>CM052200.1:23454834-23469728 GCA_028455805.1 Lasioglossum figueresi | reverse complement strand
ATCAAAAGTACTAGATGGCACCGTTTTCTTACGAATAATTTTTATTTACGTTTCGCAATGATTTTGTACCTTTCGTTGCCCCTTCAATTTCTGTTAGCCTTTTGTACCTTCCTAAGTTAACAATCGAGTGTGATAAACGTACACGCGCGATAGCGTGGGCAGCCGATTCTACGTCATCGACTATCGGAGCACCCAGGCCTGATTTAGTTAATCGAATTACACGA
This sequence comes from Lasioglossum figueresi, assembly GCA_028455805.1. Taxonomy (NCBI): domain Eukaryota; kingdom Metazoa; phylum Arthropoda; class Insecta; order Hymenoptera; family Halictidae; genus Lasioglossum; species Lasioglossum figueresi. The sequence continues at coordinate 23,469,504 of CM052200.1, read as the reverse complement.
AATTTTGAAGCGATCCCAATCTGTCCGACTTCGTTCCCATTCGAGGAAGTAACAATTATATTCGATGCCAATGATATTCGAGTAGAGTGGACACAATAACACGTTATACAAACGCTAAATTAAACATTAACGTTTGCTCGCTCCGAATTCGAATTATCGACCGCACGCAGCCCTCCGGCATTGAATTGACGAAAATATAAGGTGCATCTTCCGGTATCGACTTTCGCCGAAATTGCCCATCAATTGCTTCCCGCTTTGAGGTCGTTTAATCATTGCGTTAACATCCTGTCGTCCGAGAAGATACCCGACACAGTAACACAAGGAACGAATGTAGCTGTAGGAAGCCGCAGCGAAATTAAATCGATCAACCACCGTCCGACAGCCGCCAGCTTATTCAGAAGTCGGAAATTACTTTTTGTCAATTTCATTTGCGTAAAGCGATAGATTAATTCGCAGCCGGTTGTTCCCGGATTTAATCTCCTCTCTCGTATTACCGAATCCCCGTCCCATCCTCGGTGTCTCCCGGATGGATTTCTCGGGGAAGATGGACATTGTCCAACCGGTTTCGGAAGGATCCCACCGAAACGGGGACGAGCAGGATTAAATTATTGTCACCGTGGACGTTCGGCCCCCGCTGGCTTCCTGACGAAACTTGTGCAAACGTCCCCCTTGATCGACGCGAACCCTGAAAGAAATTCGCCGATTGCTGCCCCATCAATTTTATCATTGACGAATCTCGCTGGATGACCTGCTGAATTTCATTTTGCGATGTCGCTAACAAACTAGCAGTCGACGTAACATAAAGCTATAAAAAAATATTAACGCTAGACATACGGAGCACTAAGAATTTTACATTAGTTTTTGGGAATAACAAGAATGCGTTTGTTCAGATTTTTTAGGTAATATTAACCTTTAGCAATATTAACCTCGGAGACCCCAGCTTCGGATTTTCTAAAAGAATTTTTATATGAATAAAATTCAATCTGTTCGTTTACTTTTTATCCTGTGTTATTCTTTATTTCAAATTGATTAAAATCGAGGCTATTTATGATATTCATTTGTCGGGGTCTAAGAGACCCTACCTTACTATTTATGTGTTATTAGACCTTACCTTACCTTTTTTTTTTTTATTAAGCTATAGAACCCCCAATGGGATTATTAGCAGCATGCACAAGGCTGTGCATGCCAACATTGCAAAGATAACTTATAAACTAAGATTGAAACAATATAATGAACATTAGACCTTACCTTGCGAGAGTTAACAGTAGATGTACGGAGCACTGCGAGTCACTATTTTACGTTAGTTTTTAGGAACAACACGATCGTATTTGTCGTAATTTGACTGTGGATCTTTCCGCGATACGATAAATTTCGAAATCAATTACAGAGAACAGAAATTGAATGAAAATCCGTTCTCCCTTTTTGACGGCTCGTCAGGGGCGGACGGGTGCCAAATGAACACACCGCGAAAAACCATCGCCGGTCGGATTAACCCTGTAGCGAAAGAGCGGAAGATAAAGGAGCGTGTACGGGCGCAAGATAAACGCGAGTGTGCATGGACACGATCGAATGATAAGATTCGCGAACATAAGTACGTCGAAAAGCGGCCTGTTAAGTGTCCGACATCGGACAGAGAGCCAGAAATTACGCGTCCCTTCGTCGCGCCGCTGTATTTACATAATTTATTCCGTGCCGAATCGGCCAGTCCGCGGCTCTACTCGGAACCCGCGGGTACGTATAATAATTCCATAGATGGCGTAAGAATGAGGCTACGGTGGATATTCATATACGCGAAGCGTCAAGGAACGGTCGAATCGAATGGAAAAGGTCTGGAGGAACGGACAATCGAGGTTCGGGGTGGTTGGAGAAGCTGGGCCGAAAACCGAGCGAGCAAAAAATCGGAGGAGGGCCCGAAAAGAGGGGTACCAAAGGGGCACGAGGAGGTAGGGGCAACCAGTAAAATATGATAGCGGGATTCGCGAAATATGAGACCGAAACGAGGGGATCCGTTGCCCCGGGCCTCCGTGCAGACACAAAGGGCTTATCTTGTCCTCTTGGACCGGTCAACCGGGTACCGCCGCCATTTTGGTGCTCCACCTCCGCTTTCTCGTCGTCGTCTTCTTCTTCGTCGTCTTCTTCTTCGTCGTCGTCCACCTTCCTCTTCTTCACCGGTTCTCTGCGCTCTTCGAGGTTCCCTTTCTTTCTCTCTCCCTCTCTCTCAACTCGTCTCTTTTTCGCCCCCTTGTTTCGAGGCCCGTTCGCTGCGCTTTCCTTTCTTGTCGGGACCTACTGTCCCGTAAAAGGATCCGCTAAACAGCGCTAAGAGGTTCGAGGAAAGAGGATACTCGAGCATTCAGGATTTCGCAGACGGGGTGCGCAAGTCTCCGGCTCGCCGTGTATACGGCCCTTTGTAATTGCTCGAGGCCCCCCTGCACGGCGCAAACTTGCCCCCCGGTAATGAGATCGATTTTTTTGTGACGAATCGAGGCCCCGGGATCTACACGGTACAGGCTCGCGGGGTGGTTCGGAGATCTTGCCCAGTGTTCCGTATTCAACGTCAAAAATTTAAGATTCGTCCGTACACGATGCTCCATCTATTAGTGAGCTCATTAATCGAAGTTCTTCCGATTGCGGCCGTTAGAGTTAAGGACTGCGTCTCCTAGACAGACGACACTCGCGTGTGACTGCACACAGTCACCACAGTACACTTACACACCGCTAGACCACGTATACGTACGCAAAGATTGCAAGGGTCCGGGGATTCCACTCCTGATATATTAATAATGCAAAGACGGGGTTTCTTATTAGTCAAAATCGGTAGATAAAAGATCAATCTAGGGGGCTATTTGCCTCAAAAGTCTTACTTTTACGTTTACGACGCGTAATTCTCATTATTCGGTAGCATATCGACAGCCACGATAGGCGGCAGCACCGTCGCCTCTCCATTGCTACTCGCGGCTCCGAGACATGTTGCAGAATAATGAGAATTACGCGTCGTAAACGTAAAAGTAAGACTTTTGAGGCAAATAGTCCCCTAGATTGATCTTTTATCTACCGATTTTGACTAATAAGAAACCCCGTCTTTGCATTATTGAGAAATCAGAAGTGGAATCCCGGACCCTTGCAATCCTCGCGTACGTATACGTGGTCTAGCGGTGTGTGAGTGTACTGTGGTGATTGTGTGCAGTCACGCGCGAGTGTCGTCTGTCTAGGAGACGCAGTCCTTAAGGGCGCTCGGTTACGCGCTACCGGTTGACACGCATATTTTCGTGCTAAAAACGTATTACAGAGAACACGTGTCCATCGTACTCGAGAGCATCGCCAGAATATTACCGCCTGTGCTATTTTGTGTAGTTTGCTATCGGTTAAGAAAGTTACAGCCTCTTAGCTGAAAATAAAGAACTAGTCAACCGCCGAAATGAATAATTCATTACTCGCGCAAACACCCAGAGAAAATCGAATGGGGTCGAAGCGTTTACTGTTGGACACGCTGAGCATTTCTTAGCGTACAGTGCGTCTCGAAGCAGGGGTGGAAGAGATTAGAAGGCAAGAGAGAGAGAGAGAGAGATAACGAAGAGGTTGAAGGGTAGGGACAGCGAAGTAAAACGGCAAGAGCAACACACGAGGATAGAGCAATCCAAATACAACGAAAGGTACAAGTACGTAAGAAGTTTTACCGGAATATTTAAATAAGGAGGGTAGAGGGGACGGTCAAAAGCTCGTAGCACGGGCAAAATGCGGAAATACAGAGAATTGGAACAAATACTGGCTGGAGGACGAGGCAAGTGGATGCGACCTTTGTACAAGTATGGAAGCCGCTAGAACATTTAACGAGAGAATGCTGGGTAATGGGAGAAACGATCAGGATCGAGGATGTAGCGAGCGGGAGGAAAGATAGAAATGTCGAAGAGTGGTTGGAGAAGTTGAGGAGAAAGAGAGAAAATACAGTATAAATACACCAAAGAAAATATCAAACCAAAAACAGATGTCAGGAAATGGGGAAGGATGCGGTAATTGGGTTAGCAATAATTAGGATACGATCAGAGTAGGTCAGGGTAGGAACGAGCGAGACAAAGAAAGAGAGTGCGAGAAGGTGAATAAGATAAATCTGTAAAGTTAGGTTAATTGTAAGCCAAGTCACATTTCTTAGCTGTAAGGCTGAAAATAAAGCAAATACATAAATATACATACAGAGCGTCTCGAGGAGATAAAAAATATTCGTGTCATAATTTAAATGGTATCGAAGGAGGAATACCACGGAAGAAACATTTATTTTGTTCGGGTTATTTTTTCAAGATCAACTTTAGTTTTTATCAGAAAAACCTCTTTTCAGAGCGCGCACCTCTATGTGTCGCGAAAATCGAACGATGACGCCAGTGCATACGGGGATGCATGAATTCATCTAAAATTATTTATATTTTTCATTTGTTCGTTTTATTTCGTCCTGACCGCCAAATATTTTAAACATATCGAAATTTACGAATATATTTTAGTTTTCACTGAAACTAATACAATTTAAGTAACCAACGATAACTAAATTTCACGCACGACTATTATACTCAATACGACAGAAAATACTGCCATTTCTCCATGACGAAAAAATACACGAATATGCTTAAGTCATCACCCTCGGTATAAAAAATGTGATAAAATTGTAGTATAATATTATAATTGCATTTGAACGATGACTACGCGTAAACTTACCGTTTATTTCATAAGGTGTTCAAATTCATATCAATTGATACGTGAATTATTTATATTCGGGTTAACCCTCCGACGGCAAATCAGTTTTATACATTTAAATAAAATACTTATAATAAATTTAGTAGAATTATTAAATATAATTATATCTATCAATAAATTCTCCTTTAATAAATCGTGTTAAATCAATAAATTTCAAGCTCACGAATATACTGCGGATTTTATGCGCTTACGACAGAAATGGGTGGGTCAGATACAGAACTATGACGACATCAAAGGTTGAAGTTGTAGACGTATTAAAATTATTAGAAGAGGAAATGCATTTTTTTATTTAACCCCTGTTTCCTACCTGACTGACTCGGACAATTTTTATTTTGCACAAAGATCCGCAGTCTGCTCACGGATCTTGAAAAGATAAAAGTAGGGGGTCGACCTAAATGATATCGACAAAAGGGAACCGTCAACAGCGGAAGTGGCACCGAATACGCAAGTCTAACAAAAAGAGTACCGGTAGCGGTTCCCTGTCATTGACGAACGATACCAATTACAACGCCGTTGCGTTTTCTACCGGCCCATCTGATAACGCAACTGTTCCTGGCCCCGTGAATGCTCACACGCCGGGTTCCGTGTTCCATTGGCGAAAAAGAAAGATTAATAAATCGGCAGCCCTCAGCGTCTGTGTGCTGCAGGTTGCACGGGACGCTTATTAAAGTTTCTTGTGAAAAATCAATTGCACTTTGGAATTGCAACTTTGCGTTTGATTGCACGATTATATTTAATATCGCGAGAAACGCTGTCACCCGATTACGGTAGCACGAAACATTCACGTTTTTGCGGTGATTAAAGCTTGACTTACGCGGACGATTGGGATTACAGAACGATCCATAACTTTATTTAACTATGATTGGATACGATAATTACGTATCAACGGTCGGCGTTGTCGTGACAAATTAGCTGAAAGAATATTGAAATTCTTTGAAAGATAATTGGGATAAGTAATATTGACAGCGGAACTGCCGCAACTGTCAAAGTAACATAATTTCTTGTAGCAAGTTCAATTTATTTTTTGTACTCGTTCATACATTTCTGACACAAATCTATGAGTGAATTTTAATAAACGATATCTTCTTATCGATAGGATTATATATTTCTTGGAGCAATTAACGTCTCTTTGCTTGTTGTGGTTATATAGTGCACCATCGCGTGACGAATGAAACGCGTACGAAACTGAACCGTCACAAAGATTTCGATTATTTCAGTAAATTATTTCAGCGAAGCGTGTAGCGGCTACCTGGCCACGATAATGATATAATAGTGGTGTCATGCGAAAGGTGCGATAGATCGGCCCCGTTGGCCACCGCGACAAAAGACAAAACAATGTTATCTGCGACGCCATCTTCCCAGGTACGCGTCCAGGTGTTCACACGGAATGGGAATTCGCGAGTCACCGTGGCCGGGGTTCTTCCTGGACTGTCATCGAAAAGACACTCGACATATCAAATTTCGTGGGACGATGTTGAATTTAAAATCCACCCCTGGGTCGTACATGACAAACTTTACATCGTCCATTTATTCCAAATAATTCTTCCTTGATCGTGTCGATCGTTCCGATAGAGGAATAAATGAATTCCAATCGTTATATTATAGAATTATCTATACAGCGTCGCACGAACTATTTACCATTAGCTAAATAAATAAAATTCTCTAGAGAGATTGACAAAAATCTCAGCTTAGTAAAATGACTAGAGCGTAATGCGATCAAAAAGTTGTTTAAAAAAGCTGTATACATATATTTTATGAATTGTTTAAAACGATCGTGCATTTACTGTTATAATATTTACATATACGATACGTACATACAATATTTTTAACTTGTTCTAAACTAGACTGTAGAATGGGGACACAAATCTTGTGGCTAGACTTTCATTTCGAAAATTGATTGTTTTAACGCGAGCTCGTCGATTCGTGCAATTGGCTCTAATGATTTAACAATAAAATGTTTCGCTTATAAAACATTTTTTTTAGTTTCTCGATAATTGTGCTCGGCGATGGCTCAGGACAAGTTCGAATTGGAAAAATAATTGCAATAGATAACAATAGAAGCTGCATAATGGCTCTATAGACTTGTTTACCGTTCATTTATGAGAATGAACTGGCAGTTCAATGATAAGGGGCAGGCCGGACCGCAAACAGAAAAGTGGGATAAGTCGATGGGGGTCGACAATGGGTCTCCTTATCGAGAGGACGCATCGTCTTCGGACCGCAGTAAATATTCGAATTGAGATAACAAAGGGTAGGCGAGCGTCTGTCCGCAATCGGCGCAATTGTGCGGTAACTATGCTGATTCTTCTACAAAGATTTATTACGCACTGTATCTAGCGGCGTGTATGCAGAAGCGAACCGACGCGGCGCAAGGACAAGCGAGAGCGCGGTTTCGCTTATGGCACTCGAAGAAAAGAAGCGAGGAAGGGAGGGTCGAATAAGGGCTGCGCGAGATCACTGAATGCGCCTGGCATTGTCCAGCTTGGACAATGCAAGGCTGTTGGATTATACTAGGAGCAATCTACATCTTCGGTAATGTATCATACCACGCGTGTCCCTAGATGCGCTCCGGAGACACGGTGCATCTCCTTCCGAGCGCATCCGATCGCGACCGAGAGCGTCGCGAGCCATTATCGTTGCATTCACCGGCGAATATTGAGATATCCCTCCGCTCGATGGTTCCGCAAAATGCTTGCTGCAGCAGGGTCATTGGTTTTGTTCAAATTTCAATATGCCGTAGTCTCCGGTGACCTACGAACAACGGATTTTTCGATATCTTAAAAATTGTTGATTTTACAGACGTCTCACCCTTTTTTTTATGAAATTAAGAAACCGAAACCAACGCACTGACGAAAATGAGTTTTCAGAACCTATAATGAAAAGATCGGAGTATCTACTAAAAATGTTGCCGTTTGAAAGGAAATGTTATTTTCACCGTTCAGTTTGTAGTTATTCTAAATAAATGCAATGTTTTCGTAGAAGGGAACTTTTTAAAAAAATGAGAAAAAATGAGGACATTGGCCCCAAGCGAAAATTGACGAAATTAAAATTATTTGTTGTGAACGCTGCACCCTGCACGCTGCAACCTGCACGCTGCACTTTCATGAAAATTTACATTTCCGTACATTCATGTTGAAACTGTCTGCATTAATAAAAAGATACAGAAGGCATATGAACATTTAGTTGCTCTCTTAATCATTTTAATTAAAGTAAATGTATAAAGCACCCAACACGCTGCACTTTCATGAAGATTTACATTCCTGTACATTAATGTTGAAACTGTCTGCATTAATAAAAAGATACAGAAGGCATATGAACATTTAGTTGCTCTCTTAATCATTTTGATTAAAGTAAATGTATAAAATCGCAGTCCGCTCGCGGAAGTCTAAAATTTGCCTCGGATTGCATCGGAATGGCTGGAATCGATAAGAAATCGATGGAGCGTAATTATTGCGGATAAGCGACGTCGCAGGCCGGTTTCGCGATTTGTAATTTCAGTGGGCCCCGATACCGGCGTTATTCTCGGCAAACCGTAGTATCGTGTGGACGGGGCCGTATCGCATGTCGGCGTCGGTTTTCCATGGTACGAGCAATTTATCAGAACAATACCGATATTATTCTCATCGGTCAAGAAAGACCGTGCGCGCGCGCGGTGTTTCAATTGACATATCCTTTCCCGTCGGCGTCGATGCCACGATTGTGTCCCGTTCCCGATCTCTTCTTTCCCCTTATAAATTATGCTTTTGTTTCTTCATCGGGCCGGACAAAGACGGCGCTCGCTGTCGAACCCGGAGAAAAGGGTGAGGCGACTGTCAGGAATGACGGCACCCTCCCGAGAGAGGAGACGCGAGCATTTATTGTCCGCGATTCGAACTCACCTCTCCGCCGATTTCGCGAGCCGTCGCGTCGTCCTCTTTTTTATTCTTCGACAATCCGCATTCCGATACCCAGATCGTGCTCGGAAATATTCCGTGTCGCGAAATCGTACCGGGTTCGATTGTCGGTTTTACTTTCCAGACGTATGTACCGGCTTAATTCAATTCCGATCGGTTAACGGTCCCCGCGGTACAAAGCTCGAGCAAATAATCGACAAACTGCGAATTACGCATGCAAACCGTAAAGAAATTAAAGGGGACTTTTATTTACTAAGTTGAACGCTCCTTTGTACCGTTCGAATTTACATACATGTATACCCCCGGATACCTTACTGTTCACGTTCCTTTGTTTGCTGGATCGGTATCGGCAGATTTATGAGGATTTCGGGGAACGAGCGAGTTCGAGACTTTCGGAGAATTCGACGGAATTCGATTGAATTTACTTGATATTATGTACTCGTAATGAAATTGTGCGACACCTTGATTCGCGAGTTCTAACTGTTGAAAAATGTAAATGTGCCTAGAAATCGCTGGGATATTTACTTAATGAGTAGTTATTGCACTTTTGTTTGAACTTCTTTTTCTGGAATCAAGAATTGTTCACTTCTCTTATACACTCCTGTAGATTTCGTCGCGAAAACTCCAGAAAATACAGATTTTAAAGCGCGGAGTTCACTCGGTTCGAAACTTCTACGCGTATAAATTTGAGCGATTTGTAAAATAATTGATCGACGCATTATCTACCAGAGTAATCTACTCAACATCTCTAAAAATAACTCAAGCTGTCCACTTTTTAGAAAGTTATTCGTTTTCAAAAGGTGTACGAGCAGTTTAACGCTGACCGTATACAATCTCAATGCACGATGCATCGATGTTTTTGGAATGGCTGCCTGCCATGGACTCTGTTTAGCTGCGAGGAGGAGGCTAGAGCATACGTTGCCGTTCTCCGGAGCGAGTTCGATGAACGTGGGCCCGCAAAAATCGCGCAAAATCAAGGGAAGTCTTCCCGCGGGACACTTCCATAAATACAAAGCAGAGCGTCGACAGGCCAGCGAGATACTATCTGGTTTACCCAACACGCCTGCTAAGCCTTCTAGCGGACTTTATCCGAGCTGATCAGCGCTCGCGCGTCTTTCTTTCGGCCTGTCGTTATCCGCTCTTATCTCACCTCTCTCTTTTCGTCAGTGGCGAGTACGAGGAACTCTAGACGAACACTCTGGACACGCGGCATCTAAATTGGTCCAGATCACCGACCGCTGATTACGTCCGCCTAGGCCAGAGAAAAAAGACTAATCCCGAAAAACTCGACGCTCTGGCCACGATTTTCCCTCCCGCTCGAATACCTTCGCCGGGCTCCGTCAGCCGTGAAAGAATTCTCGAGCTCCGATTACATTGGAATCAACGAAAAACCTTTCAGATCTCTGATCCGTAACGGTTTCACGACGCGGTCTTCCGAATTTTAAACTACCCTTAAAAACTATCATCCCCTACTAGCTTCGTTTGTATTCTTGATAGACGCGCAAGAGGACTTATCTTCATTTTATAATAATATTATTTTCATAATAATCTTTAATCGGATTATAATAATTCTTGTTACTAATTACTGGTAGTTTGAACGAGTAGATAATTATTTAGACTGGTTACGATCCATTTAAAATTGTTCATTTTCAATTACTAAAATCGTGAAAGTTCGTGTACAACTGTACACATGTTTATGCAATTTTCAATTGTTGTAAGCGAATCTTGAGAAAGTGGAATCATGAAGTATCTTACTTTTCGGTGGCAGTAGTCTTCGTACGTATGAAGTATAAATCGAATAAATAATATAAATAAATAAATATAAATAATTGAAATACGAATAGAATAAAAATCATACTATGTTCTATGGAATTTGCATCTATGTAGAAATTAGCTGGGCGAAATATAAAGCAATGAAAAATTAGAAAAAACTAAGAATACCGTTCTGACGTACCCAATGTAAAAAAATCTATGAAGGGATGAAATATTTTGATTTTGCATAAAGATCCTACAACAATATCCGACATGGTGTGACAAATAGCGAAGATAAAATTTGATGTAGCGCACCGACGCAACGTCCCGATGGTTTAATGACAAATCGAGTGCTGGCGGAACACGTATTATTGTTTCATTAGCCGGGTTGTTATCGTAAAGAGGCCGTGACAACAGCGTTGTTCTCGTGGAAACGTTCCGAGTTCGATAAATCTTGGCCATTCGTCGCCCCCGCTGGAGGACCATTCGTCAGGCTCGCAGACGGATCTATTAGATCGCGGAACGACCGTCGGGAAACACGACGCGCCAGCAAAACAAAGAGTTCCGCGAACCAGCCCGGGAAAAAATGAGCCAGGAGGAAGACCACCTTTGGCGCTCGTTGCTAACAAGCTGCGTTGTCGCTCAGCAAGACGCCCAGGCCCGTTCTCTAACGCGTCTTCTTTTTCGTGGCATCAGTCACCGGCTCAAATCGGCCGGGGACCTCGACGACGACGTTATAGGGAAGGACGAGTTGCGAACTTGTCGCGAACCCCTTTTTACGCGGCTGTGCTGGTGCGTCGTCCTTCGTGATATACGGCCATTACGGTGGTCCTTGGGATTCAATATTGTTTCCGAGATTTTTTGGTCTCATCCCCGTAAACTGTGCGACTCCGCGAGAAAACTAGGTTTGCAAAATTTGGAAGCAATCGGACAGGGATCCTGCATTTGCGTCAGTTTTAAAATTATCATGACCTCGTGCCGTTGTTAGACGTAACTGTGTTTCGTTATTTTTGGAAATGTTTAATACTTTTGGCACAAACCGGACAGGACTTCGATGACACGTATTTTTACGGCCGTCATCTGAAAAGGTGAGAACAATCCTCGAAGTTTTCGATTTCCATTTATTTTGCCTCTTCTCGGTCCTCCTGTTTCGACACCAAGAATGGCAACCTTAAAAAGCTGCGGATCAAATGTAGCATGGCCGGTTCTTGTTACTTGACGGTACAAGCTTTCGCAGAGAACTTCTGCGAATTACGATTCGTGTGATTATTTCTCGTTGAAAAAGTTCTACACGGTTCTTTGGAGAAAGTTACTCTAATTCTGTCTACCGTGACAATTTCAGAATCTTTTACCAAGAAACTTACAATTCTGACTAAACTATCGTATCGAGGCAATATACCTGATGTTTACCAATTTTCCTTTACCGTCGTCGCGAAAATAGGCAATTTAATGGTGCAACGTGACATGCTCACCGACCGTTGCATACAAATGCAGCGTTAAATGTGTCCCGCGCCTGTACCATTCTCCTCGCGGAGGTGTGTGGGACCATTTCCTTCAGCTCGCTGGCCCTTCTTCGCCTCGCCGAGAGTCGCAGTCGTAAAATAACGCCCGTCGCAAATCCAGAACGAATCGAAAGTGCTCTCGGAGTTTCCGCCCTCCTCTCTGCACTTACCTGTAGAACTATTTGCCATTTAAAAAAATGTTTCGTACGGAACGTGTTCTGTTTCGAGGGGGGGTGTAATCCAGTGCCGGTATGAAGGACACACGAAGGTCATCTTTATTTTTTCCCTTGCCTCTCGGTATTCTGAATAAAAATCTATGAACCTGTTAATGTCGAAAATCTATTTCTTTGGGAGATATTTCAATTTTAACACTAAACCTACCGAGCCTTTGAAGTAACTGGTACATGTTCCCTTATAAAAATAACAAGATTGATCTTATTTAGACTTTTATTTATACAAGATATTCATACAATCAATTCTTATAAAATCAGTTTTATAATTTTATTTATACAAGATATTTATACAGTCAGTTTTTATAAAATCAGTTTTATTATTTTATTTGTACAAGATATTTATACAGTCGATTCTTGTAAAATCATTTTTATTATTTCAGTAATTGTAAAATAATAAATCTGGAAACGGTCATTTCGACCGTTGGTGGTAGGTTTAGTGTTAATATTGTGAATTATTATTAGAAATTAGAAATTATTATTAATTATGTTCAAATTTAAGGATATCAATGTATTATTGGGTGGGTAAGAAAGTAATTTCGGTATTTTAAGGTGAAATAAAAAGCCAATTTTTCTATTCGAGCAATAAACTTTAACGAATAGAATATTTCCCATTTTATTCGATGATCTTTTGCCATCTTTCCGATAGTTTCATAATTCCGCGATCATAAAACTTCAAAATTTGGGTTTCATTTCACCTTAAAATACCAAAATTACTTTCTTGCCGACCCAATAGTTTCAGCTTGGTAGGACGATTAAAAGAAGAATACGATATTTGTTTGGCTCCAATCGAATTATTGGTACATAAATGTACGCTCGGAAAAATTTCTAGAATGGGAAAGTATGTAGAAGATGTCTCGTGCACAAGAAAAACGTCACAACTAAAAAAATTTCAGTCAGCATTTTGTCGCATTAAAAAACTCGCCGGAGTATTTACACATTTTTATGTTAATACATTCTTATATAAAACTAAGACCACAGATAGCCCCATTAGGTTTTATTTGTTTTTACTTGCAGCCGCATCTAGTTAAACAATCAAAGAACTTTGTAAAATTTGTATTTTTGCAAGAATGATATAAGTGTGCATGTCATATGACTGAGTGTGAGTGTGCATATATGTTTAAGCGTTATATATGTTTTTATTGATTTACATGTTATATATGTTTTTATTGATTTTTTTGTTAAATGAATGTTTTACTACGTTATGATTTTGTTGAAATAAACACGACAGTCCTCTGCGAGCAATCGAGGAAACATCGCGTCCTGTCAAGTATCAATTCCGTGTCAACTCCTTACATATTTGTGACGTTTTTCATGTGCACGAGTGAAATGTAGCGAGTAAGATGACCTAAGATATCAAGGTATGCAAAAAATGTTAATGTCTTGGTGATTTGTAGAAACAGAAGTACCTCGTTGGCTAAGTATCGAGCTTCGAGATTTGCTTCACAATAGGAGCCGATACAGTCTCGTGTAAACCGGGCTTGAAACACGAACTGCGGAGTCCGAGAGGCGAGCTCCTTTCGCTCTTTCCTTGGCTTCATAACTTTTACCTGTTATTCTTTTCCGCGGCGTTCTTTCCGCCGCGGCGCATGCTCTCGAGTGCAACGATGGGCGTAGAGACCCGACGACAGTTTGAGATAAATAACGCTCGCGACAGGACAATGTGTCCGGCGTCGTTGTACCTTTGCCTTTGCTATCGTGCGAATCCGGCTTAAGGGCGTCTCCTCCTAGCAAATGCGTTAACCTTTTCCTCGACGCCGCCGCCGCCGCCGCCATAGAGGTAACCCGTTTCGTTACATAATTCTCAGCTGTTCTCAATCGAACGGAGAACGGAGAATGGAGCGGAGAATTCGCTTCGGACAATACGTCGTCGATATCACTTTTGCTTCTAATATGGACAAAGCGATTAGAATTTATTACGGAAATCGTAACACGACGGAGAAGCTGTTATGGCTGCGTATTACAATGGTTGTTGGTCCAGTCACGCCTTGTCGGTGGTACGAAATATCGATTAATGTTGGAAAAGAAAATTCATCTTCGCTTTTCCAACATCTGGAACCAAGTACGGGTAACGTGAAGATATGTACATGTGAAATACGTTCAACACAATTATTATTTATAATTATTTTTTTCGCGAAGCTTTGGTCGTCGCGTTCGCGATGTTTTCCTGATTAAAACGAGACCAAACGCGACATAATTCGGAGCATATTTACTTGTTCGATTGAGGAGTCGGTAGAACCTCTGTTATCCGAATCGACGGCATCTGGGTCGAAACTGTTCAATCTAAAGCGTACAAATAATTTTCAATCTGTGAACTACGTAACTCTTCGATTATGATCAATCGCTTCCTATTGTACTCAGTTCGGATAATCGAGGTTCTACTGTATCGTGTATTAAACGAGTAACTACGATCCAAACTGTGTCCTGTTTGGACTCATTTTAATCGGAATAACGTCGCCAATGCGATGATACGAATTTTAAGCTAAAGTTGTTAACCCCTTGCACTACTTTCACGAGTCTGACTCGTGATGAAAATTTTGTGCCAAAATT
>CM052200.1:23405942-23454734 GCA_028455805.1 Lasioglossum figueresi | reverse complement strand
ATCACGAGTTTGACTCGTTGCTACAATTCCATGCCAAACATGAATATCACGAGTTTGACTCGTTGCTACAATTCCATGCCAAACATGAACATCACGAGTTTGACTCGTTGCTACAATTCCATGCCAAACATGAACATCACGAGTTTGACTCGTTGCTACAATTCCATGCCAAACATGAATATCACGAGTTTGCTCGGCTCCTCCCGCGACCATTCCGACGGACAAGTTTGGCACGTCTTTTTCAGAGTTTCGGCGTAGTGCAAGTGGTTAAAACCAATAATCACCGATCACTGGAATAGTTAATTCTGCATTTGAGTGGGCGGTGTATGGTCAAGGACGCAACGAATCCTGAATTTGCCAGCAGGTATTTCAATCGAGAAAGTAGAAACTCCGACGAGATGTAAAGTCTATCAGGAGTCTCGTCAGCGTTGGCAGACGGAGGAGCCGAATCTCCTGCGGATCTGTCAGGGCTGCCGAAGTGTTCTCGGTCGGGCAATATATCGTCTGGCTTCGGACATCGTTATACCGTTAGCCGGCGTCCAATGTGCGACGGTCCTGTAAAAGGCCGGAGACAATCCCAGATTCTCGAGGACGATAACCGGATGACGAGAGCGAAGCCCGGTAGAAGAGAGCATTTGACGAATAGACAAGTCGGTATAAACATGACCGTATATACCGGCGAGGCCCGTTTTGCTACCGGCCAGAAGGAGATAAGCCTGTTGCCGTGGTCGTCGTCCGTCTTTCCCCTCTTCCTTCGCTTTCAAGTGCGTTCCCCCATCCTCCGCTTCCTTTTTTTCCTCTTCCAACCGAGGTGGAGCCTTCTGCCTTTTAGTTAACCCCTGCGGAGGACAGACTCACCGAAGAATTCGATCTCGGGACAGGGGAGAGTGAGAGAGAGAGATCGAGGAGAGGTAGGAGGGGGAGGAGGGTTGTTCATGGTGTTCGATTTAAGTCGACGGAAGTCGATGGAGACTCGACACCAGCGAAAACGTCCGGCGAGCCTCGGCCGACAGTGTTTGTTACTCGCTTTTGCCAGCCACGTATTTATAATTCAATCCTCTTATCCGAGATTCGATGACACCGACACGCTGCCAGCCCGCTTGAAATCTCAATTTGATTTACGGCGCCGCCAATGGAGGCGCGAGTGGCACTGAAATCCGCTCGCGGAGTCCTCGTTGCAAATTGCTGGCGCGTGTGGGATCCAAAGTTGCCGAAGAAAGCGATTGCAACTCGTACATAAACTATGTACTTTGAACAGCAATCGTGTGTTTTTTAATTTTTTAATTTTTTGACATAGTTACAATGTCGCCTATTCCGTATATTCGTCGCATCGATTTCACTGACTATTCCTTGCCATACAGAGGATGTCCGAAAAATGTATATTTCCGTGGACGAGGTGCCTCCTGATGTCATTCGAAGTAATTTTGTCCGTGTTTTTCGTTGACGACTCGTTAACGAAGCCGCGGAGAAGATTTTCGCAAAGGAAAAAGTTACTTGATATAATCTCAAGACGATCTTGACAACGATCGAACTAGGGTCCAAAGGAAACCGATCAGGATGGTAGCCATGTTTGCTTAGCGAAGACTCGCCAGCGCGTTTATTTTTTAATCAAGCCTACCGGCGAAATACAAACGGGCTTTTGCACGCGCCTTTAATGGAAAACGATACGCCGGGGATGCGGGAGAAAGAGACGAGGCTTCGAACTTCGACTGGCAATTAACTTCCGCCAATAAAGCGGCGGCTTGTTTCGTCGCTCAAATTAATTTTCCCGGCGCGATAACGACAGCGCCTCCGCCCGGCTACGCGCTGATCGATCGCCGGAAAGATCGAGCGGTACTTCGATCGTTTTTGCGTGGGTCCTTTCGCGAATTTAATGAACAACTCGCCGAAAAAAACGCGAACCACCTCTCCCGTCGGCGATGGGGCGAGATGCATACACCGTACGCGACCGATGAACGCGTGTGCTGCCAGCTTCTCTATCCTAACAATAATTGCGAGTAATCCTGTAGATAATGACTGGACACATATTCGAACCCGTGGCTCTTAATAGAATGAGTCTTGAGAACGAGTCTTTAGAATGAGAAAATATTTTTTCAATTTACGAGGGTGTGGTTGAACTTGAAAAATGCTGTACAATTTGCAAATTGTTTATTAATACACTGCGAGTTTTACGGATTTATGATAAAAATGGGTTGGTCTAATTTATGATGGTGAAAATATTTGACGAATTTAAATATACTAATTATTCTCAACGTATTAAACGTATTCAAATTAAATATTCATTTCACCCCAGCTTTTATTTATTTTATTTTGCAAAAAGATCCGCAGCCAAACGTGTTAATACGGTTTTACATGGTGGCCTGATCTCTCGTGTTGACCGTTTTTCTGGACGTGGACGCGTAGAGGACACGTAAAGGTCAACTTTTTGAACGGAATGATATATCTTTCGATGTACTATCCGAGTATTTTAACCGTGTATTTTCGAGATCATTGAAGGTTAACTGCGATGGAAAATATTTTACTTTATGTTGACCTTCGCGTGCCCTCTACGCGTTCACCTACAAAAAACTGTTAACGCGATACGCTTCACAGAAATATTAGAACTCTGGCAATCGTGAGGGTAGGAATGATTGAAAATGGATTTATTTAATCGACTGTACAGGATGGATCGTTCGAACATCTCCTTGTACGATGCACATTTAAGATGTGGCTTTCAAAAATATATTGTCCATATAATTTCCCGTACCAGAAAATATAATGAGCTAGAATGGAACTTCAGGTGCGGATCAAAGGCGACTCGCTACCGAAAAGTAAGACTGAAATTGCCTGGCAAGAAGGGCCGAGATTTGTTAGGGAAAGTTCCAAGGTCCCTCCGACAGGAAGATCGCACTCGCTTCGGCATCGAGAAAGAAAATCGCTGAAGCTTCCTCCGATCTGGTATAGTTATCATCGAGACCAAAACGTAGTTTCTCAGATCGATTTCCTCCCATCGATTACCATCGTGATCAGCGGCAGCAGCGGCAGACGGCCAATTTCATCGTTCGTTTCATTTGATTTGTCGACGAATCGTTTTTCCCCCCTTTTTCGCCTGGCGGTACATCCAATCCCTTCGGCAGAGCATGATCAGAGCATGAGCAGAGCATGAGCAGAGCATGAGCAGAGGCCGGCTAATGGCGGATCGGCCAGTAACGAGAGCAAATGTAGGACGAGAACGGAAGGTGTAAGGATCGTGTAACTCCCTGTATCCCTCTTCTACCAGTCGGTTCCCTTTGCCCCTGAAGAGAAGCGGGCCCCGGCTCCGCGGAGAAATCCCGGGGCCCCAGAACATGTTTTGCTACTCGCCTCGTTACCGTAGAACAATAATAGAATCTTGGTAGGGGAAAATCGAAACGCCTCGATCCTCCGGGCTTGCTCCTTTTACGAGGCTGCTTTTGATCGAGGCGGCACTTGTCCACCGCAAAAACCAACGAACGAAAATGGGAATCGAAGGTTGAATGTCTCACCGGCGACGCTGTCGCGCCAATTACGTGACACGCAAGTTTAATGAAAGAAGGATCGAGGGCGGTTTTTGAGTTTCAGATTTCGCTACCGAACATTCGCCCCTCGCACACACGAGCTTCTGCCCGAGAACCGTCGTCTCTTATTTAACCCTTCGCAGTCGGAGATATTTTAACTCGAAAATTAAACATTTCTTCCGACCTAGATTAATTCTATTCTATATGGTTTTTTTACATATTATGGATATGAAATTGATATAAATGTAAATAACGTAAGCAATACTGTGAATAATGGTGCCCAAAAATTTCGATCTCTCGAACAACGAGATTTGAGGGTTACAGTTAGCATAACGCACGTTAGCGTGAAAAATGGCCGAGAAAATACAAAAAGTAAGATAATCATCAGTTTTTGACGTCCGTAACTAGCATTTAGGTAATCATCCGCAAAAGAACCGTCAAATTCCTTAACAGGCTCGTCATAATTATCAATCAAAAGTCCATAATCACCTTGACGATTATCCGATGAGGGCTCCATTAGAGCCAACAGTACGTTTCCGGACTCGAGTGCCCTAAGTCCTTCACATCAAATCTTACAATTTCGTTTTTTCGAAGAGTACGTACATCTTCCATATTGCCCATAATTCTTAAAACAGTTACAATTTGTTTTCAACCCCTTGCAATTTTTTCGCGGTTATAATAAGCAGAACTTCTTTGTCCTCATTCCCATCATTCCCTTGGAAAAAAGGAAAGTTCTATACTTTACTTTAATGGTTTTATCGATTAAAGAATAATTTCGACTGGAAAGAAAGGAATAATTTTCATATTTTAATATTTACAAATACTATTATTATTGTATTTTACACCAATTCGTTTGTACAGTAAGGTGTTAAACTTTCAAATATCATTTATAAAAAATTCTTCGTTGGAAGCTGCACTTGTCCGCGTCGCAAGCTCGTCTACATTTGCATAGATAGGAAGACACGACTCTCAAGATCCGCAGGAACGTCGACGTCCGATCGAAAGGCGCCAATTGGGTTTCGCTAATTTGCAAGGCAATAATGGGGAACAAATTATGCGTGGGCTTCGCATCGATGCTGCGCGTCCAGTACGACTGATCGATGATATCACGGTATTTATTATTCATTACCGTTAAGTCAGTCACTGCTACGCCGCCACGTAATTAAAGTGATTAATGTATGGTTTAATTGTCGAATTCGACGAAAGAGACTCTTCCGGTAGTTCCATAAAAATCGACAGGCTATCATTAAGCGGACCGAATTTGTATTAATCGTTCAATGATATATCGGTTCGCGTTTATGCTCGCTTTTTGCGGTCTTATTCCTTGCGGTATGTTTACAAAATTTATTAGAATTCGCCAAAGGAGCTTTTAAAATCGAATTTTGTATAAAATTGTACGACATTAACGTCCGAAGCCGTCACGTTTATAGCTCCTGGAGGTATTTCATATTTGATATTAAACACCGTAATTATTTCGTATCAAAGCGAGTTACTCGGTGCAACGTAATGATTAGCGATTAATTATGGGATTTCGATATTTCATTTATTTATCCGTTGTTTAACTGCATTTATATGACTCGGGCAAGTTCAGTTCGTGAAATTTATATTTTATTTTCGCGAAATTGTAAAAATTAACTGCAAAACATCTCGGAAGGCGATCGATTTAGGTGCAAAAAGTTGGCACAAGCTTGCGTAAGCTACGCTAACCAGTGTAGGTACTTACCTTATCTACGTGCAAACCCCCTCTCTGTACGGAACGCGTCACGTGAGCGGACTGCGACGGAAGCGTGGGGGAATAGCATCGTAGAAGGGGAAGTAGCGAGGGGACAAGTCTTAACGCGGCGACTCTGCCTGCACGAGCAGATCATGGTCGAGACAGGGCACCCGTCGAATCACGAAAAAGTCTCGCGATTAAAAAAAGAGTCCTGTTTCTTGATCTTCGTTACTTTCTCCGTCCACTTAGCATCCAGTGAAGGGTCCAGCAATCTGTTCTCCCCGGTATCCTCGCAACAGGAGCGCACACGGAATGCAACGCATGCAGCGTGTGTCTACGCGAGCGGTGTCGCTTTGTCGGGGATGCACGCAATCAACAGGATCCGATCATGTAGATCCCGATGGATCCTGATCGTGTACACGCACGTGCACAGCGGCTCGCCTACGAGTCGGTTAATGCCGGCCTCCGGTTCGCGGTGAATCCATGAATCTTTGAAAGCTTCCCATTCGTAGACTCTCGCGCATATATGTTTATTTGATGGATTTGATCGGGACCCCGGTCGATTTAAATTGAAAGGGAGACGCGGACCTGCGAGGAATCGCAACGAGAACGGCGAAATTTTACGGACTCGGGGAGCTTCTAAATTTGCTCTTCTCCGAAGATGGCCATTTAAGGGCATCGCTGGAAGGAAAAGTGAATCATGTTTATACATCTTTGGATTAAGAATTAATTTTGTTGTGTTCTTTCCTAATGTTTCATTTACAAGCATTTAACAGAGGCAACATAGCTCTATCGGTTTTGGTTTTTTTAACATGTTTGTTTATTTTCTTGTTCAAGTTCCTTGTTGAAATGTTTTATTAAACGCCGCGTACTCTCTGTGGGAAATGTTAAAACAATTTAGCAGATGGTAGTCGTGGATTCTCTGAATATTATATAAATCATCACTCGAAATAATCACAACACTTTGAAGTAATTTATTAAGTAAATTGAAATCGGAAGTTAAACTGCATCAAAGTTAAACTTGATCAGAATTAAGCTTGATCAAAGTTAAACTTGATCAAAGTTCAATTTCATCAGAATTAAGCTTGATCAAGGTTAAACTTGATCTAAGTTAAACTTGATCAAAGTTAAACTTGATCAGAGTTAAACTTGATCAAAGTTAAACTTGATCAAAGTTAAACTTGATCAAAGTTAAACTTGATCAAAGTTAAATTTCATCAGAATTAAGCTTGATCAAGGTTAAACTTGGTCTAAGTTAAACTTGATCAAAGTTAAACTTGATCAAAGTTAAATTTCATCAGAATTAAGCTTGATCAAGGTTAAACTTGGTCTAAGTTAAACTTGGTCTAAGTTAAACTTGATCAAAGTTAAACTTGATCAAAGTTAAACTTGATCAAAGTTAAATGTCATCAGAATTAAGCTTGATCAAAGTTAAACTTGACCAGTTATAAACGCTACAAATAACAAATTTTTGTGTGCACGAATGTTTTACTACGCAAACTAAATAAAATTAATTTTACTATTTTTAACGCTTCTCATAAACTGCGAGATTATGGGCGTGTCACGTACCTGTGACAGCAGCAACGACCGCGTTAAAATTCGTCTGTGCAAGCATTCTGTAGGAAATGTTACAGCATCGAAGAAGGGATCAGAAGCTGAAACTTGTTAGCAAAAGAAAGCAATTGATAGATCCCGGTTTCATGTTTTCAGTAAAAACATTCCCCCCCCCCCCCCTCTTGTTCGCTGTGATTTATATAATGCAACGGTTAACTTAACGACAGCCCTTAAACGTCCAAAGCGTGATCTCCGGTCTGCAGCAAAAGGATCAAGTAGATTTCATTGAGATTCACGAGCAGAGATACAACAAAATCTCGTTTGATTTTATTG
The DNA here is from genome assembly GCA_028455805.1 of Lasioglossum figueresi. Classification (NCBI taxonomy): domain Eukaryota; kingdom Metazoa; phylum Arthropoda; class Insecta; order Hymenoptera; family Halictidae; genus Lasioglossum; species Lasioglossum figueresi. Next base: position 23,447,618 of record CM052200.1, on the reverse strand, counting down.
GAACAACAGAACAAGTGTTATATCTTGATCCATAAATCAGGATCTACTTTGACGCTTTGATTTTTTTCTGTCTCTAGAAGATTATAGGTCACTTCACTGCGATGCTGCATAATTTATGACTCGAATCCGATACAGATACACAAAATCGAAGTATAGAATGAAAATAAATGATGCATTCAAGGTCAACACGATACGACAAATAAATGATATAAAAAATCCAGCGACTATTCAAACATTTTTGAAGTGTACATTATAAATTGTACGATTTACCAAATCAAACAAATGATGCATCAATACATTACAATTTAAACGCGTTCGCGTCTCTGTTGTGCATTGTGCGTACGTCGCAATGTCACGTGACTAATCCGGTACTGGCGTAGAGGGGATAACATTTTCCCCTCGATTCGAGTAAATACCTCTCATCTGGCCAGTCTGGTTTACCGACATCGACAGGTCATAAAAATATTATTCTAAAATAATGTGTAAAATCTTTCGGCATGGTTTTCTCCCGGATCATCGGTGAATGACCACGTCGACGAGTAAAACCATAATCACCGGGCTGACGGATTAACACGACCCCCGAACGTCACCCGTGAAATCGGCTCTCCGAAAAACTCCGCTCGTTAGCTCCCCGGAGTTGGACCGGGAAAAAGAGACACGCTAATCGCCCTTCTCCTCGATACGGTTACCCAAAGAAACGGATGAGAAACGAGATGAGAGAGCTCAAGGATATATACGAAAAAAACAACGAAAAAAACAACAAATCAATTATAATTGGATGTTGAATATATGGACTGCCGGAAATTGAAAAAGATTAATGTGCTCGCGTATTCGTTCTGTCCCGCTTCGAAGCACGCTGTTCGGCGTTTGCCGCCGGTGTATATTAAAATAATGTTTTCCAGTTCTTTGGCACACATAAAAGCGAACACCTGAATCCGTTGTCCGATGAAATTTATTAAGGAATTTTAATGCTAGTTTGATTGGGATTATTACACGGGACTCTAAGGCTAATGACTCTAAGCCCGCCACTCGCTGTCTGCCGCGCATTGAAGTCGCTCGAATGATTGAAGCCGGCTGCGTCGATATTGCATCCTCGGTCTCATTGTGCGCGTTTCATTCACGCTAATGATCCCAATCTTTTTAATGGGTAATTTAAAAGCGCTTCGAGTGTTTGGAATTTGGTAAATTTCAAATTGATGGACGCATTGCTCCGGAATACTTTATTTGAGCCGTTCGGAGCAAAAATGGTGCGATAAATACATCTTTTGTGCGTGGCCAAATGACAATATTTGGCGTGGTTGAAGAGCAATGTGCATGCAAATTGTCGGATTGACCAAATTTTAGCTCGACCTAAAATATTTTTAATCCGGAGCGGGTTCAATCGAAGTTCTAATTGTCTACCTAAACTTACACGACTTAGCAAAACCATTATCTACCTGAAAAGAAATTTGACTTTGAAGTTCACGATCGAGGATAATTCTGCGACAACTATTTCCTGCGGATACGATGCGAAAATGTAGAGTACGCCTATGGCAGTCGAGACCAAACATTTCTTTACTCCCTGTACACGCATGGAAACGCGACAGTGGCTGGTCCAGCCATGGAAGCGGCCTTAGCAGATATTAAAATACACATTATTCAAATTTCGTCGAGGTGTAGCCGGTCTCGTCGCTGCCACCCGAAAAGAAATAAGCAGGAAGGCGAGATAAGAGCTCTCCGGCTCGGTTGGTGGACGAAAAAGACGAGAGGAGGCTGCGGTGGAAGGAGGAGGAAACGGTCAATTTGGTCGGTCGCGACGATGTCGAGCGTATTTAAAATGCAAATGTCGGCGCGACGCGGTGGTTCTTCCTGAAAAGCCGATCGTGGATGTGCCCCACGTATGTTCCCGGGCTTCTTCATTGCGGCGGGTACGCGCTGGGTTCCTCTTTGCCGTCCTCTCTCGGCTCAGCTTCGCTTGCCGATTCGCGGTAGCCGCGGCTAAAAGCACCGAACCTCTGGAACCGTTCTTCTCGTCGCTCGAGCATCTTATTGAGAACGCGCATAAACGATTCGAGCGCGATCGGGAATGTCGGGGCCCGTCGTTTAAATGCGATTCGATCTCGCCAGGGACGGAGGAGGTGGCTTGCGGAGCCAAAAAAGGCTGCCGCCCGCGTCGGGGCCGCATCGAAATCCGCCAGCTCCGTAACCATCTACTAATATACTCAGCCGAATGTTAATAATGTATGAGGACCGCCTCGGGTCGAGGCGACCACTGTTTTTGAATCTCGTGGTAGGAAGGACCAGCAATCACGCCGACGCACTGTGGTCTAAAAGTCAGTTCTAGCGCGAATTAATTATTGTGCGAGGAAGAAATTGACATTTTGTGTAAAGTAAATAAAACATAATTTACAATACCGACTACTTGTTTATTGATATAATAATTAAGTCTTACAAATATAATATAAAAGATTCTTATTCACTGTCGGAGTTTGTACTTGATCGAATTGTTGGTGCTTTTAGCATCTGCGAAGCTTCGGGATCGAGACGTAACTTTCTACTACATTTTTCCTGCAGACCTAATTCAGATATATTTGGATCTGAAGACAATACAAAATAATTAAACAAATCTATGTTTGTATGTTCCGCAGAATCCTTCCTACTTCTGTGTTCCCTTATAAATTTAAAGTCCTTGTTTCTTGTTTCGTTTCTCAATATTTTTGATAAAGTTCTCTACAATTCCTTCAACATTGTGTCCGCTCACATTCCCTCCGGTAAAAATAGTCTCTAGTGATCCACTAACGCAATACTTTCTTTCAAATTCTTCAATTGGAACCATTTTTCGAACAACTCTAAGCGGGTGATCGTAGATACGTTTACTAAAATATTAAAATAAAATGATAATGGGATTGGGAGGATCGCATTTTCTCTGTGCCGTTTATGGAGATGAAGTAAGCTTTCAAATTAAATACTCCGCAACGCGTGCAAATGCGTGCAAATTTTGTAAAACTTACGACATTCTAATAATTTTTCTTAAAAAGTATCAGTTCATAAAATATATCATAAATTGTGTGAAGGAAACGTAAACCTACCATTTCCAGTTACAGCCATACCGATAATATCATATATAACAAGATACTAACACAATTTATGCACACTTCAAGAAAGAACTCGATATTTTGAGATTATAATTTGTAACAATTAACTAACGCAGTAAAACCGAATGTGGTTACTGGAATGTTGACAGTCATGCCAACAACAATACAGTGATATAATTTACTAATTTTGCGTTTGTTATTGTAGCGTACACATCAAACTATCGTACAAGTATAAATTTTAACAGATTTACGTTAGTTGGTATTTTTAATTTATTCGCGCTAGAACTGACTTTTAGACCACAGTGCGACGCATGGTTCTAATACTTCTTCAGATATATTAAAGCGATAATTTTTTATTAAATACGAAGCTTTTTGCTGCGATTAATCTTTTTATCGCAATTTATTATCGTATTGGGTTGTTCGGAAAGTAATTTCGTTTCTTCCCGACAGAGGATTTAATTGTACTTTTTGCACCCAACTTCACACTTAAGCCGCATAATCATTATATGTTTTGAGAGCTGATATAGCAAGGCTTGTGTGAGAAAAAGTCCAATTGATTCTACGCAGTAGTTTTTGGTTGGTGCCCTTTTATATATGGAGAGCAATAAGCAGCATTTTCGTCATATTTTACTTTTTTACTATAGAAAAGGTAAAAATGCTGTTCAAGCCAGAAAGAAATTAACCGATGTGTATGGAGAAGATGTGTCGACGGTACGCCAGTGCCAGAACTGGTTTACAAATTTTTTTTTGTTTTTTTTTGTTTTTTTCTTCTTTGAAACTGAATGAGCACTTCAACAGAAAAGGCCAGAATTAATCAACAGAAAAGGTGTAGTGTTCCACCAAGATAATGCGAGACCTCATACAAGTTTGGTCACTCGCCAAAAGCTTTTACAGCTTGAATGGGATACAATGCCACACCACCATATTCTCTAGATCTGGCACCTTCGGATTATTATTTGTTCCGGTCACTGCAAAATTTTTTAGACGGTAAAACCTTCGCTTCGAACGAGGAGGTCAAAAACCACCTCGATCAGTTTTTTGCCAGCAAAGACCAAAAATTTTATGAGCGTGGAATCATGCTACTACCAGAAAGATGGCAAAAGGTATTGGACCGGAATGGCCAATATATAATTTAATAAAATATTTGTTCGTTATACGAAAATTGTCTTTCATTTTCGCAAAAAAAAAACGAATTTACTTTCCGAACAACCCAATATAATTACTCTGACCCACTTTTGTCCGACAAATTTATAAATGAGTAAAATTAATCGCTAGTTAAAGTACAATGTGTCCAGAAGTAATATGCAAAAAATTTATTGGTTATGTTTAACCGTTTGAGTCCCAAGCAGCGCGATCGCGCCGTTCCGATTTTATGTCGAGAAAACCCAGCACATTTCGAGCATTCTGAACAACTGACGGTGCAGTCACCGATTGTCGAAGTCGCACGCTCAGATTTACTGACGCACGTAAATCACACAGCTCCTTTTTTTTAAATGTAAATAATACATTTTACAATAGATACGATACTACGATAATAGTACAATAACAAAAAAGAAGCGCTGTCGCGCTGATTGGGATTTATCGAAATAATAAAGGTTCTTTCGTACTCGTTTAGAGAAAGCGCGGTCGCGCTGTTTCGGGATTTTTCGAGTGTTTTTTCAATACCCCTTGGGACTCAAACGGTTAACATAATTGTGGGTACTATAGGAAACTACGTTGCTAATATTTTCCGACAAAAATTTTCAAATAGTCTCGTGCCAGTACTCGATTCACCGCAAAGGGTCGCTCAGAACGTTCGTGATCCACCGTCTCTTGACAATCTTCCTGGACTCTTCTCCGCGTTTCTGCTTACTGACTGAACGCGAGAGGCGTTTTTGGAGCGATTACTCCTTGATTGCTGGTATCGAAATGTTCGCCCGCAGTATTACCTGCCGGGTAATAACAGCTCGCGCCATAACTTGATTGTTAGATTGCAGATCCCCACGCCTTTATTACGCCTGGAAATTTATAGAGCACAGGATCGTCTGCATTGATTAAAGCCTTTATTTTTAGCATAGAGAATCCTCTAGTCGATGAACGATTATTTTACCACATTAGAGTATGCTTGAATATGCTAGAATATACAAAGATATATTGAAATATACCAGAATATACGACGATATACAAGAAAAGGTGGTAAAATACGGTCGGGGTCTTTTCTGCTACCACTTTTGCCAGTATAAATAGACAGAGACAGAGTATACCTATGTTTAGCATGGAGCAGAATCTATACCCGCTTTTAATCTGACTATACCGAAAAAATGGTGCCGGAAAGGACCTCTGCACTCTCGTTTCCTCTCTGATGATAGCGTATCCTACAAGGTCCGATAGACTGTGGCTCTCCGAATTCTCGTTTATATAAAAATCACAAAGATTCTTTTTCGTAGAATACGTTGTTCCGTTCCCGTGAATAGTCACCTTGTATTTTACGAGTTCTCACGTGTCGTCGACGATTCCTCCTTCTACCGACAGCTCGCTAGAAAGTCTCCTCGGGAGCAACGTTGCAGCACAGCTGCACTCGTCGCCGAAAAACAGCGGAATTCGAGTTTCTACCGCGGTCGGTTTTTCCCGGGAGGTCTTCATTGTCCGCGACTCAGTTCCCAGGGGAATAATCTTCGGGAGTTTTACGAAATTACACCTGGAGAAGTCGAGCACGTCTCCGAATTAAGATAAATTCGCATGTTCCTCGCATTCCGATCAGGGCGAATCATTACCGAGTCTCCTCGATTTGGTAAGTCCTGCATGCATTCGTTCGGCATGCATGCGTGCATGCGTGCTAGCAGAAGAAAGACGGTTCGTTATTCCACCGGGAAAGAGGACTACGTGACAGGAGCAGGCGGATGGAGGGAGAAGGAGGAGAAGAACACAGGCTCCTTCTTCGTGGGACGACACCTTCCGGGTGGAGCTTTCGAAAACTCTGGAGGCCGAGAAAAAACTTATTAGCGGCCGGCTTTGCGTAAAAGCCGGCAATTTTTCGGGGCGCTCTCGCAGTTTTTGCCGTTTCTCTCTCACTGTGCGGCGATTCGACACGGCGGAACGGCCGCGCAAGAAACTTCCCCGCCGGGACCTTATGCAAGCTACGCAGATTCGAGAGTCGATAGGTGTCCCGCGCCGAGTTCGACGCATTCAGCCTCTCCGACCGTTGAAAATCGCGACCGGCCGGCGCAACACTGCAAGTTTCGAGACTGAACGACGAACGGCATTCGTCTCGCTTCCACGAGCCGAGCATCTTTTGCTACACCTCGAGGAATCGCTGCGCTGCTCTGTGTTCGTTCGTTTAACTCGCAGCTCTGCAGTTTACTCTGCCATTTGCGCCGTGTTTTGTTGCGTTCCGCGCAGATTATTTGCAACGAGTCTATTTCCTCGTCCTCTTAGCCGCGGCTAGATCTACGATACGCATTGGCCTCCAGCTGGCTTTGCTTTTAACCCTGAATTTTTCATTACTTGCGAATAAACGGATTTCACGGATCTACGTGCAAAACGAAATGTTTATTCGTCATCTGTATACGGAGCTGAATAAATATTTATTTGTCATGTAAATAATTTTAGTTCCATGGAGATAATGTCTCCTACGTCTATATTTTGGTGGTAGGTTATAACCGTTATAACGATAAGTCGTTATTAGGCATCGGATCTTTATACAAAACAAAATTGTTGAAAATAATATAACAGTATCTTCAAATTTTTCTGATTCTTTCACGGTTTTAAATTGCGCCTACTACTTATTACCGAAAATCCATAAAATCGGCATTCCAGTCTGTTCGAACGATCGAGAGAGAAATTTTGCATACGCCTAACAAATTATGCATAAAATGCATGCACCTACTAATTATTGCGATAAATGCATAAAATTTGCATTCTAGTCTGTTCGAACGATCGAAATAAAACTTTTGCGTACACCTAACAAATTGTACATAAAACGCATGCACCTACTCATTATTGCCATAAATGCATAAAATCCGCATTCTAGCGTGTTTGAACGATCGAAGTAAAACTTTTGCATACAGCTAATACATCAAAGTCGGGCAGGCGATTTAATATAAATCGATGTAGGGGTTAAAATACTGTGAATCGGTCGGTCAGGACAGTTTTACTGCTGCAACAGTTTCAGCGTTTTTTCTGGATAAAAAGCATCGGTAACGGGTCCCAAGGAGGTCGGTATACGTGTTCCACCGAAAGTAAGACGCCTCTCGCATGTTTAAAAAGACAAATTATGTTCGCCCGGGCCGGTGGACAAGTTCAGCCGTTTAAAACCGACTAATTAAGGCTGCACGGTGGCTTCTCCGGCGCGGTCCGGCCGGATTTTTTTTAACGCGAATCGAAGTTATCCGAAGATGTTACTCCTGCGGGGCCGATTAACAGATCCGGGCTAGTTGGCCGCGAATTCGTCGGCAACGATAATTACGTCGTTTTTACGGGCGACTGGGACAAGCAGTTTCGTTCGGTAATGATAACTACTTTTAGCAACTATACGAGCACCGCGATTTTTATGAAGATTTCGTTGAAAAATAGAAATGGAGGTAACTCTGGCGTACGCATAAATTCCGAGCTCTCGCTGCCGAGCTTCTCGAGCTTCGACTGGTTGCGGACAGTCGTTACGCGTCGCTTTTTAATTTCACGGTTCGTTATTTACGATTGGCCGAGTCAATCCCAATTTTTTATCTCTTTCGTTTTTGCCTCGAAACAGCTTACTTACTCGCATTGTTTATTTTCTGTTTCAGGTGAGTCCGATTTTTATGTAACGCTTTTGGCAGTCGGTCAAACGAGAGACCGTGGAACGTGACATTTCGCTGTAAAAGTAAGTCGATGTCTCATGGAAATCATAAATGTTCTACCTCGATTGCGAGGAACGGGAGCCAGATAAAAATTGTAATTTTTTCATTTTAATAAGTCGATTTTATGATGATCGATATTATGAAATATTTTCATTTCTACATTCTTCTGAACGCCACTGGTTTATTTTCATCGTAAAGTCCGCAATATATGTATTCATTAAATATCTAAATGTCTATTCATCAAATAGTCCGAAATATTGGAGAACATCGATACATGCATAGTGGATTAACCACAAACTTGATGCGCTCCATGTTCTGGCTTTAGATTCTTTTAATCCATCCACCATTTTAAATTCCACCTACTCATTTTTGTCATGGACGCATAAAATTCGCAGTCTAAGAATAAGAAAACGTTATAACCTTTCGATCGAAGTGGAAAATATTCATAATTTTTAGATTGGTAATTTTGTATACTTATAACGAAATTAAAAAAAATGAGCATGACACAAAATTGTGAATAGTCGACCTATCAAAATTATAAAAAGAAGAAATTTGAGACAACGATTATCAAACCAAATCAAGCGATATTGTAAGTAGATACATACACTCCGCGACAGAAAGATGGCACACCGCGAAAATCTAGTCTTTCTTGGTACTTATATATTTTTATTACAGAATAAATTACATTGCTTACTGCTTTCGGTCGACAGGAACTCTTTTTTTTACCGTATGTCTTGGGATTTTTTAATGAATCATACACCACTTTTCTGCTTCGATGTATAATACGTGGAATTTTTGAAAATGAGTAATTCTCTTTACGCAATGTCAAAATCGTTTTTATTTCAGCATCGGATAAAGATTTTCCACTACTCATAGTGTAATTTCAATAGAAGACAATAAGAAACACGCACAATATTTAATGCACGGTAAAATAGTACACGATGCAAACAGTCCGACGGTCTAGCGTTAACCGCAGAGAAAGAATTTGAAGACTGTGCCATCATTTTGTCGCGTCGGTGACCCCGGTTGTTTACATTTAGACCAGAATCTGTAACCTCCGCTTAACTCCGTCGGTGTAAGTAACCTTAAAGCTCCACCGAAGTACATACACGGAGAGAAACGTATCAAATCTCATCACAGTTTTCAGAAATAGCAATATTTACGGGTGTGCCATCTTTTTGTCGCGGAGTGTACATGTGTTACGATTTCGTAGGTAGAGTAATGGCGTAGCCCACGGGGGGCACCGGTGGCGTCTCGATCAAGTTAGAGATCCAGTCGAGTGCAACAGTTTAATGGCATAAATCTTGGCTCCCAACCCTCCTTACGCTCAGGATGTCCGCCTGATCAGAACCGAAAGCTGTCGTCCGCGCACGAAACGATTTTAGGACGCCTCGTGGTCGCGCCTCGCTTCAATAAACGAGCGGCAATGAACGCGGGCGTAACAGGCGTAATGCTCCTCTTAGGATTCATTATCGCGATTGTGCGAATACGTGTCAGTCTGCTTTCCCATCCGTCGTCTCTGACTCGCAAAAACTTGGCGGCCGATCATTCGATTTCCCCGGGGCCTCTCTTGGTAACGATCACGTGTTGCGTGCCCACTTGTTTCGTTTCCGAAAACCGGAAGCAAGGGCCGATTTACAATGGCGCGAGCTAAATCAGCCCTTTATATCCTGGAAGCATAAATCAGGCAGGATTCACGCCGCCGGAGAGGAGCATGATCGGGGCCCGATCGGTCCCGCGGAAGAACAACGATATTCGATTTCCTTTGCAGATCGTTCTCGCCTCTATCGGCCGCTTCCTCGCGTGCAACCTTCACTTCCCCCGACGTTCTTCTGCTCCGATTTTTTTGCCGGGCTTCTCTCCTCCTCTCCTCTCCTCGACTCTCCTCTTCTATCCTTTCTTCTCATCCTTCGCTCGCCGCGACGACCTCATCTGCGGCCAAACAGTTTTCTCGATGGCTACCCCCTTCGATACCGATTTTTTACCGATCCGCTTTCCAGACTCCGGTTTTATGACGTTTAGCGGCCAACGATTCACTTTGGCGACGCGATTATTTCCACCAGCCGTTTTCTTTCCTGCCTTACGACACATGCCAGTCCGAGAGCGTTTATAGTCTTCTTTGTTCCTCGAATTAGCTCCAGTAAAAATGCACGACGTTTGTTTTGTTACCTTTCCGGCCGTACGTAGAATGTTGAGACATTAATCACAGACAACGAGGATGTCGTACCTGGGGAAGATAAAAAGACGCGTCTCGAAACTAGTTTTCAGAAATTTTACGACATCCTGCGGATCATCCGCGTTACCGGTCACGATTAAAAAGACACACTGAAATCTATACGGGACGCGGTTTGTTGAAAAATATTTTACACGTATTTCGTTTTTAGCTGCTGATATTTGTGTTAAGGGGGCTGAAAACCCATATTTTTGAAATGTAGTCGTATAAAGAGATTTTAGAAAAAATTATTGCGATCACTATTTAAAAAGTTCATCTTTAGTTTGCAGTATTTCTTAATAACGATTTATCGATATCTAATGTAACTTTGTGTACGAAACTTGTGCCCGTAATTATGAAAGTGATCTAAGTCAAAAGTTTAAAAAAAATGAGTTTATCAGTTATTTCAAATCACATTATTTTAAACTGAATTAGTTCATTGTAATTTTTACGATATTGTCGAAAATTAATCGTTGGATAGTGCTTGTTATTAGCGATGCGCATACAATACTCTGTGTTGCAAGTTTTCGAACAAATTAATCACCACAGAGTTTCGAATCAATTCGATATTAATTCGAAATCAGAATTTCTTTAATTTACTTAATTTATTAATCATTTTATTTCAACGATGGCGAGATGTAATTCGTGAAAGAACTATACAAGGATATCATACATTAAATGTTTTAAAATTATTAAAATTTGGAATAACTTTATTCATTATTTCAGAATTATTATTTGTTATCTCTTTCTTTTGAACTTACCTTCATTGCGCTATTGCACCTAGAATTGAAATTGGAATAACTAGACCTCCTAAACTTATTATTATATTCAACCCTTATGAAATTCCATTACTTTAATTTCATCAGGATTTACAAATACAATGAAGTCGTAATTTATTAATTAACGATCAAAGAAAATCTGTTCATCCTCTTACTTTTACTATCATTTTAGGAATTTATTTTTCATTTATTCAAATAATTGAATATTATGAAGCTCCTAATTTTTTGAATCTCTTGAAAATCTTGAAGTCTTGATAATCTTAATAAATGTTACACTTTTTATAATATTGGTACGTTCATACTGTTATTCATCCCAATGCTGACACGACATAATCTTCGTTTCGTGATAGTAGTACATTTCAAGATTTTCAATTATTACAAGCCTTCCAAAGTTTTAAGGCTTTCAAGATTTTCGAGACAATGAAGACTTTCAAGAGTTCTAAGCTTCGAATTATGTTGCAAGCGACTCGAATTTTTTGTCGTAAATATTGGACCGAAGCGATTCGAAGTGATTGAGATCCCATCGCTACTTGTTACTGCAACATAATATGTTATTCATTTAATGTTAATATCCTTTTCCTGAGAAAACAGGTCTGTCTCGCGCAATAAAATCGCGGATTCCGCTCTTGAATTGAGAAAAAGATGGTCTTGTGTTTCACGTGAACCTGGAGGACACCTGCTGTCCGGCGGCCGTCGGTATCCTGATTCTAATCCTTGCGTAATACGTACGCCAGTCCGAGGGCCTCGATGGTTTATAGACCCCATAAGATTGCCTTTAAGCCGGCGACTTTAATGGTTCACGACTTTCGCATATGCAGATTTCGTGACCGATAATCCCTCTGCCCCGGTGCTCCGACCCCTCTCGATCGGGAGAGGTATCCTTTTGGTAGACTTGGTCAAGAGGACGGCTTTTCTACGAATTGTCCGCTTCCTATTCGAGGATCGCGCGAATGTCACGATGAAATTAATATACCGGCTAATTCCAACGAGATAGTTTGTGCTCCATCCTTTCCGTAGATCCGATTTCATTGTTACCGCACCCGCGATTGCCGTTTGTCTCTGTCCCCCGGACCCCTGCGAAGCGGATAAACTACTCCCGGAGAATTAATATTCATATTCCCGACGAAAACACCGTCTCAATTTGTGCTAAACATCGACTCGAGTACATTTAAAATTCATTCGATCGATAAGGTACACGCGCGTAAAAAAACTTTGCATAATTCCGCAGTTTTTAGTCGGACCTCCGGAATTTGTCACGGAAACTATTCCAATGGCGGCTATCTTAGGATTCTTTAAACCGAATTCGAAATTTGCATTTTCGAGACAACTCTAAACTCACTGCCACAGAATTACGTTCTCCTCGAAATAATTTTACAGAAAATTTTAATAATAGAGGGACAGAATTTCAATGAAATATAGTCAACTAGTCTAATAATTACATTCGGAGAGGAATTTTTTTTATTGTTTTATGAATTTTAGGATAAATTTCAAAATTGCAGGAATAATACTAAAAAGTAATAATATTTAATAAAACGATAATGATGACTTAATTGATGCAATGGAAAGAACGAGGAAGCTTTTTCGAAGAATATTTTAATAAAATTATCAATCTTCGTAAATTTGTTGAATATTTATATTTACTGAAATCATCGCAATGAATTTCTATACTGTGTCTACATCTAACGTGAATCTGCAATATAGCGATTGAAATAGTTGTATTCGAGATAAGTTTGCAATAAACTGCGAAAGCTACAGATTAATTGACACGCCTAAATAAATTAAATATAACTGATCGATTTGACGTGAAAAGCAACAATAGGTTAACTATTAACAGCAATAGCCTAGGATATTTTTAGTTTCGTTTAATATATTCGCTTTAACATTCAAATGACTTCGCCCACCTCCTCCGACTGAAAAAAAATGTTTTCGTCAGTCGGTGTCGTTAGTTATTCTTAATTTGATCGTCGAAAAACGGGGAATAAGATAAGCTTCGAAATCAATTTCCTTGGGCGAGCAGCATCATTACGAAACTTCGTGTCGCCCATACAATTTTCTCGCGACTTAACGAGCATCCTGGTCGAAAGCTTTCGAGGGTCGAGAGTTGGATGCGACGAAGATCAGGTAGACATTCCTGTCCTATCTTTTCCCGGTAGCCTGATATAGATAGAACTTCACGGAAACGAGCGTTAAGGTGTCCGCCTATTATTCGCTCGCTGCGACCGGTATGTCATTGTCAGCCATTTTTCATTTCAATGTGTGTTACTCGATCGATCTCGAGAAGAAAAACGACAGCTTATATGTATTTTTAGTGGATAGACATCAGAGTTACGCAGAATTAAAATTGAATTACTCCAGGAATTATAGTTACAAAATAATTGAATTACATCGTAATTCAGTCGTATTGTAGTTTATAATTCAGAACTTCGTTCAATTAAATTCGAATGTAATTGCAATTGGAGTACAATTATAAAATACTTTGTAATTAAGTTACATTAATAACGAATTGCGAGGACGAAGAATAGAAAATACACTGCGTAGACAGCAAACAAGTATGTATATGAAAGAAAAACATAAAAATATATCGCACTTCTTCAAAGTTCTGGGCTATAATTTGGAGAGCTGTATTTTAATTATATTGTATTTCGATTACACATCTGATTGAAATAGTAATTGCATTAATTGAAAGATTTGAATTGTGTAATTCCGTTACGACGTAGTTGAATTACTATATAATTGAAATACAATGTAATTCAATCGCGTAATTCAATTGCAATGTATTTGAATTAGCACAACTCTGATAGACATGATGTCACGGCAGGCGAAAAAGAATCCTTTGCGAAATTAGGATTTTTTGAACATTTTCAAATTGCTGTAAAGCCACATTATTAGTATGTATAATAATGATAATTCATTATTGGAAGTCAGTTCAGCAAAACCCGATACTGTATATTCCCAACGTTTAAGCGCCGGAGGATACAACTTCCGGTGAGGAATTCTTTCTCACCCGTTTAGCGCGCCGCGCCGCCGTGACGATTGCGAAATTTTTTAAAAATAATACAAACGTTAAACGAAGTTTTAATAACTTTTTCGTTATATGCCCGCGGTCGGTCGCCGCGATGCCAACAGAATTACCTGGCCTTGATTTAAGGGGTTCTTAAAGATACCTAATTACATCCTAAAGCGCCGGAAGTGCATCGTTCTTGGCCGCATTACACATTATCCGCCGCACCTGGTCGCCTCCGTGTTTCACCTCGGCATTGAATTACCCCGAGTGATTATTGTGAAACTCGCGTCGCGTCGGTCAGATTTTCAAACGGTAATTCGGCCGAACTGTCGATCTGCAAATTGAAACTGGAATCTCTGCGAAAACTCCACTCTGGGGTAGGGTATTATTACTTTTTTTGTACATGAAAAAAAATTTCTTTGAAAAATTAGGTACGTCATGTTAAAAGGTTTCTCAGTGGTTTGTCCTCCTTTTCAAAATCAGTTAAAAAACGAATATACAGATCTTTTATTTTTATGGTGGTTAGTCTATTCTCTTCTCGAGCACCCATACGCTACTGAAAGATTTATTTGCCCATGAACCAAGTAATTAAATATTTTTTAAATAGAACTTATTTTGAATTCGTTGTTCTGCTTTTATTCTAGGTATTTGTTTTACTCTCTAAACCCAAAAAGTATGATGAAGACCAAACTCGATTGCAATAAGGATGTGCGATCGAAACTGTGTTAACGCCAGGTGTACAAAAATGTGTCTATCAAAATATTTAGCCATTTTTTGAAAACACGTGTCAAAAGAAATACATTTGTTAAATAATTTACAATCGCATAATCGTAAATTAAACCTCTAGTGTTAGGGGACATGGTCGATCGAAAGACAGAACTGCAAAGAATATTTACTGCGGCAAACAGAAGCAAGGAAGATCGACCGTCTTCTAGATCATTTTTCTGGGAGCGTTGGCGAGTCTTTCCATAAATTCCTCGCGTTACAGGAGAGACGTAATCTACGAACAGCCGGTGCCGATTCATCTCCCGACCGATCTCGCTTCCTCGATCAGGAATGATCAACGGCCGGAGATAAACTTGTGAAATCGCATTTCGACGCGCGAACTTTTTACCAATTACGATTTCGACGCGCCTTCGCCGCGAAACTTGTGCAAACACTTTCCTCCCGTGGCAGCCGATCTCGCAAAAAGGTCCCTCGCCGCGCGTTTTTGCTTTTCATCTTGCTTGCTCGCGGTAGCATCCATCAATCGTCGACGCCCTATGATTTCCATCTTCGGTCGGTACACTGAAAAATTCGATATTGCGCTACTTTCTCACGGTAATAACATTCGCCTTTGATGCGCCGAAAAATGAAATGTCAAGGAGACAACCGAATCGGAAAGCACACAACCGAAAGAAATCATTCTGAACGGTTAAAAGATAAATTGAAGAAATTCCGTGGGATGCAGAAATATTTAGCATCGACATAAAGCAAATTCTTTTTACCACTTTGTACTTTCCATGCGGTTTTGAAAGAGTAACATGGGTCTGCAACGGTAAAGAAAAAAATCGAAGAAATTCTGCGGGATGTAAAAATATTTAACATTGACATAAAGCAAATTCCTTTTACCACTTTGTACTTTCCATGCAGTTTCATTTAACGCGAGTCCGAAACGGTGGAGAAAAAAAATTGAAGAAATTCTGGGAGATGCAGAAATATTTAACATCGACATAAAGCAAGTTCTTTTTACTACTTTGTACCTTCCACACGGTTTCGTTTAACTTGAAGAAGCAACATGAATCTGGAATAGTTAAGAAAAAAATTGAAGAAATTTCCTGAGAAATGTTTCAGAATGACGTAAAACAAGTTTTAATTATTACTTTTCTGCCTCGCGCGCGTTCCCAGCCTGGCGAAGCTGTCCGATCAGAGTTCCGCGATTTCATTTAACATTGTGTTCGCATACTTTCTCGGTAAGGATTCCTCCAATGCGAGATGCAAAGAATCTCCGGCAATCGTCTCGCGCAGAGGTTACGCTGTTTACCGGGCATTAAGGTGGAACGCGATCTCGGGACGATCTTAATTTGCCTCCGTTCGGGATCGAAGATTACGCGGCCGCTAACTGTATCGAGACTCGTACTCGTTAGAGCTTGTGCTTATCGCGATGTTAACCAACAAGTGTGCCGCCGAACCGAATCAAAACGGACCCCTGAGAATCCTGGTGTTATTCCGATCCTTTCGGTGCCGAACAGTAGAAGCATTCGTTGAATCGGAAGAAGGATCGAAGAAGTTCGATTCTATGTTCGTGTATTCATGCATCGTCTCATAGTTTGTGTTTTTTCATAATGATTTTAGATCTTAGTGACAACTAGACTGTGGTTTTTATGCATTTATGATAAAAATGGATAGGTCTGATTTACGACAGCAACAATATTCGAAGAATTTAAACATATTCAGCAGAAATTAAATATTTATTTCATCCCAGCTTGTTGGAATTCGGATATGTAGCAAGTTATTTATTATTTATTTATTTGATGCTTTGAATATAAAATATGTTGTAAGTTTTTATTCTGCACAAAGATCCGCAGTCTAGTGATAACCAGCGTCACCAGATGAAGGGAGGGAGTACGATTTGAGGGGAAAGAGTGACGAAACGCGTCACGTGACCGGATAGTGGGGATAGCGTCGTAGAAGGGGAAGATAGAGTAGGAACACAAAATATTCTAGTATAAGCGTAAAAATGAATTTATAATAACTTCGTCGAGTCTAAAATAAAATCAAGATTCTATTGCATTCGGAAGAATATTTATGTAGCTACCTGTACCTTTAAAATCTTAATTATACCGCATTCCACCAGTCACGACATTTTATAAACGCATAAACATCCAGGGTTTAACGGTAATCAAATTGCAATTAGCACTCGTGTTATAAACATTTAATAGAGACTTCTCCTAGAGGTGCTTCTTGAAATAAGTTCACCCCAATTCTGCATATGTTCACCCCAATTCTGTACGTAGGTGGGGACGATCAAGTAATAATAATTTACCGTGGTGACAATTGCTCGCGAAATATCTTGCCGACTTCCCCGCTCGTGAAATAGCGAAGCCGAAATGTCGATTTCTCGAAAGCAAAAACTGCGAAAATTTTCATAGGCGTAGAAACAATGCGGTCGATGATTCTCGAGGTAATCGCGTGACAAGCTCGCGCGACGAGCAAGTTAAAGGCACACGTGGACTCGGCACGCCGTAAGTTTGTTCTGACACGAGCAAAACACGATAGATAACGAACGGTCCGCCGAACCGACGCGACGTCTCTTTACGGGGCCACGAGTGCAGACTTTTAATGAGCCACCACGACAGCCGGCCACACCGCGCATAGACGGCTATTCCGCGTTGATAGGATCTCCGTCCACTGAAAACATCGTGGCCATTGTTGCGAGATACCAGCAGAACGACACATGGTCTCTGCTCGCGCAGATCTCCTTGAATCCGAGTCGCGTCCCGAGCCATAACAATTGCAAGAATAGCCAAGATCAAGGCCCGGGGAATAAGTTGTACCAAGAAAATTGCTTGGGCTGCAAGGGAGTTCGCTGCGAGCCAAGTAGCACAAAATCTGCACACAAAATGTTGTAGGACTCGGAGAAAATTGTTCCATACGTAGAAGCGAACGTTCTCTTAAGATATCCATCGATCAAGCAATTTCTGTATTGCTGTAACAATATGAATTTTTAGAATGACAGAAAAATTTTTAAGTGTAGACTTCCAATAGAATAATCGTTTTCATAGTTGTTTATACAGTACTATGTCAATCCAGTCTTGATATATATACTTTTTTTCATATATATACTTTTTACTAGCTTCATCGATCACGAAATGGTGTAACTATATAGAGAATGATGGAGATTATTTTCAAACCTTGTGCGCCCAGTAATTTGGCTAGAACGACTTGGATACTTCAACTATAAAATTACTAAATCACTAAACTATCAAAATCAGTAAATGTACTTCATAGTTTCAGCACATTCGTGCCTGTAGATGAATTTGTAATTTATTTTTCGCGGACATCGTTCAAGCAATATCGACACAGTTATTGGCAAGGGTTAAGGTATAATTTCAAAGTAAAATATCGAAAGTAAGAGTCAAAGTTGTAGTCGCATAAGAAGGTTCCAGGCCCAAGTGATCTCACTGCGCACGAGTATCATCGGAGTTCGATATTAGAGAGTCAAAGTTCCACGGGGCTAATCAAAATTCTTCGGCGTTGCCCCGCATTCGAAAGGAATTTCTAAGGCACCGATTCCACGGCCGAGAATGACGTAGCGAGGAGGTCGAACAGCGCAGAATCGCGAAGCTGTGCACTTTGGTCCGTCCTGACATTGTCCGTAGCGTTATCTGGCTTCTCAAGCGAAGAGAAGAGAGAGAGAAAGAGAGAGAGAGTAGTACCAGCGACGTCCGACGACCCGTCGCCATATCGCGTTTCAACTCCGGTGGCCTTAATCTACCTACCGAAGTATCGTCCCCGAATCATTCGTAAACGTCGTAATCGCGTTATGGCATCCAAGTTCACATTCCCCCTCCGTCGCAGTCTCCCATTTCGACTCTTACTCGCATTTCACACCCTCGGTTGCGTCGTGCTCATGATTTTCGCGGAAGGCGCCAGGATGTCCGTCAAACTCCCGGATCATATCTCGAAACGAGTGTTTCGATAGCACCGTTGCTCCCACAGAATCTTCTCTCGTTAAAGATGACTGCTGCAGGTACCCTGCGATGAATCCTCGCTGTGTGCTAGAACGATGACAATCACCTTTAAATATTTTGCAATTACAGCAATGTCTCGAACGCACGATATTTGGGAAAAATTTATCCCCGCTATCTCAGAGTGTACTTCTCGAAGAACCCAGCTCGATAGAATAATTAATTGTTTTATTTTAAATGATTTGCCTATGAATCTTTTACCGACATATTTCGGAGATACGATTTGGCTCATACCTGTTTGTTTATTCCACAATACGGTGGAACCCTGATTATCCGAATCGTACCGATGAACTCTATTGCTAACTTACTAATTGTGGGTCTATTACGCGAGAGCGTCGCAATCTTTATCGAATTACTGTTAGCAATCGAATAATATTAATAGGCGTTACATTAGGAATTTACATTGAGGATATTGTTTAACCGTTTGAGTCCCAAGGGGTATTGAAAAAACACTGTCGAAAAGTCCCGAACAGCGCGACCGTGCTTTCTCTAAATGAGTACGAAAGAACCCAAGCGGCGCGATGGCGCTTCTGTTTTTATTATTGTAGTATTGTACCTATTGTAAAATGTATTATTTACATTAAAAAAAAGGAGCTGTGTGATTTACGTGCGTCAATAAATTTGAGCGCGCTGCTTCAACAGTCGGTGACTGCACCGTCAGTTGTCCGCAGCGCTCGAAATGTACTGGGATTTTTCGACACAAAATCTGAAGAGCGCGATCGCGCTGCTTGGGACTCAAACGGTTAAAACTACACCCACCAACCTTTGCTACGGATGAATAAAATCCGCAGTCTGATAATATTAAAAATTGATTTTCAAGTTGGGTGGAAAAATTGTGCTGGTCGTACACGACTCGCTTGACAGTGATTATTTCGAAGCTAACCCTCGAGTCTTTCTCTGTCGAGTCCCAAATCGAAGTATGCGAGGCCCGTCGCAGGGTTTAGCAAATCGATCCGCCGAAAGGAGCTCCCCCATGAGAAAATTAATTTTTCGTCTAAATAAAAGTAAGCGGGCGATGGATGGGTACGATACGGTGGTCGAAGGAAGAGCGAGAGAGATCTTTATCCTTCTCCGGGCAAGGCGAAGTCAAGGGAGAAACCGGTATATAATCGAGCAGTCACCTATGCACCGGTTCCTCTGAACGCGCGGACGGGGCGCAGTAATGCAGCGTGGTAAGAAAGGTACGTGACCCGCGCGAGAAAAAAAAAAAGGGTGGTGGTGGTGTGCCCACGGCCTTTGGAGGAGGCCCGAGGGAGAAAAAGGGGCGCTTTTGTCGGCACGTAGCAGCGTTAAACTTTTATCTCGCGCTTCATCCGACTTCACTTCCGCACTATCCGCCTCCGGTCCTCCGTCCCCCCTCGCGCGTCCCTCGCAAAGCTATTTCACAGCGAATCGTAGATCGCAATCGTATTAGGCTGTTTGTTCTTGCCCGTCATCCGTGCAATTAGGAAAAATGCCGCGGCGAACTCGGCCGACGACGATTCCTCCGACAAGTCCGGAACTCGTTTGCGTTATCTGGAACATCCCTCTCTCGGGTCCACGCGTCTTACTCCGAGCGGAACAATTTTAGCAGTTGCGACGCTTAGCCGCGTTTGTGGACTTCGCGAATTCTTCCGGATACAGGTAGCCTTTTCGAATGATTTGATTTTTTTTTTAACCCTTCGCAGTCGGAGCCATTTTGGTATCTTTGTTGGTAGTAAAATTGACAAAACCCTACCAACACCCTACAAAAGACTACCACTGTTGTACAGGATACCGCGGATAGAGCACCGGACCACGGTTGCCTCTGGTATAGACCGGATGTGGCAACACTGCATACAGACAGAGCAATAGAGACGGCCGATGACGTGACGGACTTCAAATCGGACTGTGACAGCGTTGCCAAATTTTCCATATTCATGTTATCGCGGCTGTACCAAGCAGCATAGCGTACAGATCAAGTTGCAGAGAGATGAAACAAAGAGTCTTGCGAAATAACGGAGTCGAGTGTGCATCCAAGAGCGATTTAAACCGACAACAAAAGCGGCGAGAGTCCTCGGCCTGGTGGAAGATAAACCGGTCAGCCCTCCGATTATTCTCATTACGCGTCGTTAAAGGTTTTCTCGTCGAACGGTACTCTGGCATCGGGAGATCGGTTTTTCAGCGGCGCGAGGAATATCAAATTAATTCGATTGCTGTTTAAAGCGCGTTCCGGTTCGCAGAACCTTCGCAGCTAATTTCCGTGAACTTCGACTTTCGAAATTCCGGGCGGGGATCGGTATCGTATCATCTCCGGCATCGGAGATCCTGCATTAACGAAGAATTCCGTAAAGCTCTCGAAAAGATCGATACGATCGGCGGAATACACGTACACAGAGATAGAGGAGAACGGAGCGGGGGAGAGAGGAGAGTGTTTGAGACTCTCTGGAGCACGCGCGAACGCGGTCAGCACGAAACGATTTTAGTTCCTGCGCTCGTCGGCTGCCGCCGCGCCGCGGCATTTCCTCCTTCGTGTCTTTCATCGTTCATATCCTCCTTTTTGCGGACCGGCGACTGCCAGGATACTGGCACTCGCACGGATTCGCAAGATCGTATCGTCCAGCTCGCTTGGATTCCGGCTTAGCAGCGATCCACTACCGGATCGTTTATGGGGTTTTGACGGGTGTCGAGATCGTCGCCGCTGCGCCGAGATCATCGCCGATTCGAAGATCGATAGCCCTAGAACACGATCCCGGTACGCGCAGTCCGCTATCGTCTCGAACGGTTTTGACAAAGTCCATCGCACAGTTCTATAGCAAACGTGGTCTTATGACGTAACAGATTCAAATCCGAATCGAAACGTTTGAGTGTTACAAAATAGCTATATAGTGTAGAATTTGATCGAACCGTGGCGCCGATAAAATTATTCCAAGTTTATCCATCGCACAACGTTGTCCCTGCAATTTATTCGCGGAGTCACCGAAGACTTCTTTGCGTTATCAATGAACATGGCTCTTGTTCCATTTTTAAGTGCATCGGTAAACTGCAGAAATTCAGGCTCATGCTCCTACGTATAACATTGCACTTGGCACACGTTGAACCTACCAAACACAAAAGATTATACTTAATTAACCCTTTGCACCGATGATATTTTTTCTCGAAAATTAGACATTTCTTCCGACCTGGAATATTTTCATTCCCTGATTTTTAAAATTTTATGGATATTAAATTGGTATAATACCTTATACAATACCTAAATGTTTTGTAATTTATTAGCTACCGATATATTTAATAATGTAAACAATATTTTGAGTAATGGTACATCAAGTATTAGTGGTGCCCCAGAGTCACCATTCGAGTGCTAAGGGTTAAATATTGTACGGCTTTCATATGTGCTCAAATAAAGAAGTCGATTCAGTCATTCTCTGTGAATTATAAAAACAGAGAAGTCAATACAATCGTTCTTTGAAAATTATAAAAATAAATAAGTCGATTCAGTCATTTCCTGTGAATTATAAAAACAGAAAAGTCAATTCATTCGTTCCTTGTAAATTATAAAAATAAAGAAGTGAATTATAAGATACTCGTACCGATACTCAAGGACATAAAGGAGTGATCTGCGAAACCATAAATCTTGTATCAATCGATACTCAAAACTTTCTACGACGTTCGATAACATCGCGGTCATCCATAGTCCCAGCCAGTGTCGTCAGGGGAAATTGAGGGGAATAAAGTTACCCTCTCTCTGTGCCAAAGTATTAGACAGGTGACATTGTGCCAATGAGGAATAGGGTCGTAGAAGGGGAAGGATGGAGTGGTAAACAAGTTTGAAATGATCTTGTCTGAAATATCGAGTCGCAAATTAATTTAGAATTGTCCAAGAAAGTATGGCTTCAACCTTTGGCCACTCGTCAACAAGATGGAACAAGTTTTGTAGACAAACTACCCGGGTATTCAACGTACAGGGTCCGTTTTGTGTATTTTCCGTGGGTGAAGAATTTTCGCGAGGGATCGAAGCGAAAAACGCGCACGAGGAACGAATGCGTCTCGAGTGCAGGCAAGAACCGAAAGGAAGGAGAAACACAGGGACCCGTGGAGCAGCGTGGTTTTCAGCTCGTGATGTCCCGAGGCTACCGCAGCTAAACACGCCCATGCCGGTCACCGGTGAAGCTCTACCCAACGGAATTATTCGCTGAATTTATTTACTCCCTCGTGACCCCGAGAAAACTAGCTACGAAGGGCCGCCAGTTACCCGGGAACCGGTCGAACGCGCGTATCGACTACGCTCGAAATTGATACCCCGCTCGCGGGGAAACGTGGATTTTCGTGATGAACGCGATCCCGCAATATTTCTCGCGGTCCACGGCGCGGCGGAGTCGAGATTAAGGCCCCCGGGGCCTCACAGATCTGAACTTGAGAAAGTCGCTTAACACGCTGAACGATTTCAAAAGTTTACGGTTTAATCGCCCCGCTGTTGTAAACGGCGCCAATCCGTGACCCTGCTGTTCCAGCGACGACGGAAATTGAAGTCGCTCCGCGATTTATCCGCATTTTGATCTCTATTGTTCTTTGGCAAATATTTATGAACGCCTTCGATTCATTAGACTTTCTATTTAATATTTCAAATAGAAGTTCCTCGAGCGTAAAATATTTCTTCTATTATACTTCTTAATGCGAGGATAGAACCATATAAAAAGCTCGTAATCGGTTAGATAATTGGTTAACATGCTGGCAGAAAAGAAAATTATTTTTTGGAAATTAAAAAGCAGTACGGACTCGTGACATAATTAATCACGTGCGAGAATAATTTTCGACGTTTCGTACAAACCAGGACAAACACGAATTCATTCTTTATTAACTTGTCCTGCTTCTCGGATCTCTGAATGAATTTCGCTAATTGAGTTTCGCGCTGTTTTTGATTTGTAAAGATTAGAGTTGTAACTCTCAGACACGTGGTTAGATAAATTGTGTAAAAGAACTTGTAAATTGTTCAAATAATAAGGTTTTTCTATCATTTCAATTAACAGTTCTCAATGGAAGATCCTGTAGACATTTTTTTTTAGTAACTTTAATAGGTTGAAGGTAATGTAACAGGATTTTTCAATTCATTGTTTGGTATTTAATCGGCTGGCTATTTTGACGAATGCATAAAATCCGCAGTTTAATCATCCACAAATTTCAAGGTTCATTTTTTGTGTGTAATTATGAAATCTATCGCTGTTAGTGTTTCCTCGTTACAATTACTGCTACGCCTAACGTGTCCGGCGCGTCGGTAAAGTTAATTAACGCGTCTTCACGCTCGAGAACTCCGCGAAGGTTCATCTTTCCACGCCTAACAAGCATTCGATAGCCGTTTAACCCGCGAACGGGGATCATAGAGCACAGCGGAACGATCATTTCCATCGCGGCACGCTTACGGTAAACTTTCGATCCTGTTCTTCTGTTTCTCCTGTGACCCCCCTCTACCTTCTCCTTCTACGACGCTATCCCTCGCGCTCCCGCCAGGGCCCGGTCACGTGACAATTCCAGTCGATTCCCCTGATCCGAACTGATAAATAAATTAATGTAGCGGCAAATAGGTTATATAAAAAGAAGAATTAGATCTCTTTAGCAGGACATCTGTGAACTTACGATACAATGTCTGCATAAATTTCAACGGGAGATTCAACATAAACACGCACACACAAAATTTCAACATAAATGTTTTGTCACCCTACTCGTCTCATTAATAGACTGCGGATCTTTATGCAAAATAAAAATTATCTGCATCGATTGCAAGAAATAGAAACTAAATTTAATGTTATTTCTTCCCTTAATGACTTGAATAGAGGAGAAATCATATATCGACATCTTCAATTTTGAAAATTTCTCAACAATTTTGAATTTCATCTACTCAACTTTCCTATAAATGCATAAAGATCTACAGTCTACTCGTTAATAGACTGAGGATCTTTATGCATAACAAAAATTATCTGCATCGATTGCAAGAAATAGAAACTAAGAAATCATATATCGACATCTTCAATTTTGAAAATTTCTCAACAATTTTGAATTTCATCTACTCAACTTTCCTATAAATGCATAAAGATCTACAGTCTACTCATTAATAGACTGCGGATCTTTATGCAAAATAAAAATTATCTGCACCGATTGCAAGAAATAGAAACTAATTTTAATGTTATTTCTTCCCTTAATGATATGAATAGAAGAGAAGTCATATATCGGCATCCTCAATTTTGAAAATTTCTCAACAATTTTGAACTTCATCTACTCAGCTTTCCTATAAATGCAGAAAGATCTATAGTCTACTCATCGATAGACTGCGGATCTTGGCGCAAAATCAAAATTGTCTCTATTAATTGCAAGAGATAGAAGTCGGATATCCTCTCATTGTTCTAATATCACGTGACTAATCCGGTACTGGCAAAGAGAGAGAGGGTAAGTTTTTCCCCTCGATTCGTACTCCTCTCCCTCCTCCGAGCGAGAGGTATTGTACCGTATGAAAAGAACGAAGAAGGATCGGATCGATCGCGATAGGGCCCCGGCGCGGCGCTTCCCCGGATTCCTCTACGCCGGGGTAAAAAGCCGCGGGTCCCTTTGGGGACCAACGTTGAATAATTTTAACGAGCCACCGGCTCTTCCCGATTGGCCGAGATTCGACTTCATAACTTTAATTGGCAGCCGAATATTTGCATGCCGACCCGTCGACTCTCTTCCATTTTTCTCTTTTTCGATCGGGCCCCGCGGCGATCCGTTTCTTCTTTTTTCGGCTTATCGACTTCGAACCATAATTTATGAAACGTCTCTCGACGCAACGGGGATAAGTTAACATTTAGATGCGAGTTAAATGATCCACTTGCCGTCGTGGAAGAATGGGGAGAAGTCACCTAACGCTGGCACTTAATGGCGTATAGTGGTGTCTTATCAAATAATTGAAACATAACGAATTGATTGAACCGAGAAAAATTGGTGACACCGAAGAATCCGATAATACATGTTCCGCAAAATGAAGAACACGAAAACTGTGATCCGAGCGCAGGCCTTAAAAAGCATTCTGACAGCTGAAGAAGTTGTATATATAATTTGCTTAGAGTAATATATAGAGGAATTTATTAATTTTGAAAAGCAATTTGTAAATAATACCCTACGTTTAAGTCGAAATTATATGTACAATCTAATTTATATAAAGTTTAGCGAATTCATTTAAATAAATTACAAAATCATTCAATTCGTAAGCCGAGGACTTGACGATTATCAAGAAAATAAAAAATGTGTAAATAGATTATATAGGAAGGGATTATCAAGTAAATTCAAAAAATTAAAAGTATTAGACTAACCTCGTAAATACGTTTCTTCCGATTATTACGTTTATTTAGTTGCATACTCAAGAATAAATATCCAGAATGTATAATTTCGGTATCCCCTATATTCTCTGTATCTTCAGAAAATTTTTTCTAGTTTTTTTTTGCTGCGCAAAAATTTGCTACGTAATCAACGACTGTTCAGTTGCATGGGCGCGGGTCCATTATTCGGACTTCGACGAAATACGGCATGATTTACCGACATCGGGGTATATTAACAACCTAATCACATACAATGTGATACACGATGATCCTCGAATGCGATTGTGGGATCAGAATGACGCAGATTTTGAACGTACCGTGGTTTTCTTTTTTATGACTCTCATTGTAATGGTAATCCCCTGGCCTGCACGAAATGCATTTTCTTCGAACAGCTGTCAGAGGATCGGCGAATGCTCTTTCCATCTCGTTCTCTCTCTCTCTCTCTCTCTCCCTCTCGCTCGCTCTTCCAAGTGCGGTCGAATGGATACTTTGGGTCAATCGAGCCCTATAAAAAGGGAAGGAAGAGAGAGAGTCTGTTGTACAAAAGGAAAAGACCAACTGTCAAAAATCCCACGAGGAATCTCACAATAATATTTGCTCGTTCTTGCCAACTGAAAAAAAAGGGAAACCATAACGGCGATAAAAGAGCTTTTGATTGTAACAAGACTTTCGTATTTGTATTTATTCATATATTTATTCATAGTATACCCATCATATACACTCCCGCTCGAAAATATGCGGACACTTTGTTGCAAGTATAATTTATTTTAATACTACCAAATTGTACAATTTAATTATTACAATCTCTTGAATAAATAAAAGTCTCTTCGGCTGGGCTAATACTGTTTCGATCTACGATGATCCATTAGCGTGGTTTGCCGTCTTCGCAAGACAAATAATAATAATTATTGGTGAGATATCTAATGAATTTATTATTAACTGTATAAACTATTATAGACCGCATAAAAAATTAAACGCGTCGTCCACGTAATTTTGAGCTGGAGTGTATATATCATAGACATACGACGAAAGCATTGGAGAAGTTTTAAAAAGATATTTCAAGCGGGTATCCGGTTAACGACATAAGGGTCGAAAAAAGAAAATTTCGAAATACGAAACTCACATAACGATTATTAAAATATATATTCTTTAGTACCGTGTCATTCATATTCATGTCATATTCATATTCGCCGTTTAAGGCAAAATTGAGTTCGATGAAATTTAGTCAATGCATTATTTTCAATAGACAGTGGATCTTCGGTATTTTGAAATTCTTCTAATATTTTAACTCTTTTAAATTACGCCTAGCTACATTTTTATCGTAAACGCATAAAATCCGTTGTCTACCAATAGTATTATAAGGAACTATTGAACCAGCCCAATAACTTTCAAACATATTTTAACTGTGTTAAACAACTGTCTACCTTGTATTAATAGAGAAGGTACATTGTTGCCAATTTCTATTCGCTCGCATTTGAACGGCTGTTACAGAAACTTATCGAATGAAGATGATAGGTTTCCGGTAAACGGTATATCGCCGTAGGTCCATTCGAATATTGAAAAAACGGATTTCAGGCAAGAAACGATAGTTCTCGAGGTACGTACTCGGATCGATCGTTCGAGGTACCCAGAGCGAGAGCCGAAGGTACTCGTTTCGCAGTCCGGCTATCGCGGATCGTGCGCCCCCGGGGGTGTCATGATAATTTTACAGAGACAATGGGCCACTTTCTTATTCGCTGCCCCCTCGGAATCGAAGATTATTACACGTTGCCCGGATCGCAACGATCACGAATTAAATTTGAATCCAGGTAGGATTTCCTCCGTTCCCTGCTTCTTGCGTTATAGCCTTAGGTAATTCAATTTTTATTACGTCCTTGCGTCACTGTCGACTATCACGGAAATGTGGACGAATTACTCGGCAAATACCAAACGGTAAAGGACATTTTCAATTTTACAGAGTCATTCTTTATTTAATAGAGAATCAAACCTATATTTAAGTCCTTTAAATATCTTCGAACGTATAAGATGAGCAGCTAGATAATAATACAGTAAAGTCGGGTTTACTGTCCAGAGTCAACACCGGGTTCTATGTCCAGTGTCTACTCATTACACTGGCGGCGATGATTGATCTCGGCTCGGGTATATCGGTGTAAACACCACGCATTGACTCGAATGAATCGAAATGTTCAACTTTCTTAATTTTCATTATTTTTTTTTTTATGAAATTTCACTATCGTATTTCTGACATTTTTCTGATTAATATAAGACCAAACACGATATAATTCCAATTGTATTTAGTGGTTAAATCGACGATTCAAGTTTCGGTCGCAAGGATGGACAGCGTATGGGAAAGAAAGAGACACTCATTCTGTCCTTCTCTATGTTCGGCTTCTCCTTTGAATTTCATTCTGTCCTTCTCTATGTTCGGACTCTCTTTTGAAGTAACAAAAATACGATCGCAACACCAGGATTACTGTCCACCAAAAAACATGGCTGTTGGACAGTAAACCCGACTTTACTGTACAAATATTTTTCGAGTTTTAATAAACTTCTCAAGCACACGATATAAGATTGCTTATTATTCGTTATCTCGTAGAAGACACATCTGTTTAAATCACAGTATAACAAGTGGAACTTTGCAAGACGGACTTTGGAAAATGTTGTTCGGAATATCGATCTTGACGACATATTCGAAGCTCATTGAAATCGAAGAGTTTTCGTTCGTCCTGGATACGGCCGAAATTGAATTCGCAACTGAAACGACACTCCCCCTGTCATATTTTCGGCTGTATCGGCATTCTAACGCCGAAATAAAAACTGTATTATCACGGGAATTGGAGATTAAAAGGGACTTGGAGGAGCGTTAAATGTCGTTGAGCGGTGGCCGAACGATCGCGGCGTATGCGACACGCGGGCGTAAAGATGTCCTATCGACATACTTGCGGCGCATTATGTTAATCGGAAGCTGCTCGGAGGGATCTGAAATCTCGACGATGATCGTACGGAGGCATCGATACGAATATACGCCATTCCCACGACAGGACGCGAACGGGATCCGCGATATAAGGCGAACGGTGGCCGCGAAACGAGGGAAAGGAAGCGCCTTAAAATTCCGACTAACGAAGTCAGCGGCGAACCCGGGGTGTGTATCCGCGCTAATGAGAAGAAGTGCGACCATTCGATCCAGCCAGGGAAAAAACTAGACCCTCGTTACCGTCAGACTAATTACCTTTTACGTTTCTTTCGCCACTACCTCATTTTCTCGTCATCTTTGTCGGGTGGCCGCCATTTCTGGACTTATTCGGGCCCAGGCCCGTTCTTGCCCCGCATACTATCGTCCTCTCGGGGAAGAAATCGAATCGGGAGAGGCAATTAATTGATACGTCGACCCTGTGTATCGTGCGGTGTCGTTGCCGCGAAACGAGCCGATTACAAGCGAATTCTGCACGACCCGTTTAATGCTCGCCGTGAAATCGTACGATCTGTCGATCGGAGAAACAGGCCTGGATCGTTTCGGATCAGGTGACTGCTGCTGCTGCTTCGGAGATACCAGCTTCCCTGGAAACTGTTCAGACATGTCCAAGTTTAGATGTTGGTGGGGTCCGCCTGCTAGCAGGTGAAAGATGCAATTTATGTGTTCGATACCGAAATTCTGGACCAGTCCTTTTTAGGATCCTCTAGCGATAGACAGCCGAGATAGCGAAAGGGAGAAATGAGAAATTCCTTCATCGTTTCTCGATTACTCTTCAGATATCTTCGTATTGGTTCCTCAAAATGTTCCTTGAGATACTTCGTAGTATATGGAGCTACAAAATCTTATCGTTCGGAAGAAATTCAAGAACGGCGTCTCATAGACTGCGGATTTGATGCATTTACGAGAAAAATAGCCACATATAATTTAAAGCGGCGGACATGTTAAAAATATTTAAGGACATCGATGTATCGGTTTCAGCTTAATAGGATGGTTGAAAGAAGAATACCATTTTTATTTGGATGCAGCGTTCTGCGATCAATGCGAACATTTTCTTATTTTGTATAAAGACCCGCAGTCTAGCGACGAGTAGACAGCGGATCTGTATAGAAAATAAAAATTTTCTACCTGAATTGCAACAAACCGGAGTAAAATGGAAATTAATTTTTTTTCTTAATATGTTTCGTGGGTTGAAAATGATAATCGCAGTTTTGTATTCTTAAATTCTTCTTATGTGTATACTATTTCAAATTGCGACTACTCATTTTTCTCACAAGTGCATAAAATCCGCTGTCCAGCGACGAGGGATTCGAGCTTACGGTTAGTTACGTTACAACCCGGTACACGAGATAGACACGCACGGAACATCTAACCCTACAATCCGCGAAGCTGGTCCTCGAAGTGTATCTCTAAGGTCGTGGTCACAGTGGCTCCGATATCGGCCAATTTGGCCGACGTCCGACGCATCTGTCTCTTTTTTCGAGCGCGAGGAAAAGAGAAACAACGTCGAACGTCGGCCGAATCGTCCAACATCGGATCCGCTGTGATCTTACCCTAAGTAAATGATCGAAGCCTCGAATGCGAACGTTTCCAAAGCGTCCCTCTCGAAAAATGGCCGAGCTGCAAGAGAACAGGCTGGCGACGGAATACGAGTGATAAGAAAATCTGGAAATCGCCCGAAAACCGTAGGATCCGTGTAGGACTTGGGCCAGGTCCGCGTCGCGGCGTCGTGAGTCTCACGGTTGCTCGATGGTGGAGATTAGTCACGACTTAGGGAACGGAAAGTAAATCAGGCCCTCGCCCGTTGACATGTTTAGCCAGGTCCAGGATTCTCCTGGGGCCTCTGATGCTCTCCGTGGGCCTTGCTGACGATGATGGCGATGCCGATAGCGATGCTTATGCCGCCGGTAATGGTGATCTCAGCCGGTTGCCGGCGACGATGGCGGCGGTGCCGGTGGTTCCTCGCGTTGCACCCGTGATAAATCACCGGCTCTACCGTCGTCACAATCCCGCGGCCATTAATCTCGATAATTGAATCAATATCTGTGATATCTCCTTGTGTATCCGGGCCGGCCTCATGGTAATTAGCCGGCCCCGTCATAAATCATGCCCTCCGGGGGTCGAAGTGCGCCATGGAGGAAGAAGGTGATGGCCAGGGCCACCGCCTCTTTTCGGACCCCTTGTGTAACCACGGTGGTGAACCATACTTATTCCGCGGTATGGAAATAAATCGGTTTGCGGCCGACAGATCTCATGGTCAACTCCTGCTGTACCCGTAACATTCGTCCCAGTTGCTGCTACCGCACCAGGCTGTTATTATAAAACTCTTTCGTAGCCGGAAGGTAGTCGATGAATCTTTCTTGTCCCAAATTAGCCACATATTTACCGCCGCGAGAGTACGTAACCGTAAATGGTACCGGGTCTCCATTCGTTCTTGCGCGCGTCACCTTTAATTGGTATACTCCCACTTTACACACCCCCAATGAAAGTGGTACCGAACAGGACTCCAGGAAGCGTAGAACACATTTTGGCTTCGGCTCTATCACGGGCTGCATCAGTGCCGAGGCGTTCGCCTTTGAATCTTGACTCGATCGTTTTAGTCGCAACCAATGAAAGCATCTGCAGATTTTATTAAGTTTTACGACAAACATCAATGAAATGGAAGACCATTCTCCTATTACTTATTTTTATTTTGCGTAAATATCTGCAATCCAGTGCATGTGTGTGACAGTTTTAATTGCTCTGCATTTTCTCCCTCTTCTCGTGCTCAAGGACTAAAAAATCTCTTACGATACGAAACCACGAAAACAGGATTTTTTAATCAAAATTGCAAAGTTTGGTTGTACGCGACACAATCTTTCGCAATTTAACGAGGATCGTATTAGTATATCGTATTCGTAAGACATAGATGATAATGGTTCTCTCGCACCCATCGCTACCACTGGATCGGATCAGGTTCGTCTTGAAGCCATCGTTGGCAGCACCGGTTCATCGAGAGAAGCACGGTGATTCATAATAATCCGCTCAATGCCAGCAGAGTTCACTGTTTTATCTGCAATCCATTGCATTTGTGTGACAGTTTTAATTGCTCTTCATTTTCTCCCTCTTCTCGTGCTCAAGGACTATAAAATCTCTTACGATACGAAACCATGAAAACAGGATTTTTTAATCAAAATTGCAAAGTTCGGTTGTACGCGACACAATCTTTCGCAATTTAACGAGGATCGTATTAGTATATCGTATTCGTAAGACATAGATGATAATGGTTCTCTCGCACCCATCGCTACCGCTGGATCGGATCAGGTTCGTCTCGAAGCCATCGTTGGCAGCACCGGTTCATCGAGAGAAGCACGGTGATTCATAATAAACCGCTCAATGCCAGCAGAGTTCACTGTTTTATCGAGCACGTATAGGAATCCGCCGACGTCTCGGGCCAACGTGGGTCACGTCGGCTTAATCAACCGATCATTATCACGGGTTTGCGCTATAATGACTGAAAGAGCCGGCGTTGTCCGCGCTTTATCGCGAACAACGGTTCAAGGCGTGGTCGTTCGCCAGCTGCGACTTCCATTATTCGAGGAATCGATTAATTAACGGTCACCCGCTAATGATCGACAATAGCGCTGTGGATTTTGCGCGCACGCGAGTTCCTGAAACCCGTGGCCGCGATAAGTCCCGTCATTCAGCATGCAAACTGTTGCACAGATTATAATGAACTATCTCGCGTGCTCGGCAACGACTGTGGAGCGAGTTGCCTCGAAAAACTCATCGGTACAGACGTATATTCTTACGCTGGTGCAATAACAGGAATAACATTTGTCGGTTTTAACGGCTTTCAGAATTTTTGTTCTAAAATATTGCAGTGATTTCGGGTGTGATTGTCCAAAGTGTAAGGAGTTGACACGGAATTGATACTTGACTGGACGCGATGTTTCCTCGATTGCTCGCAGAGGACTGTCGTTTTTATTTTAACAAAATCATAACGTAGTAAAACATTCATTTAACAAAACATTAACGTGACATGCAAATCAATAAAAACATATATAACATGTAAATCAATAAAAACATGTATAACACTTAAACGTATATGCACACTCACGCTCAGTCATATGACATGCACACTTATATCATTCTTACAAAAGCGAGGACTTCTTTTCTTAGCTGCACAGTAATGTGCAACATAAGAAATGAAAAAAAATTTTATTCGAATCTTTAAATTTAGAGTACGTATATAGTAAAGCTACGTCCGCACTGAAACAACGAGCGACTTTTAATTGATGTTGCGTGTATCTTGGAGAAGTCGCTGCTTTCGTCAAATAAATGAAGAAGAGGACGACAAGAGGCGACGAAAAGTTGCTCGACGTTGCTTCAGTGTGGAGGTAACTTAATGAAATCAGTCGCGTCGATTTCACACAATCTCGGAATACTTTGCAAGCCATCTCGTTCGAGGTACCTGCCGCAGAAATAAATGTCACGCGAACCATCGGAACCGCGTCACCGAATTTCGATCACAAAATTGCATAATTTAACCAATTCCTGTGTCCGAGTCGACGGCTGACATTCCGACGGCTGACATTCCGACGACCGCCGTATCGGCATAACAAACACGCAAGTGTTCCGACGAAACGTACGACCGATTGGCCCAGTATTCGGTGGATTTTTGCGAAGCTCGGCGCAACTGTAAATTCGTCGATGGATTTATCAGGGTTCTGGGCCGACTGACTAATTGACGGGACAAGATACGCGACTCGCCGCATGGTCGCTTCTTCGCGTCCTCGTTATCTGCTCGCGAAGGAAATCGTTTCCTCCGAACGGGGGGGGATCCTCTCGAAAGTGCGCCCGGGACCGATTGTGGAACAAGCCGCCGGCTTAATGAGCCAATTATTTAATTGCTCCCGCGCTCCTCTGCCCCCTCTCTCGTGCGCGCCCTCGCCTCGCCGAACACGAACCCGTCGTGTTTCTCGAAAAAGTCAACGATCCTCTCCGAAATTGTTTCGTCGCGTTTCTGGGCCCGTCTCCCGTAGCATCTCCATCGAGATTACTGGCCCAGCGGAGGAGCTAATCGAAATTCCAGGCTTACTCTCGCCGAGGAACTCGACCGGCCAGTTTCTTCGAGAAAAACGACGGACACTCTTATTCGCTAATTACGCCGGGACGCGGAAGTCGAGAAAACGAGGATTTTATCCCGCCGTTTCGACGGTAAATTATACTATCCCGTCGGTGTATGCTAGGAGCACAATCGCCAGTAGTAAAATCGTGACGGTCCTTTTGCCGACATCAACGATATGAAATATCACGTCGTAAACCAGTTTACGGGACATTTTCTAGGTAACTGTAGTACGCAGTTTTATTTATTTTTCACGGAGAAATTAAAGGAGAAATTTCCAGATATACTGCAGAGCAGGGATCAAATTCGCACGACTTTATATGGCGAAGCTTAGAACCATTATGTCACAGATGTACCGGTTTGCAACAATTCTTTTAGTTAGTCGTCCATCTCGTATCAGACATGGATTCTGGCTTTCTGACTCGAATCGAGGGGAAAATGTCACGTGACCGGACGGAAGCGTGGGGAAATAGCGTCGCAGAAGGGGAAAGTACAGTGGGGTGACTTAATCTGGCGACTCTGCTCGCGCCTTCGTGTATACGCCTTTTTTGAAAAGCTATTCTAGATTATTTGTAATACACGGACCACCCAACGGTCCGTAGTTAAATGACAAAACACCTAAATCATCTTCTATTTTCTGCTTGCTTTGCATAATCGTACGTCTACATGTCTGGCTTTTTCATCAATCAAGGACAACCTATTACAGTAATGGCTGTGTGTTAAATCTGCGGTTGTAAAAATAGATTTTACGATGGATACCAGCAGGATCGTGTTACGGTCCCGTATGCAAAATAGAATTTGTCAGCGTTCCTGATTTCGCTTGCAAATGATTTTAATATATTAACGTCGACGGACAAACGATATTAAATTCAATGTTACAGTCATGTTTCGTATAAGAAACAGATTTAACATACTGCTTTTAATATTTAATATGGGTACACGATGCATATAAATTTTGTTTTATAAATTAATGGAGACAATTCTACTCGTTGGGTTAAAAAATGTGCAATATTAGAATAGCGCATACATTGAAATGATAAATTACTGTCGAAAATATAATTTATTATCAGGAATATCTTGCTTTTTAAAATCAATACGATACACCGTCCAGTAGATTAGGATCACGAATGAATTTGAATAGCCGACAAAATATTTTCACCTTATGGTACCTGTGTAGGGTTGTAATTTCTGTCGCAATCACGCGCATGGGGTAGGAATAGTGTTCATCAGCGGAATAGAAGTAGCGCGATGAGGATCTGGATGTAGAGGATCTGGATGAACTCGTCAAGGACACGATTCGGTAGAATCTCAATTAAGGCTAAATTGCCCCCACGCGGGGAGAAAATAGAGTGTGAACGGGCCTGCATATTGAGCGGCCGCGGGTAGTGTAGAACTGTGGAGGAGGATGAAGGAAGAGGAACATGGAGGAAGGTTCTTCGAGTTCACTCCGCAAATGGAAGTCGAAGACCCCGACTGCAAAACGGCATTCCAAACCGTGCTTGATTGGTTTTGGCCACGTTGCGCCGCCTTTCTGGGGGTCAGGTCAGGTCTGCCTCTTACGTGACTCTTCCTCCAAGCTGAACATGTCGGTCGGTTACGCTAGCACTACCCTAATGTAGGACATTGTCCCTCCTCGTTACCACTTGGACCGTCCACCCACCCATCCACCTTTCAAATCCTCGGTTTGTTCGTCAAACGGAATCTTACAAATTTTATTTATCGAATAACGCATTTAACGCGTTCAAATTATGAATTTGTGTCAAGACTGATGGCAATTGGTAAAATTTAAAATGGGAGCATTCAAAATATTTAAGAAGTATATAATATTAAAATTATTAGGGAGAGAACGAACTTCCCGCTTGTTTCCTATTTCTTGCAATTCCGTTTCCGCCGTGAAAATCCCGCCATTCGATTCGTTTGACGGTCATTTTTAATTAACTTATTAAATCAATTTACTAAATATTGTTATTCCGTAATAGATTCCTTCTCGAATTTCAAATTTATGCTAAAAATTAAATTCTTCGACAACGAAATATTTCTCATTAAATCTAATCGTTATAAAAATTAACTATGTCTGATTGAAATTCGCTAATAATATAAAAAGATTAACTAAAATTTTATTCAACTGTACAATACGTGTAAGAGACGCTGTATAATATTTAATATCTTCTCGCGCCTATTGCCTTGTTTCTTAAAATATTATGTTATAAACGAAGCACTTCGAAGTGCAAGGTAAAAACGTAAATATCATCCTTGAAACTTTCGTGCGATTATTTTCGAGTAGCATTTTCTTCTTTTTCCTACATTTAATATCCTTGTTCAGGCAGTCTCGACTCGAAACAAAATCCGGTTGACGCGATAATAACACTCCGCAGCAACTCGAAGAGCATTTCTCCGTGGACGTAGCCGATTGTGTTCGTTGCCAGTTTCGTAAAATACTTTATGCTTCGCAATTACCGTCGAGAAGGATAATAACCGATAATTTCTCAATGAAGTCCGGACCCATTTTCATTCGACTGTGGCCGCCGACAATTTATTGATCGATCAAGCGACTTTGTGTCTGTCGTTACTTTAAGCAAATTAGAATCGCACGAGAGGTGTTGCGTTCTTCCGAGGACCGTGATTTCGTTACAGAGAGGATCGGCATCGCTCGTCAAATATTCTCGAGAGATAACATTAACGCTACGGGGCTTATGTTTATAAATTGCCTCGGCGAGAGTCATTGTCATCGGCGACACCTGAGACCGTTTCGCGCGGCGCTTTACGGACGCACACGTGATTGGATCCAGGATCGTAAAACGCAAATCGGAGAAAGGTCCTGATCTCGCAGGAAGAGCAATAAAGGAGCTCCGCGGCCGATATCTCTAATGGAAAGCGACATACAGTGTGTCCCAAAAATTTGTTTCCTCGAACGAGGGTCATACCCGAGGTCGTTCGAAATAACCTTTTCCATTACGGAAACGTTCTCCGCGGCTTTGTCACGGAGTTCTTAACGAAAAACTGGGAAATCAACAACTTTGGGAATCACAGACCTCGAAGAAGTACAACATTTTTCGGACACCCTGTATACCACTTCCCTTGGGGAAAGAAATCTCCTTTCTTTACATTCGATACTTCCTATCTCACCGGAGTCCATCTTGCCCGATAAATTCACCGCGACTCTTCTTATCGGCGAATAATTTTGCAGCATTTAACGGTATACTGATCGCTCGGTGCCGAACAATTGGCTGACTTTCACGCCTCCTTCGTCCGCATCCACGGGAAAAGGGAAACACGTTTTTATC
Source organism: Lasioglossum figueresi (assembly GCA_028455805.1). Lineage (NCBI taxonomy): Eukaryota > Metazoa > Arthropoda > Insecta > Hymenoptera > Halictidae > Lasioglossum > Lasioglossum figueresi. The sequence continues at coordinate 23,410,342 of CM052200.1, read as the reverse complement.
TGCAGCCACGTTCCTTTGGTTTCTTACTTGACGGTGTCTCGGTTATCGTTCAACGGCAAAAACCGATATTTTTGTTTAAAGCGAATGTTAGCAACAACTTCCATTGATCGGTGGACTAAATTTTTAAAGATATTGGAATTTTTATATTTCTATAAAGTGTTGGTACTCTACAGTCTCTACAGTCACACACACACACAAATCAGCTTATAGTTTCAATACTATACGTATGCGGTAATGTCGAACCTTGATACATATCGAAGAGTGGCAATGTCAATAGACCGTGTCTGATCATTGACCGACTGATTCTACTTAAAACAGTCGTCGATGTTGAATGGCGTTCTACTTTTCACTCGACGAAGCCTACAGTAAAGAAAACAAAATAACTCTCGACGAAGCTCCGAATATTTAATTTAGAATAAAAATAAATTTTCGTATAAAACTGATGGTCCACATTAAATTTTAATTTTATTATCTTCAAAATAATACAATCGAGGAACTTGCAATTCGTTGGTAGATCGCGACGATTACGAAGGTGTTTACTTTTATCGATCATTTTTTTGTGGAGAAAGTGATGTTCGTTTAACCTTGCTGTTACAAATCGAGCATTTCATGCGGAACAAAATTGTCTGCGTCAATTGTAAGATACAGGAGCCAAGATCGTAATTCTTTCTTCATAATTTTAACAAAATGAAAGCAATACGTACCTCCATAAAATTCCCAGTCTACCAATATATTATATAAACCCGAAGAAAATAACCGAGAAACTTTAGAGACTACCAGCCAGGCAGTTATATAAAATCGGAATCGCATTGCGAGGATTGTAGAGGCGCCCCAGCGAAATAGGATTGAAACAGTTAGGAGAGCAAACGTTAATTGCCGGCGGCGTGGCGTCGGTGTTTTCCGGGACTAATTAATCAATTGGATTGGAAAGCGGCGAGATTTCGCCGGTCAACGCCGGGCACCCTAAATGACACCTTGCGGTGGCTGGAAGATCGCAATTATAGAAGCGGGAAAATAATTTACAGTGATTCCCCGTCGACCGTAGCCAAAGAGTTAGAGAATGGGCGGAGGTGGCCTCTCGGCTGTGTAATTATCCCTCATAGAACGGAACGCCATTACGTCCGAGTGTCGGTGAACGCTTTCGAACGTTGGATATCGGTCCACCGAGCTAGCTCGTTATCCTTAATTTATGCTTGGTCAAGTCACTTTCACGCGTTGCCTCCCTGGAAACGCGTTCTTTGCTTTCTATACCACGCTTTTCGGTTTCGACGAAGCTTAATTGCCACTTCAGGTCGACGAAGAATAGAGCATACTTTCCACGAAAGTATTATCGCGTCTCACCGAACTGCGCTAGTCGATTCCGGTTTCTTTATACAGCACAGTCTTGATCGAACATAAGAAAAATCCTAAGGTTCGCGCTGTTTCTTAGATCCTGCGGTTCCACTGTTATGTAGAAAAAGGCAGCGAGCATAAACACTCTCTTGCTTACCACGAATGTCTTACTTTCACTAAACCCAGGCGATGACTCGCAACGACGGAAGTGTCTCGGACGATCAAACTTTAGAAACTGCTTAATTAATTATTATTTAAATGTCTTGATAAATCTGTGTATCTGATTGCGAACAGTTACGACTCGGCTGTTCTGTATAATCGATCACGAAGGCGTAGAAAAGTCTTACGCAACACGGTGTCATAAGAACTTCTGCGTGAGAAGGAATCTCGCATGATATTCTCCGAACCTATTTTTTATCGTTTAATCAATTATTATCTTGTTCGTAGAAACGAACAGCGTGGCCTAAAAATGTGTCTAAATTTTTGATCGACGAATCATTGTCTCGATAGAAACAATAATTGTTGTCGATTCGTGCAAGTGTCTCCAACGATTCTAATTTCGCACAAACGTTATTCAATTATTTTACAAGCGAGTTGAACTTCTGACTCCGCGATCCTGGCCTCGGCTTCGGCATGACAATTTCCTATGAAATTTAATAACTGCATCGCCGGCGATAGGCAATACCGACGAGTAACATAGCGCGCGATCGGTATTAGGCGGAACAGCGATGAAACAGTACAAAACTCAATTAACCGATCCATCGTGGAATCACGTCACTCGGCGGGTCGTTCCTCCGTGTACCGGCAATCGAATCTCGATATATCCGTGTTGCTGTTTTCACGGTCCGCTACCTAATTACCGTTGCACCGATGGCAGCGCACGGAAAGGCGCAAGGCGCAAGGCACACACCCCCTTTAGAATCCTGCTGACCGAGCGTGTTTGCGGTGTGTATGGCGTATATACGCGTCACGTATCTAGGAACGGAACCGAGCCGTCTCGAGTCCGATTTCAAGACAGTTAACTTAATTATCGGCCGTAGTACGTAGCAGGACGCAGCGACCGATGGAATCTCTTGGCCGATCCGATGGTTGGTTGATCGGCCCGAGGAGTAGAAGGCAGGACGGAGGATAACAGATACGATAACGAAGGATAACAGATACGTGTTCCAACGGAGGAGGAATCGGGCCGAGGTAGGTCGTACTCGGGCGTGTTCATGTCCGATGCGACCTTCGCCCTCTTCTATGAGGCTGGTGCTGTTGCTGCCTCGGACTGGATCTCCGGTACCGCTATCCAGCAGCTCCCTGTGGTACTGCAGTCGTATAAAATGGCATTGGTACCCTACATACCGGCTACGACCGGCCACTGCCTCCCAGAGTTCACTGGAAATCTTTGTTGATCCTCCAGCATCGCCAATAGACATTCTTCCGCGGAGGAAATTCATCTTCGCATCCCTCCGCGATAGACCCCTGCCAATCAGATGCTGATATTCATGCGTCGACTTGCAGACGATTAGGATCTCATCGATCTTTTTCGAGTATTTTTAATTCGAATGTTATGACGGCTTTGTAAGTGTTGCAAGAAGACTGCGGATTTTCTGCATTTGGCCAAAATGGGTGGATGAAATTTAGAACAGTAAAAATATTGAGACAGTGTAGAAACGGATTTTCTGCGTTTAAGACAAAAATTGGGTGAATTTAAAACGGTAAAATTATTAAGACGATCTAAGAACGTCCATATGTTATTTTCAATTTGTTAAAATCGTAGAAGACAGAAAGAAATTTTTGTATAGTTTCTGTGTCCTGTAATTAAGGAAGAAAGTGTTTATTTTGCATAAAGAATCCGCGGTCTAGTTATACGTGTTGAGTACAATGAAGGCTCCTTCCGAAGTTGGATGGAAGCAAATCACATTTCGTCACCTGTCCGGCGCAAGACGAGACGAACTGTTCGATTAAAGTATTGGTTCGTTTCCATTCGTCATCCTCCGGGAGACAGAGCCCATCAACTCGATATTAGTCAAGGTTACGCTCGTCTCGTTCCCGGTGCTTTCCACAAAAGCAATACGAATTTACCACTCTCTACACACACCGTTCCAGTTGTCCAGAAGCCGTTTCGCCTCGAGACGTCTCTATTCCGACGAAATTGACGTTGACCCACACGCGTCCAATGTACACCGTGTCCTTCGAGACAAATCGATCGGTTCCGCAATCATTCACATCTCCGACATCGAGCCAAGTCATGTACATAGACGCTTTTTCCAGCGTAACCCGTGTCGCAACGTTTCCCGGTTCAAAATTATCGAATAGACACCTCGAGTACTGGGCCTAGGGCCCGCGACCAATTTCGGACCTATGTTATGCCGAGCTTTCTATGCTTACTTTCTGGTACTTATTACAATTTTGTCGAGCTGAATGATAATTAGCTGTCTTGTCCAACTGGGAGCTCGCAAAAAGTTATACTGCCGACATTTCTAGTTCAAAGGTTTATGTCCGCGCATTGCAAACGATTCGAGACACCTCCATCGATCGGAACGGGTATTGGTTATCCATCGTAATCTTTTTTTAGATTCTTGCGTTGAAGTACACCGACGTTGTGCGCGAAACAATACACACGGACAGCACTAGCATACTAAGATCTTTTAGGTCTACAGTAATGTCCACATTACTGTCCAACAGCCGTATTTTTGGTTGACGGTAATCTGGATCCTGGATCGTATTTTTGTTACTTCAAAAGCGATTCCGAACATAGAGAAGGATTGATTGAAATTCAAAGGTGAAGCCGAACATGGAAAGGATAGAATGAAATTCAAAGGAGAAGCCGAACATAGAGAAGGATAGAATGAAATTCGAAGGAGAAACCGAACATAGAGAAGGATAGAATGAAATTCGAAGGAGAGTCCGAACATAGAGAAGGAAGAATGAAATTCAAAGGAGAAGCCGAAGTCTCTTTCTTTCCAATACGCTGTCGTTCCTTGCGACCGAAACTTGAATCGTCGATTTAACCACTAAATACAATTGGAATTATATCGTGTTTGGTCTTATATTAATCAGAAAAGTGCCAGAAATACGAT
>CM052200.1:23382800-23405842 GCA_028455805.1 Lasioglossum figueresi | reverse complement strand
CGAGTCAAATTGTGGTGTTTACATCGATATACCCGAGCCGAGATCAACCATCGCCGCCTTCGGCGCGGCGCGGCGTCGGTCGCCAGTGGAGTGAGAAGGCACTGGACATTGAACCTAGTATAAACAAAGGACAGTAATGCGGACTTCACTGTACAGTAATGTCCACATTACTGTCCAACAGCCGTATTTATGGTGGACAGTAAAATTGGTGTGTACATGTATGATCGTATTTTCGTTACTTCAAAGGCGATTCCGAACATAGAGAAGGATAGAATGAAATTCAAAGGAGAAACCGAACATAGAGAAGGATAGAATGAAATTCGAAGGAGAGTCCGAACATAGAGAAGGAAGAATGAAATTCAAAGGAGAAGCCGAAGTCTCTTTCTTTCCAATACGCTGTCGTTCCTTGCGACCGAAACTTGAATCGTCGATTTAACCGCTAAATACCATTGGAATTATATCGTGTTTGGTCTTATATTAATCAGAAAAATGCCAGAAATACGATAGTGAAATTTCATTAAAAAAAATAATGAAAATTAAGAAAGTTGAAAATTTCGATTCGTTCGAGTCAAATTGTGGTGTTTACACCGATATACCCGAGCCGAGATCAATCATGGCCCAGTGGAGTGAGAAGGCACTGGACAGTGAAGTGGACATAAACAAAGGACAGTAATGCGGATTTCACTGTACCTGTATTTTATTGCAGACCTTTTCCCTTGGTATGAAAGGACCCGCTGGAAACCAAGAGCCCGTTACTCCTAGATCGGCCACGGTACAGCACGTATCGCGTCATTCACTCATTTGTACATTAAGTCTAATAAAGTGTATATATTTAACAAGGATCTATACCTCACTTCCAAATAATCAACATCTTGCTACGCTAATAAAACAAAAATCCGAACTCGATCTTCTTCTGAAAAAATCCTCAAAGAGTGGTTACCCCGTCCTGGGACCAGTTACCGTCTATAACCAATTTCCGTAGCGTGGGAGATCGATCGAGTGTGGAGCGATCGAGATGGATCCCGCCGCTTCTCCCAGCTGAATCTGATGTACCGCTATCCGGTGATCGTAATGTCACTGGTTGGTGGACATAAAACGGAATTGGCGATACGTGTAACCGAGTTTAGTTCCGGGGAAAACCATCTGAATCCAACTGGGCGGATGATAATTCCTTGCGCTTAATTTCCTTGACCCTATCGCGACGATGCGCGGATTGAATCGCCGCGCGCCGGCGAGCGAAGCGGGCATTAGTCCGAGGGATAAACGGGATCCCGAGCCTGGAAAACGAAACGATGATCTCGTTGGTTGTGATCGCGGAACCGGGCTCATTAGAGCTCCCTTGATCATCTTGGCACTGTTCTGAATCGCTCATCAAGCGGGAGGAGTTGTTACGCTCAATCAGGTTACCGGTCTTGGCTCATCTTCTAATGACCTGTTACGCAAAAAGATCCTCTTCCGCGGCAATTTACTTGCTTTCTTTGTCACGTGGCTCTCTCGCCAGCGACTCGGTTTTCTGGATGAAAATTGTTTCCGTGGACGAGGCGTGAGAACGTTGAGGATCGCTGCGAATCGTCGGGGCTGCTGGCTCCAGGGCAATCCGCCGGGAATGATTTTCTAAATGATGTCGCTTCGGTGTTCCCTGTGATCGTTCTACATAAGCCTTGCTATCTCCGAAACACTTAAAACGCTATTAATCACTCGACGAGCGTGGAAGAAGGTGCGGAGTAATCAAAGCATCGTCCACGAACAGTGACAGAACTTTATGATTTTTAATTACTGTTTTATGAAACTTCGACTGGCGCGTTCGCGACACTTTTCCGATTAAAATGATACCAAACGCGACACGGTTTCGATCGTATTTGCTCGTTTAGTTCCGCGATGTCGCGTCAAGACTCGTTTTAATCGGAAAAATGTCGCGAAAAGAAAAGAAAAATTGAAGATAACAATTATTGTATCCGTGACCAACAATTCTGTTTCAATTTATGACGCCTCCGCCAGCCCGGTGATCATCCGAGAGCGACTATGATTTAATTAAAGAAGAACAAGAGAACGTAGAATCGGTGGGCAACCGAAAAAGAGGTTTCATTGTTTACAAAAAGGGGTAGACCGTCGGATGAGAGCATTCAGACTGCCCGACACGTTTCACAATGAAGCATCGAAGCTCATTCTCCGTGCCCTGTTAGGAGCGTCGTTGCAACCCCGTTCAGAGAATCTCTGCCGCTCGTTTGCTGCACCGTGAGTTGCACACGAATTTATGTGGCACGCGTTGCATCGATTGGTCGCGAAACAGCCACACCAATAAACATCTTTATCGATCCATCCATCTCTGGTTCTTCGGTGTTCTCCTTCGCAGCGACATTCTTTCCGGCGCTCTCGGGCCTCGCGGTTTCTAATCGACGATTAGCAGCCGGTCGGCATCTCCTGTATCGCGAGCCTCTATTTCATGGATTCGCCGGCATTCCTGCCTTTGTTCTATTCCACGATACCTCTGTCGGGAAACCCTCGCGCCGTTTATGTCCGTATTTAGAGCTACTAACTGGCGACCGCTCGTCCGAGATTCTAGCGACTCGCCCGCAGAGATCGAAGCAAACTTATCTTTTGTTTCTAAGCAAGTTTTGCTGGAACTTGTATCCTCCGTTTAGGAACAGCTCCTGTGGAACTTGAAGCAACGTAAAAGTGTTTTCGTAGGAGAAATATTTTAGAAGTTGCATATAATATAGGCGAATCTATACCGACGCTGTACTTCCTTGAAAGTGGTGATTCCTGAGGTCATTTCAAGCAACTTTTTGAAACTGTCCATAAAACATTTCCGCAAAGAAAAAAGTTATTTCGCAAATGACCTCAGGAATTATTCCTTTCGAGGAAGTACATTTTTGGGACACCCTGTATCGGACGCATGAAAACAATTCATTTAAAATGTTTACCGAAAGAGCTTCTAATTATTATTTACAAAAATATGATAATTACTTAATATCGTTGCAGTGCTATGCTTCGAGAAAAATGTTTATTATGATATTTTATAGGTCCTGTCCAAATTAAAACTTTTATTTCCAAGAATTTGTGAATTTTTAATATTAGAATATTTTTTAAAAACATTCCGTGGCTCTTGTTGTTACTTTTTCATATTAGAATACGTGAATCAAGAGAACGCCCAAGGTATTGCTCCATTATTCGGATTTTTTTGATCTCGCGTTTTGTCGGTTCGATAAATCGATGTACAAATGCGAAAAATATTCTAGAAAGACGGCGCTAAACGCAAACACGAAACGCTGAGATGCAAAGTTTATTTACCGATTGCACAGCGTCTCGACTAAATGCCAAGGACGGCTTAAGTTTCTCCTTCATTTCACACAGCTTCCTGTTCTCCGTTCGAGAACGGCGAAATGTCACGCTTCCTAAGCGTACTCGTACTCGAAACTGAAAATTGTTTATGTTATTCTTATATCGTTCCTTTCTCTGTTTCAGGTGAGTCTCTATTACAGTGTGCACGTTCCGAGCATTCTTCGGTGAGGTAACGTAACGAAAAATCTGAAATGTATACTCCACACCACGCGCTAAAGACGAGTCAAAGTATCCTCTAACTTTAACGACTACGGTATGGAATTTTTAAAAGCGGTCGCGCTTCGTTCGACTAGAAATTTACCTATTTTCTCTACAGTCGATAATTTTTATTTTTCTAAGACGTTAGAAATCAGTTTTTTTAGAAATTACGAATAATATTCGAAATATGCTGCAGTTCCTCCGCCATATTTTTGCGTGGGACCTCGGAATCGTTGCAAAGGCTGAACAAAGGAAAGAGTAATGAAACGATTCCGACGGCTTCGGAATTGTAATTCGATAAGACGGAGAAAGCTAATGACTAGACCGTAAAGAGCACAATAACTCTAGTCGTCATAGATTGGTTCGCGGAAGGGTCGTTCTTTCTCCGATGAAATTACAGCTCCGGCCACATTGAAATCGAACAATTTCCCGCTCGCGTGTACCGTTTATCTCGCAGTCCGTCTGTCAGCCGTCGGCATGTTGCTGCGAGTAACGTAGGCAGCATCGTTAACATCGCGTTGACCCGAGGGTATACGCCCAGCGCAGCGGTCGTTGCATCCGATAGAGGCGTCATTCCCATTCTGTCAACCTGACGTTGAGGTGAACGAGCCACGCAGAGAGATGCACGAGGAATTCGCTGACTCGCCGTCTATCGATGTATCGACCGTGAAATATTGCTGAACAGAACCCAATTAACCAACAAGTCGTAAAAATCCCGAGTTTCAGCCTCTCGAAATCTTTAACCTTCGCGCTAACCCGCTTGTCCATTCGCTAGAATTCTTTTAACAATCTTCTGCGTTGCGAAGATATATCCCTCTGAATTCTTTGGACGCCATCATCGATTTACATTTTCAGGATTTAAGCGATTTACGATTTTACGCGTGCACGACAAAGATTTGAGAAATTTAAAACGATCTACGGATTAAACGAATTTAGTTGATATGTTATTTTATTTTCAACCGATTAAGTGATCGAGAGAAGATAGAAATTTTTACGCGGCTCCTGACCCTTGCAATCGATGCTAGTTTTATTTCGCGTAAAACTGCGCCGTCTATTGTTTGAAAGTTCTTGCAAGAAATGTGGAGAATGCGGCCAATTATTTAACTTATGATTTATAATCTTTGTAATCAACGACCGTGGTCCCGTTCAAAGCACCGGTTCTAATTCGATCACCGAAGTTAAACAACGTGGAACGTGGAATGGACTTGGATGGGCGACCGCCTGGTAAAAACCCGGGAAGGTGACCCCCTGGGTGCTTTTCACGTGTTGTTGGTAAAAGGTGATTCGGATCCCACCGTAATAAACAGTAGGTCCCGCTGAAAAGGCGACAGGGAGAGTGGAAAGAGAAGGGAGAGATTGGTAAATGGATTTGAAACCCTGAGGGGACCAAATAATCATATCAATCAAATTATAATCTTTGTAACAGTACGTAGAGCAAAGATGTCAGAGCAGATATGGCCGCTTTTGAAAACGGAAATGAGAGGAACAATTGGAAAGGGAACTCATTGAAACGAGACGTTTTAATAGAAAAGCGACGTCGAAGGTCGTCGCAGCGTTTTTACGCAACGACGCCGTTGACGATCATCGGTATTGTGCGAGCGTTGAAATCCCCGGCCGAAGCCACTTAACGCGTAAAGGGGAGTCCCCTTCTTCGTTGCCTTTTTCTATCGACCACCGTGGTAATTTCGATGACGAGAAAAACTAGAGCAGTCCGACGAATGTCTTCATAACCGAGGAAACGAACGAAAGGCAAGGCTGGACGTTCCACGTTCTCCTTTTCCAATAAGTGCCTCTTTTTGCAGTGGCTTGTTGCATAACTCTTAATTCACAATGTAAACTGTCGTCCATAATTATTTGAACGCTCGAAGTAATCAGAGGCGCGAGCGACTGAAATGGATAAGTGCTCTAACAGGCTCCACCTATTTTCTAAATACGAGCCTGCACGTGTTGTTGCCGCGAGCAAGTCATAATGTCACAAATACAAAACTTATTGTAGAAAAATCTCTGCTCTTGTTTTCTTTCTTCGACATTTAGGGACAAGCCATTTAACGAAAGTTGCATTTGATCAAATTTTGTGTGTTCTAATAAATTGAACCTGTGTTCTAATAAATTTACTAAATGGAGACAGTTTATCCAACCCGACGATTACTATACGCAACAAAATGCGGTTAATCGCATTGTGTTCCGTGTTGCGTAGAAGTTTCGGCGGGGAAACAGTTAATTGAACACTGATAAATGTAACCTACTTGACGCGGGTCGAATTATGTCCGAGAAAGTCGCGCGCAATCACACCGGTGTAATCGCGCCTTTCTATCGCAATGGTAATTCTCCGGGTCGTTTACGACGCTCCACGGTTCGGGAGATATGTTGCTGAATTCGTTTGAGAGATGATTTCTGGTCCGAGACTTATTGGCTGGCTTCAGGAATCCATTCGCACCGTTCGAATGTAAAGTCTTTCTCGACACGGAGACTCTGGAATGTTGGAAAGTGTTCCTTCCTATCGGTTGACCTTAAAATTTGATAGAGTATATCGAAGATAATATACGGTATCAATTCAAATAATGGCTTTCCACGTGTTTATATAAATGGGGTTCCTCGCAATTACGACAATGACCGACGATTTGAAACATTTATGTTTAACGCAGATTATACGAACCAATCTGCTTTCCGAAAACTGAAAATTCACTTTAATTCGTGAATTCGATTAAATACAGGACTACGTACATCAAAAGCACGTAATAACTCGACTGCGAGTCTCTAACTTTAGATTATAAAATAACTCTGTTTTACATTTCTACAATTTATTACAATTTGACTGAACGCGTAAAGTAATAAACTAATATGAAGACGTACTATGTGTACTGTATTAATTAATAGTATAATTGTGTGCGATGCATGTTGAAGCAACGACGCACAGTGTGACATTTCGATCATTTAGGAGTATTAAATTCTCAATGATGTTGTTTCTTCTTTTTATCATGTATTTTGTTAAAACTACTCAAAATATGTTGATTTCTAATTACTTTAACATGACTTTTATTGTATTGACCGAAAATACGTATTTTAACTGTTGCAAATTATTTTGTTTCCGCGTACATAAAATCACAACTTCGATATTCAATGAAGAATGAAATACATATTCGCTAAACAATGAAAAGTGTTCTTAAATTTTGTATGATAATTGTTTGTTGCTAGTCATAAATTATGCAGGGTCTCTAAAGTATACAACCAGATTTTTAAACCAAAAATATTGAAAACTCACCTTAAGGAGTGAAATAATCGCGAAAATAAACAATATGTAAAGTAATGGTCGAACAAATAATACTAAACTAAAGGCAAAAACTGTCAAATGTAATAACGATCGAACACAACAACAGTTAAACAACGACAAATAAAAACAATAGCAATTTAATACGGTAACAATCGAAGTGCAGGTTTATGAATATCAACAGACACGTTCATGCTCGGATAAATTGTGTTAGACGACTGCACGAGGTCACTGCGTAAGGCTGTTGAAAACAAATGAAACCAAGACAAGACTTCAATGTATACATTCGGTGTAGTTCAAAGTCCATATTCGCCCATATAATAAAGTTTTACTCTATAGAACATTGGTAAAAACTGAAAACTTCGATTTTGTACGATTATTAACCGTGATAAATTATATGTATGATATTTGAAAAGAAAAAATATTGAAAAGACACTATACAAAGGATCGAATAATCGGTAACATAAATACAATAAAAATTGAAGTTCAAATACACACACTTTTATTCAGGTAAAGTATCACTGACGATTGATGCAGTTTCATCGTTTGTACAGGCAGAAGAGTTCACTCGAGGTTTATTTTTCTTATCTGAACGCGACGAAAGGTTAAAAACAATAGTGATTCTGGATTACGGAGGTATTGTATTAAAAAATTTTAAATTTCGGAATTAAATTCCCTTAGATGATCGAAACGTTACACTGTGCGACGCAGAGTCTCGCACCAGAAAACAGTGTGTTAAATGCGCAAGTCCCGTGGGTTCCCGCACTGTTTCAAATGGAAAAATTTTGGGCGTCGAGTTCGATGTTCGATGTTCGATGTTCGATGTTCGATGTTTGCCCGTTCCCATTTCGCCGGCTCGATTATGATGCAGAGAAGCGTGTCAGAACGCAGCCGCGGCGCGAGTAAATCAACTTTAACCACCTTTTGCCCCCGATCCGACTTCATAATCGAGAGCTGGACCGAGTCGACGCGTCGGGCAATTATGCACGGCGGACCTCTAGCCCTGTGGCTACTTTAAACGGCTAACACTTCTACGTTTACACTTGCGTTCCAACCACACTGTAGAGAATTCTGCGTAATTAATCCAAACCACTCCGGTGGCGTTTTACGAAATGATTGACCAGCCTCCGGTATCGAATACTCGAACGAAGGTTAATTACAGATCGTCGGGGACCGGAATCGATTAAACGGCACACGATTTATGCTACCGTGCTGGTCTTTCTTAAAAATCGCTGCCGTTTGTGCTGATTTATGCTGCCTTAAAAATCGTAACAAGTGCGTTACCGCAGAATGTAATAGCGTATAATCTGTCTGCTCGACGTCGTGAAACGACCTGCTGAACTGTAATATTCGCTCGCAACAAATATACTCTCCGTCGTTCGTCGGGGTTGTTACCTAATGAAAACCTCGGTAAAATCTTTTTGTATGCGAAAGAACTTGCAAGAAAGTTTTACATAATATTCAATCGTTGCTCGGAAGTGGCTACTCCAAATTGGAAAACTGAGAAATTCCAAAATTCTACAAAAACCGCGATAATATATAAACAGTCAAGAGACACGATTAGACCTCGGATCTTCATGCGAAATAAAAAGTTTGTGCGTCAATTTTAAGACACAGGAGCTAAATAGAAATTTGTATTTATCGCTAATAATTTTAACGTAGCGAATAAAAATATTAATACTCTTAAAGACTTCATTCTTTTTCACTGCTTTAAATTGCAGCTATTCATTTTTCTGATTAATGTCCATTTCTCGGCTTTACCGAGCTTTTCAATTTAAAAAAGAAAAGGACAGTTTCGTCTCATAGTTGTCAACTTGGTCCACCAAAATGGTGATAAACTCGTCGGGACAGGCGGTGGCGACGGGCCCAAAACTTAGTATAGCGCGTTACGCAACAGGTGAAAAAAGGTAACGAGGTCCCGTGACAGGTCGAGGGTCCGATCTGGATGAAATGAAACGGTGGTCGATTCGATCGAGAAAGGGAGCTAACGGTAAGCCGCGGGGCTGTCACAGGATGATTCGTGTTTGATTTGTCGATAGGATCGGCCGCGGGGGTAGCCAATTATGGTCGGACCAGACCCGGTTAAAGAACATCCTGGCCCGTCTCGTATCAGCGTGCCACGGTGTGTCGATTAAACTCTGGATTCCGATTTAATTGGATTAGGCAGCGCCTTGCTCTCCTCTATTTTCCATTCGTCATCCTTCGACCGTCTTCCTTTCTCTCGTTTGCCCTTTGTCACCGTCGTTCTATCGCTGTTCCGCCTGTTCCCCGTTTACCGTGCTTTCCGTGCACACTCGATGCCAAACGGGGACCTGCTATCTGCCGATTCACGCTGCTCCTCGTCTTTCGATTCGCATGAAAGGCCAGCGTCTCTCAACGACCCTCTTCAGGACGAGCACGTCCTTCGAAGACCTTTGCGCTCACTTTGGTTTTCATCCATCTGACGCTCCTTCGAATCGGCGAACCTAATCACCCTCGTTTCCTGGGTCAACGAGACAGGCTGGTCAAACATACGATCGCAGAAGTCCGCATTGCCAGTGGTATGTGGAACTTCCCCGGCAAAAGGCCAGGTATACCCACTAACACCTCCACGCGCGGTGGGAAAAATGCCCGATCTACCTGAACAAAAGTCTCGTGGAAGAATTTATAGCACCTTTTCGTTTCGTACTTGAAATTCATTTTTAAAATATATATTTCTTTATTACGAATGGATTAGGGATGACAATTTTATAACATAAACAATGTTTTTTTTTAGAAAATAATTACATTCGTTCAATTTACATTCGAAACAAAAAAGTACATATTGGTTTTCAATTTACATACATCTTTCATCGTGCTGTACACTTCGCAAATAATCACTTCGCCTCGAAACTTCGCGATACCGACGATTTGCAGTCCACGTTCCGTGCGACGTTTCATGCATTTCGTTAGTTCTTGCTCAGGTATGAAGAGGGCAAAAAACAAATGTATTCCTTAAAATAGCGTACTTGAGTATTTCCACCAATAAACTGTACCCTCAAAATCACGATTGGAATACCTGAGAAAAATGACTTTTGCCCATCTAGATTTAACATTCCTCCCCTGTGGAGTGTCATTGACGCGACGAGAGATTGGAACGAAAGTTGTAGTTATAAATAAGGTCTTTTAACAGAGACCGCTTGGAAAGGATTCGTGCGATTGGTGATTTGTTGTCAACAGCGGGGTCAGTTTACCGAATCCTCTTGAATTGTTATCTCTGCCTGTGCGATGAGTCGTCCAGAGGCTCCGTTTGAATCGCCATTTTGTTTTAATAATGCAAAACCGGGGTTAGGTGCCTGGGTTAGCTTATGCTCGGGAAGGGTAGGGCTGTCTGAACTCCTTATTTCAACCGTTTAGGTCAGAATCGATTCAGATTTGCAGCTGTTCACCGCTGAACCTTAAGTGCCATTAGATGTTACCCCGGGACTGGATTTACGACGGAAAATACGATCGCTCGCCGTGTATGGCGTAATTGCTAGTATTTTGTAACATGGTCGTTGTGTTGCACGTGGCGCGGTACACTCGCCGAACGACTTAAAATAATATCCCTAGCTATTTATAAAACCGTGGCGCGCATTATCTCTGATCTCGCGGTAAGATAATTACGAAGGCGCTGGCCCATTTGGAAAGCGTGTGATAAATTAATCGCCGGGATTAGGCGGTAGGAATATTCTTAAAAAGGGCTGTGCCACTTTCCTTTTCGGTTTTGAAGACAATAAATTTCCCCGGTACGCCCGTCGAGACATTTCATATCGTTTTCCATCTCTAGATCTGATTACAGCAGCTCAATAATTATCTGAGTCGTCGAAAATGGTACAGGGGTAGTATATTTTCTTTTGTTACTGTTCTTCTTGCTTTCGAAGACAATCATAAATTTAATAATAATTATTTAACGCTAGGACTACCGTGTATTAAACGCGGTTGACAATGCTTCGTAACAATTGCAATATTTCTTTGAATAATACATTTTAGGCAAACAATTCTCACGAATAATTGTGAAAACTATATTTTTGTGCTGCTTTTGTTGACTCGTCCAGCGAAAGAGGCGTTAAAGTTTTACTCACAGCTTTTTGGAAGTTCGTGCGACCTAAATTGCACAGAGACCTGCAGGCGGCGGCTACCCGTTACCAATAAAAGCAACGTTTCCACATGAACAGCACATCAGAACTCAATCAGAAAACAGATAATACGCTCCCAGATACAGTTAATCAAGGTATCATAGTTAGCCCGGAGTTCTTAACAAGGTTCTCTCCTCCTAAAGGAGGTACACAATCAGTCTTACATCGTTACGACGAAACCGAAACGAGATCTTATTAGCAGACAGATTGATGGACTCGTTTCTCTTGAAATTTGTGAAATTCGTACATAATACGTCATTAGGACCGCATACCAAGTCATTGCGTCTTTCATTTAATCCGTTAATTGACTTGCAGCCGAATTCGTTCTATTTCACAGAAACAAATTAAGAATAATCCAATGGAACGTTATTATTAAGGGGATATTCTTGAGTACTTTCGATCCTGAAACAATCGAGCAATTTGTATTTAATTTCGAAAAACAATTCTTCGATATCATGAATTTAGAACCAACTCTTCGATATCAGTCTTCAAGGTTGCAATTCGTCATTCGTTCATAAGTAATTCGCGAGTTATCGATTAAATAATTCCACAAAATATTCGTCACGTTTTACAACTCTAGATATTAAGTAAATTTTCTAGTTCGTAATGACGTTTTCCAAAAAAGATATGCGGCCCAAAGAAATTGTGAAAATGGTGACAAAAATTGTGCGAGTATGGTCACAAGTTGCCAGAAAAGTCTGGGACCGATACTCGGGTGGATCGAACGAAAATGGTTCGTTGCCCTGGCGTCGCCATTAGACGGGGACAGTCGGACGGGTCGGGGCCCGAGATCAGTCCGAGGGGACAGCCGAGGGGACAGCCGAGGGGACAGCCGAGCGGCGAACGGCGGCCACACGCGGTCAATCGAGATTCCAGATGGAGCGGAGAAAAGATGTACTGGCGAACCGTTAGGCTAGCGAGAGGAGAAAGAGGGGCCTCTCTAAGCGTGGCGCAGCGCGGTGCAGCGCGGTGCAGCGCGCGCCTCAGGCCGTCCTATAGAGGTCACGAAGCGCAGGAGAGCCAGGATGCAGAAGTGCATTTCGCGCGGGGCCCGATATCTTCGCGACCACACCCACCATCGCGCTCTCCTTCGAACAACGGAGATGGGGAACCCTCGCCGCCGATGCGGAGAGAAACGGCTCCGTTCTCAGGTATCGCGGCACCGGTAGATCGCCGTATTTGCATCCACGTTTGCTCCACTTGTTCGAGCAACCGCGCCGACTGTTGCACACAGCCTTCTTGTATTTTATTAGCTAAGGTAAACGTGGCTTATTTTGGCCCCTGCTCGGTAGTCGGCCTTCCTGAAAATAAGAGATATCTACTACCAAACTCCTGTAGCTTTCAGCGAGCACAATAACCAGCCTGTTACTCGCTTCCAATGCGTAGCTCCATAAATGTTTACTAAATTGTTCATCTGTAACTTCAATAATGTGTACCGCATATCGTTCAAATACTATAGGATTTTTACGAGACAAGATTGGAAGATGATATGTCGTTCGTTCATGAGAAAAGTGACATAAGTAAAAAAAAGGAAATTTCACAGGAAAGCCATTTAATTGTCATGTACATTAGTTATAAATTACACCAAAATTTATGTATTTATTATTATGCTTGTTTGGTGTCACTTTTGTTGCGAACGAACGATCATTGTCATTACTGTTTTATAAAGAAAGGAATTAGATGAGAAGTTTTGAGCCAAGCAGACTGGAATTTGTACGAACAAATGATATTTGCGAGAATGTTCGAGATAGGTACTTCTTTTCGATTTGATTTCTCCATTGTACGACGCCGAAGGTGATCATTCTGCAACTTCTCGAGAAGAAAGCCGTTAATTTTCACAAGAAACCACGCCGTTTCGTTGGTTTACGATCAATATCCGGTTAGTAGATACAAACCAGAACGGCACGATACCCTGAACGAAGAAAGTAATGAGTTCCCGGCCTCGCATTAAATGTTCTACGACGTCTAACCGAGAGAAAAGTGTTTTCTACGTTCTCCGAACTCGCGCGGCATTATGGCGGCTGAAAGGAAGTTATAGCGCGCGGAGTGGCCATGCCAGCGGAAATATCGATAGAAATAACTTTGATTGATCGATAGAAAGAATTTCGCTTTTAAGACTTTACCGTGTATCGTCTTTTAATTTCGTCTCATCGAAATAATATTTGTAAGCCGTGTAACGAACGTTATCGAAGTTGCACAACAACAAATACGAATTTATTAAAAATTATTTTAAATATCGGAACATGATTGTACGAATTCAGTCTATTCGACTATTTATCGATGAATCTATCGCGTACAAAAACAATTACGACAACCACATCCTTGAGGAACCCGTCACGTACAAAAAAGTGTGACGAAAGCCACATCGACGATGTCGTTAACGTGTACATGAATTTATTTTATTCATTGAATTTACAAATGTATTATCGTATTTATCGAACTTATGAGAATGTATTATTTGATTTATCAATGAATCCATAGAGCGTACAAAAGACAATTACGAAAACCACGTATTTTCTTAACGAATTCAGCTGGTACAAAGAATTAGTCTCGAAATCCACGTTGACTATGTCGTTGTCGTGTACAACTATGAATTTCGATTAAAACAAGTCGCACGGAGAAAGACAAAAATCATATCGAAAGCACCGTTACGCCATTAGCAAGCGATCGAGTCGCGGGGATAAATCGTGAAACGGACGAAAGGACGAGGACGCATAGATTTCGCAACGAGCACGGTACCATAAATCCTGGTGAGAAAAACACGCCCATCCTTCTTCATTATGAGAGGATAAGGAGTATTCCACTCGGAGATAACGCTGATCCTGCGGAACTCCTTCTCCGTTAGTTCCAAAGCGTCTTCTCCGTTGGTTGCTCGTCTAACCTACGACGATTACGGTGGTATTGGCATCGATCGGAGCCTCTCTAAAACATTTCATCTTCGTCGACGCGACCGATCGAAAGGCTCGATATACAGGTTGCAAAAAAAAAACGTGACGCGATCGATTTCTTATAGAAAATCAAGCGGCAAATGCTGAATTCTTATTGTGAAATAAGAGGAACTTTATCCGCTAAAAATGATTGGCTATGAGCTAACCACGGGTTTTTATACGTAACGTTAAAGAAAATCAGAATTGTTTTTAGCATTGCATTCGGGTTTAGTGTTCTTCCTTGGTGGAAACTATGTTTCTATCTAGTTTTTCTTTTTAGTAATTCATTGTTGAAGTCACAGTGGTACCTCGACAGACAAACGTTTAGGGTTAGATAATTAAATAACTAAAGCGTCTTTCTTTTTAATAATTAGTTTGAGTTAATTCAATGCTTCAACATTGATTGCAGAGTAGAATTTCATTTGAATCTAATAAAAAGGGTTAGGAGAAATAAATTAACAATTAAGTACCGCTCGACGAACGCGTGAAACGCGTGAAAATATGCGATCGAGAGGCATTTTAAAACAAGATTTCCTGTAATTTCTTTTTATAACGCCAGGTGTCGTTCGTAACTCATTGATAACGTGATAACTGTATGAAACAGGCAATGGTACATACACGCAATCACATTTTCCGCGGCAGGGAAGTGGAGTATGCCCTCTTTATCCGATAGCTCGTTTACAGTATAATATACCTATGTGTGAACGGCGCCGCGTCGAAATGTTAGAGCCGTGGTAAAGTTTATCCTTCGGAGGAGACGCCGCTTGCAAAAGAACTATTTACGATCGAGGATTGTCGAGAAAGTCGTGGATTATCGCGAAACTTATCGTGGCAATCGGAATCGGTATCGATTTACTCATTTGGAAATCTAGATTCCGTGAACAATAGAAAAATATCCTTTCATCTTGTCCCGATCACACGCGCGTCGTGAAAGTTCAATTAATTAAACAAAATTTTTACTCGTAACGCACAACATTTTGCTTATCCATTTTGCTATGATACTTTGTCAGCACCTTTTTGATATTGAAGAGGCTGCTGTGATGAGAAGAGACAGCATATTATTAGAGTAAACCGATCGGCGACAATTAAAAATCAAGGATGTATTGTTTCGAACGTAATGTTCGCGTCAATTAACTGTTACATTGAAATCTACATGTTTCTTACCGTTCTAATCGTTCTAGCCGCTCCTGTAACAGCAATTTACATAGAAGTATTAATATTCTAATGATACAGTGAAGTTATAAGATGAAGGTACTTCTAGGAACGGCCTCTTTATTGCATCGAGCATATTACACACGCAATGCTATCCACTGCGAAGCCATCGTATTTATTACTAGAAGGCAATTCCTTTTTGCACCAAGTAGATTGCATCTCTCAGCGAAACAGGATACACAAAAATATCAGATTTTAAAAGTAATTCGAAATTATTGCGTTATTTATAAAATAACGATCCTTAAATAAAAGATCAATACTGTGCGCATAAGACCGCACGACCGAAGTGAAAATTTCTATAGCGTTTCACCTCGGAGCGTGACGAATCACTCATTCGCTGCCCAGTCTAGAGAAGTTTTCGCTTCAAAAATAGTTCCTTCACGCCTGTTTAGTTGATAAATCCATTTCACAAATGTTGAACGTTCCGAAATATTCAATTTTCTATGAACTTTGTACAATCATGCGCGCCGTAAGCGCACAAACGGTCGAATAATAAAATGATACACGGCGTAAAGTCGCTATTACAGTGCCTATCGCTTGCATAAACAGCAACGCGGTTAGTTTCCAGGCAGCATTCGAATTTATTTCCCCCGTGAATGTGGTAACAAATGTTCGTCGAGTCGATTTGATAAGTCCGGGGTTTTTTCGCGCGAACGAACGGCTAGACAGATGTAGACGTAGAAAAGGCTCACATGCCGCGCGGTGATTCAGCCGCGGTCGTGACTCTCGGTTTATTGAAATTAAGCCCGTCTGTGCGCCGGCGTCGAATCCACCAGATATATATCGATAAGTCAGCGGCATTCACGCGTGGGAGATCGCCGTAATGCCGGTAACACACGGCCCGCCACGCCCCGAACAATTACCAAGAAGTCGAGGCGGTAAATCAGCCGTGAAACCGAGTCTATGAGACCCGGGACGCGTAGACACGTATCATAGACGTCGCGGATTCCTCGAAGAAATCGGGTCTCCGATCCCTACTTGCTCCGAACTCTGAACGCATTATCCGGGCCACATATCTATGTACTTCGTTTTTATCGATGAACTGATTTTTATGGAAATTCCCATTTCTGCAAATTACTTTGTAGATTAAAGAAGACACGCCCTGGCAATTCAAATGAAGACGCTGCTATTTTTTGTCACTATACTCGTTCTGGCAACTCCTTGCAGGATGAATGTTATTACAATATAAACAATATTACTACGGTAGTTTTCCCAATTAGATTGAAATGCGAAAACATAACTATTTTCTCCTGAATAAATTTGTGCAATTCAACCAGAATGTATTCTCGTTGGCGAGGCGTACAAAATTGTGAATCGTTCCGATATATTTATAATCTCAGGATTTGAAAAAACATTCTTCGCAAGAGGTAAAAATAAAACCATTTTTCTTCTATCTCGATCACCGAAGGACTGTTGTTCGCATGATTGTAAATTCTATTGCTTCGAATTGCATAAGGGAAAGTTTTATTATTGTTTAGATATCTGCTTCGATACGAGAAAAATATAAAAGAAAAACTTTCCAGTTGAATCATCCGATGAAATTAATCTATTTCCTCAATATAGAATTAGACTTTACCGAAAACGATGATAACAGGCGAAGAATGAGCTTCGCGAGAACATACACACAGAGAACACGAGCTTCTTCGTTTTTCGTTGGAATAAATTCGAAGGTTCGCTTGAAGGAAATAGAGACGCTTATTCCAGCGCATAAATAAATAAAATTTGTTGACCGTGCCGCATACGTAAGAAGGAACAATTTGCAAGTGAAAGGACGATTAAGGTGGAGATATTAGAATTTTTACAGCGGGAAGAATGTGGAACGCATAAATTCGCAGGTAACGGCGTGACACTTTGTTCGTAACGGCGAGCAGCTAACAAACGACCCGCTAACAACTAAAATTAATTCCACGGGGCGAGCCAGTGTCTTCATTATCTCGCGGCGAAGTGGGTGTTCAATTTACCGCGTGGTCATCGATCATCATTTTCAGATTGTTTGCTCTGACGAGCGTTTCGACATTAGCGCCGTCTTTCAGCCGGAATATTTTTATTACGCCGTGGATTATCGATCATCCATCGCCCCCCGTACGAAACCTGAATGCCTCGTTTCAAACTTATTCGGTAGATTGACGGAAGCAAACAATGAAATTAATCAACCAGCAGAAAAATCCTCCGCCGGGTGTCCATTCTAATCTCATAACAAACCTCGATTCGCTTCGAATCGAACGACTGGATTAATTAGAAGATAGATGAGAAACAATTGCCGTGTCTTCCCGGAGCTATCGAGAAGTTGCTCCCACTGACAGGAAGCTTTAAAACAAACGCATCTGTAAATTGCACGCAGCGCTCGTCCGAATGGCTTACGTAAACAATAGACTATATAAATCCACTTAACAGATCTGCAAAACAAATCTGCATAATCCAACATTTTACGAGGCATTGTTCCAATCCCGGTTTATCGAAGACTACCGAACGGGCGAGCAGCAATCAACAAACTGATCCAAAGAGGCGAATTCCTGTCGCCGAGCGCGGATCGCGCCTCCTATACAGTGTGTCATCGGTAGACCGCGGGTCTTCATGCATTTATAGCAAAATTGAGTAGATGAAATTCAAAAAATGGAGAAAATGTTAAGAAATTTAAAAAAATTGATGATATCGATATATGATTTCTCCTCTTTTAATATCATTAAGGGAAGAAATAACATTCAATTTAGTTTCTATTCCTTGCAATCTATGCAGACTATTTTTATTTTGCATAAAGATCCGCAGTCTAGTCATCAAATATAGGCTGATTCCACGTTGAAAATATAGAATAAAATTTTTTCATTTGAGACTTCGTTCTCCAGAAAGTCTCAATCCGACGGTTTTCACTGCAGTTCGTCTTTTGCGGCAGTACAGTAGAACCTCGCTAGTTGCAACCTCGTTTACTTAAGACTTGCCCCCGCTCTACCGTTCCCCTTCCACGACGCTATTCTCCCACGCTTCCGCCACGAACCGATCACATGACCGATCCGGTGCTGGTAGAGAGAGGGTAACATTTTCCCCTCAATTCGAGTCAATGCCCTGATGCGACGATAATGACTCCCACCACGAGTTGCTAAGCTTTTGGGACTCGTGGTGGCGATTCTAGAAACAGTAGAAGATCGACACTACGAATCACTGTGATCGGTTACCTCTTTCCTTGCGCAACCTCGATGTCACAGATGTTACAATAACATCTTGCTGATTTTACTTTTTGATATTGTAAGGAATAGCCGTAAGGAAAAAGCGGGTTTATCAACGTATTTTGACACACGAATAAACAAATGTTAACGACCGACGTGTTTGTCGCGGGCGCTCGTTTCGATCTGCCTTCGTTTTGCAATTCGTTGGCGATCTTAATTTTACAATTCTTCTGTTATTTCTGATTCTCTATTTTTATCAATTTATCTATATATAGAGTTGTCCGTTAATATACACGCATACGTACATAGTACGCCATCCGTGCTTCAAATCTACAGGGTTTCTCAAAATTCCTTCAACGTCCGAAAATGGGAGGTTCCTGAGATCGTTCGAAGAAAACATTGTCCTTTGCAAAAATGGCGTCCGCGGCTTTGTTAAGGAGTTATTGACTGACAATTGGCCGACGATTGGACCATGTTTTTTGTTAATAACTCCTGAAAAAGGAAAATGTTGCTTCGAACGATCTCAGGAATCTCCCATTTCCGAATGTAGAAGGAATTTTGAGACACCCTGTATTATATTTTATATACATCTGACCTCCTGCGATCAAGTTTGAAATATTCCTGAGAGGAGTTAAAGTCGATTCTATCGAGAAATCGAAGTGCGAAATAAATAGTTCTTATTCTACGTATATTTCCGACTTATTTCTCGCATGGCACCGTGTACGAGACAATAATGATCGACGGTGAATCGTTTCCCTCGGAACGCTTTTAATTACCAGCTGTTATCCCGTTCGCCTTCGCGCGCTCGCCGGTTAAACGGCGCCGATCCGCTCGGCACCGCTCCATTCCGCTCCATTCCGCTTAGCTCAGCTCCGCGTCGCGGCGTCGCGGCGGGAACAGCACTCCCACACATCCACCGAAACGTTCCCCGACCGAGAAAAAAGGAAGCAAAGGGGGATACACGACGATTGCATAACGTCCATTCGTATTTCTCATGGATACCCATAAGCCGCTGCCGGTGGTGTTTGCCTCCACGCTCCCGGACTCGGTGGGAGCTCTCTCTTTTCCGCGCGGGCCGCTCGAACAGAACGGTTACACATATGCGAGAGATCTCCACACGTCGGCCAAAGCCACACCCAGGTCACAACACCACCGGTGGAGCATTTTTCCTGTGGCCGCGACAGGGAGTTCCCCGCGGAGAGAGACCCTAACTTGCCTCGCTTTTCTCTTCTGTCCTGACCATTTCAAGGCTTCTCCCGATCCCTTTGTTTTACTTTTTCTCTTCTCGCTCGGTCAAATCGTGTACCGCTTCCATCGATCTTCTCGATCCTCGCTCCATTAAAAGGTGACAATCGCCTGTTAATATTTTCCTCGCAATGGCTTTTGACGTACACTACCGTGCAAAAGAAAGCAGCGCCCAGTACAGTAATGTCCCGATTACTGTCAAACAGCCGTATTTTTGGTGAACAGTAAGGGGAGTCCGAACATAGAGAAGGACAATGAAATTCAAAGAAGAAGCCGAACATAGAGAAGGATAGAATGAAATTCGAAGGAGAAGCCGAACATAGAGAAGGATAGAATGAAATTCAAAGGAGAAGCCGAACATAGACAAGGACAGAATGAGTGTCTCTTTCTTTCCCATACGCTGTCGTTCCTTGCGACCGAAACTTGAATCGTCGATTTAACCACTAAATACAATTGGAATTATATCGTGTTTGGTCTTATATTAATCAGAAAAAATGCCAGAAATACTATAGTGAAATTTCAATAAAAAAATACTGTATAATTACAAGATGTAACGACAAACAATATCTTTATGTAGAAATTGTATCGTACAATAATTGATTTATTGTATTTCAAGATAATCCGCAATAACACATATTCTCAGAACTATTCAATTAAACGGCGGAATCCTTCTTCGAAACTTACTGCGTTCTTGTTTAATGTTTTACGCTTTTCTATTGAATATGGCCGGGTGCTTCTTTCTTTTCCACAGTAGCGTATGCGAGATACGCATCGTTATTTGTGAAAAGTTTACCCCCGCTACTTCGGAGTGTACCTCTTGAAGGATCCAGCTCGATGAAATAATCATAATGCAATGGTGATTTTTTTTATTTTTTATTATTTGTCTATCAATCTTTTACTAGACTATATCTGAAGTCCACATTACCCAGATGCCGTTACGCATTTTTTTAGACACGAACACGGGGATGTAAAAGTTGTTCCAAATAATATGGTGGAATTCGCTATGATCGAACTAACAGTTTTTTGTGAATATTTGAAAAACTAAAAGAGACCGCCTATTATTTGTATAGGAAAAAGTTGTTCAGAGTGTCGAGATTTATAGCGTATTTCGCTTTCATCAAAATCCGTGTAGAAGTTTCGACAAGGTTATCAAATAATACCGTGGCAATTTTTAGTGGCGCCTCAGGCAACAAGCAATGCGATCATCGTGTTATTGATGATTTTCCAGATTTTCCTACAGCCAAACATTACGACGAACAAGAACGGATATTGAGATGTGACCGTCCGATGATCGTTTTTAATTTCAAAAGTTGTTTCATAATTTCATGATCCCAACCATCGAATATTGCCGAGAAAAGACGCCAGCTAATTAATCTAATACCGCGGCCGATAGCTAAACCGTAATGGCAGCAATGTTTGCACCGCATAATCCAACCGGATTATGCAAATGCAGACTGATTTTTCAGGGGCACGCTAATTATCGCGGCATGCGAGCATCCAGGTATCCTGTAACCGGATTCCTCCCTCGAAGCTCGCGATCCTTTCCACGGTTTTACGATTACTGCCGACTCGGTTCCACTTCGAACTGCTCGCAAATCGAAGAATCGTGAAGATTCCCGAGCTTGCCACGAGTGGAGCTTTGATATCGAAGAAGGACGTGCCGTCAAAAGTCATTTCTCTTTACTTTAATTCTTCGATTTTATTTGATCGATAAACGAAGCGTCTGTGAAAGGTTTTTGACAATTGCACGTTTACAGTCTAGTGTGCAAAAACGAAAACTTAAAAGAAATTTTATAACCCTGGCAGAAGATCATTCATTTACAAATAGAATACTATCAGCAGCAGAGTATCAATTTTATCTGTTCTGTACGTTGATAATATTTCTCTTGAAATATTGATCCATCAATTCTTTTATTTATCGATGTACACTGGTGGGATTAATTCTGAACACTTTGAATAAAAATATCCTTTATTTCATATTTGCGCAGAAAACGTATATTCTGCTATGCTAAATCGATACCGTAATATCTTTATTATAATCTATAACGTTTATACTTAATATTTTCACATGATTTGGTTTGTAAACGTTAGAAAATTTTAATTTTAAAAAAATCTAAACTGTGTTGGTATTTTTGTTTTTGCGCCTGGCAACACGAAACGTCGCACGACGTGAAATAGCCAATCACAGAATGCGTGGGTTCATCGTAACAACCAATCAGGAAGGCCTTGACGGTCTTTACAAACGGTTTCATCGTTGTTTTAGTCGGGCATTGTGTTTTCAGAAGCGAGGACCTTGGTAAAGTTTTTAAAAGTGTGAATAACGACTAAAATGGCTTCGAATACCTCGAAACGTGTTTCGAAATTGTAATTTTTATTGTATATTAAAAGTATGGCTGTAAATGGTCTTTTTACTGATTTTTTTAATTTTGATTTGATAATTGGAATAAATACGCGAAATTTAAGTAAAAATTTGAATGTGTCCAGAATTAATTCGGCCAGCGTATTTAACACGATTTATTAAATATTGTATATCACATTAATTCGCACAACGGATACCAATCATTCGTTTCTTATAGGGAATATATGCGCGACAAAGAAATTCTGTGGCTATAAATAAATCGCAGGACAAAGGATTAACAATTTGACTAGAAACGCACAATTCTAAGCAAGTGTAGGTAATTTGAACAACTTACAGAGACTTAAATAATACTGGTAGTCGTCAAAGCGCAGGCAATTGGGCTTCATCAATATTTATTACTCCGCATTACAGTGAATTGCGGTTGCTCCTTAAATCAAGTTCCCAATATTCAGGACTTATTGCCGGCGTGTTAGCAGGTAATTAGTTGGCAGAGGGATTTACGAGCGTCCGGGGGCCGAATTCAAAGACGAACCCGCGTGTCCGGCGCATAACCACGATTTTAAAAAAGTAAAACAGTTAGTTTCGCGTGCAGTTTTTGACTCTGATCGAGAAAAAAGAAGGAACACTCGCGTCATATTCCGTGCCGGGGCACCGTTCCACGCGAACGAAGGGATACCTACGAGCGAATTGAGAAGGCTAACGATGAAATATACCGGTGACGTTCGACGAGGACCGTCCTCCTGATATCCTCGGAAGCGTCCGAAGGATATCGCGTGCGTCCGCGCGTACGTGCGTGCGTGCGTGCGTAATATTCATTAAAATATGGCGTCGCCCGCCAGGAAGCCGATGAACCAGCTATGTACCACGAAGTGGCGGGAGAAATGAGGAGACCAGTCGGCATTTTTCCAACGCGAAACGCGAGACCCGCAAAGGGAATGAGGCCGATTGCATCGGGCATCGACATAAGAGGTGATGAAACGGGCGACCATCTGCAAAAATGTCGATGGCCGCATTCTAATTCGGAAGAACTGCCCGCTCTTTCTTCACTCTTTCGCACCCGGTTGTGCCTACTTACAGTTTCCCTTTATGTAGCACCGTTCGCTGCCACGCGAATTTTCATGGAGTTTTATTAACCCACTAGCTTTTGCAGGAAACCGTTTAATGCCCTCGGAAAATAAAACCTTTCAACCCCCC
>CM052200.1:23292211-23382700 GCA_028455805.1 Lasioglossum figueresi | reverse complement strand
CTTTCATCTAGCGATTTTGACTACTAAGAAACCCCGTCTTTGCATTATCAAGTAATCGGGAGTGGAATCCCGGACCCTTGCAATCCTCGCGTAAGGGAACCGTGGTCTAGCGGTGTGCGAGTGTACCGTGGCGACTGTGTGCAGTCACGCGCGAGTGTCGTCCGTCCAGGAGACCCAGTCTTTAACTCTTGCTGCCAGACCGCAAGTTGGACCCCCGTTCTTGAAATTTCTCGACAAAAAATGGCGATTTGCACAAGCGCCTGGGCTCTGGCAAGATTTCGCACGCGACACAGAGGATGGTAAAGGGTTGGGCGTACGGAAAAATGGCGATTCAGGTGACAGTCTCGAGTTTTCTCGGGCCGGGCGTCCTTTCCAGTCACGCAACGAGGCCGGCCAATTACGAGCGATTAATCAAGCGGCCTGACGGTGAAAAACGCGAGCCCCGGGAACTCGTCCGCGAGGCACATCGCGAACCACCGCCTTGGGAATCGCGGAGCCCCGGGACCCGTGGAGTTTATTTTACATCGGGCCTGAACGGCGCGGCGCGCGGCGACCAGTTCTCGGCCTTATTCAGAGTTTCAGGAAGCTCTCCGGCCGCTGGCAGAGGGACATAGTTGATTGTTGCCATTCGCGGATACTGTTGGGTTGGGATATCGCGGATAGCAGTTTCGTCTCTTTGCTGCTAATTGCTGGCTTTCTGGTTTGTGGCGCGCACGGATCTCGCTGCGAAACCACCGTTCGAATACCTTTTTACGATTCCCTCCGCTAGATGAAAGGCAAAAGTACGGATTACCGGCCCCGGAGCGGCGCTACTTATAGTTATTACCCTCGAGAACTTTCGTAAAATCTTTTTTTTTTTATGGAAAACATAGGCACTGGATTTTACAGGCAATTCAGATGTTTTATGCGACCGTGGTTTCATAGTTTGTTCGATTGCCCGGTAAACAGATGAATTGTAAAGGCAACATGAGAATGTTGGGATCGTGCTATCCGGGTAACATGATAGAGTACGGATACGTCGCGTACGATGATTCCCGAGGTTCGTGTTCGTCGACTAATGGTGCAGAAATAATTGACATTGTTGCTGAAAGACGTCGAATAGGATCTGTGAAGTTTAAGTTCAGTTGAGTTCGGTCGTTCGCGAGTTTAATGCCCATACAAATCAGGTGCTGGTCCGGGTGTTTAGATTCCCGAGCTCTGCATCGAATCAACGGATAGCAATTTATTTTTTATTGAATTATTTATTACCCGTTTACCGTATATGTAAACAAACAACCTGAACACCATGACCTTGACGCGACCTTGAAGCCGAAAAGATCAGTTTCGGTTTGAAGAATGATTGAAACGTAATAAAACGAGTAGAGTAACATCACCTTGATTTTTGTCTTCGAAACAGAAAAAAGTCAATTAACTTTGATCCCACTTAATCGACGACTGTTTAGCGTATGCGATCGTTTGCTGAACAATGCGCAAGGACTAAATAGCCAAAGCAACCCTCCTATTCGTTAAATACTTACAAAACTGAGAACAATACAGGATCGATGCTGCTTGAGCGTCTTTTTAGAGAGTTCGAGGAAAAAGTAGCCGTACGGACATTAAACTTGAGCAGCAATGTAATCTTTCGCATTCGATCGCGAGGAGGCAGCGTACTCGAACGTTCGACGTGGCATCGCCAGGGTCTGCGGGGCTATTCGATTTCAGTTCCCGGAAGCTCGGTCCAATATTTCACGTCAACCAGATAACTTCTCCAATTCATCTCGACAAATGAACAGCGCTTCTGGCTGGGCCGGTGGCCGGCGGTTCCCATCGGCTGATAAATTTTCCGCAAAGTGGCAAGCGCCGTCGAAAGCTGCAGGACGCCGTTGCCGGCTAGCCATCTCGAAACGAAAGTCCTGTAATCGTTGTTGCGATCGCGCGGAAACGCAGGGCCCGGCCAATGCTATATATCGACGGGGACGAGAGAGCGAGAGAGAGAGAGAGAGAGAGAGAGAGAGAGAAACGAGGAGAGATGGAAACAACACGAAGAATCTCGACTAGGCAATATTCCTGGCCGGAGCGAGCCGGTAAACGAAATTCAACCGGCGTTACACGCGTAGCAGGAATTTAACGGGGGAATTCCAGCGATGCTCCGCGGTTTGCAGAAACGCAGTCGGGTTTACGAGCGCCTTCCGGAATTTTTCTAGTTCTTCCGGCGAACCGACGACCCCAAGACGCGCCGCGCCGCACCGCGCCGCCGCCCTCCCGCCACCGATTTACAGTTAGACACTCGGGCGTGTATAAACGACAGGGTGGAGTTCACTTGGAAGCCGGAGACCCAGAAGTTTTCCGATTCCGCGCGATTTTTCTCCTCGTCGACCATCGAAGGTGCGGCAGCTAATCGAACAAAAAGCCGCCATCCTGGAAATCCTCGACCGTTATCGTTATTACCAATTTATTTTGCGGCAGCAACCCAGTGGGAACGTAAAACGAAAATAGTAACGGGTACATGCAAATGAACGGCAACATTATGGGCGATGGCCTGCGAGCCTCAATTACGAGCCATTCAAATTGCCGATGAAGAATAACATGAAAAGCTTTCATAGACTTCCAGATTTACTTCAGTCACGATTTAACTTTATCGCTATCGGCTCACCGAAAGATTATGTGCACGGTGTAAAGCAGGGATTCCTTCGCGTACCTTCTTACGTTTATTGTTAGGGTTGGAAAGTAGGGACAGTGCTTCGGGATAATCTGCTTCGCTTAGGAGAAAAAAAGGGACAACTTAATCGGGCAACTAAATTGATTAACCCTTTGCACTCGGAGCTATTTTAACTAGAAAATTAAACATTTCTTCCGACCTGGAATAATTCCATTTCTTATGATTTTTTAAATTTTCTGGATATGAAATATTGATACGATAGCTCATACAATACTTGAATGTTTAGTAATTGATTAGATACCGACATATATTTAATAATGCAAACAATATTTTGAATAATGCTACAGCAACTTTTAGTGGTGCCTCAGAGTCACCATTCGAGTGCTAAGGGTTAATTTACGCCAGTTCAAAAGATACGCATTTCCTGGAGCACCAATCCGCAATAGTGAAAAATATTCTCTTGGACGAAAGTGCGATCGCCGTCTTTGTTTTGTAAATCGTCGAAAAATTCCGACGAACCGACGAGTAAGAAGGCTGCACGGATTGAACTGAGAACACTCGGGCGTTGAAAATATGAAGATGAATTCAGTTATGGCGCCTACTGCGAAAGAATAACTAGGCGCAAATATGCAATGGGCCACTTGTAATCATCTCGTTCGCCACGTTTGGCGAATGCGCCACAGGTTGGCCACCCCTGGTGTAGAGAAACGTTCGATCTTGGCAGCCATAGGCGTATTCTACGTCTTGAATTTCAAGGTTAAATTTGTTTTTCTTATTGCTTTGTATTCTACGCGTCGTGGGGATGAAAAGTGTGAAATAAACAATGGGGCAAAACTCGGTGAAATAAACGTTGTTCATAGAAATGAACTAAATCATGAATTAAATCCAGTCGAAAATGGATTCGGTACGATGGTTCGGCACGATAATGGACGGTTTCAAGTAGCCAATCTCGGATTAGAAATCACGGGTTCGGCTGTGACAGGCAAAAGGAATAATAGCCTCGGCTACCGTCCGATCGTGTTAATATCTCGAAATCCATCGTAAACTCCGCGAATATTCTCGCGAAAGACAAACAGACGGAGGCTTGCCCCCGGAAGGTCTCCGAGGATTTACAGTTAACTTCGGCAGATATACAGCAGCCCCGGAGGGTTTTTATGGAAATAGAGGCGTGGGTAATGCCGTCATTTTCGTGTGCAACGCCGCGATGATGCATCCTCCCCAGGCGTGCAGTTTTCCACGGTAGGCGAGGGATTAGGTTCCAGAAAGAAATCGCGAGACCGAGTCCGAGGAACGTTGAACTACGAGGCGTGCAGGAATGACTCGTAATTTTCTACTCTTTAGCGATTCGCTGCTCCCTCGACTGACACAGTTCTAAATATTCTGTGGAGTCGGAGAACAACTTTGAATAACGAACGTCGAGATTCATTTTATTTAGCATCTTCGATAGTAAAGTTTACTCGAGCTTTTTGGAAAATTCATTCTTCGGTATTAAATTGTTTAAACATGGAAGAGCGAGAGTGCCGATCTTTATGCATTTGTGGCTTTTGAAAATGTTCAAAAAAACGCTATAACATTATACATAATTCCACAGAATTGAGTGCGAGTTTTATCTATTTCGAATCTACGATGATCCGCTACCACTGCAGATCAGATTTGATTTGTTTCCAGTTTCGTAAAATTTGCCTACAAAAATTGAGAATCGCGTGAACATCCGCAGTCTAATAATAACGAGTCAGGCTCGGGACGACCGTTGCAACCAAAATCGATTAAATACGAATGTTATCGCTTTCTTCTAGGACAAAATCGAATTCTATTCTTTTGTAACCGATATTTAAGCGGTAAAGTAATCGTAGACATTGCGCGTCCCCACTCTACCTTTCTTTCCCCTGATCTGGCGACTCTGGTCAGAAGACTCGGTTTCCCTTGACTGGGAAACAAGGAGACGCTCGCAGCAGTATTTCTTCAACTAAATTGACGAGGCTGATCAGACGCATCGTCCGCGTTACGATGCGGTCGCGGAACCCTTTGAGGATGCTACGTGATCCTCCGCAGGGGTTCGGACCCTTGTACCGGTCCGGATGAAGATATTTGCACGAAATCGGGAGTTATCGAATCGCCTACAGGCCCAGCAATCGGCCGTCCCGTTGCAGAGATCGCCGACGGTAAATGATGATGACTTCATTGGGCGTATTTACCTTATTTCGGCCGGATCATTTGGCGCGGCTCCTCTTCGGGGACAGGCTATACCCCGATCCTCTCTAATTATGAAAAAAGGAACCCGTCACGGAATTCGCGCATTAACGGGAAGCACAGCCAATCAACTTCTCGAGGCCTGTCTCATTTACAGGAATCTTCGCGTAATTCAGCTACGGCCGAACCCGAAATCTCGTAAGGAAAGTGGTTTTATTGTCTTCGTGTGTCTTCAATTTCAGCCGATCTCGACGAAACCAGATTCTCAGATCGCGTTATCAGTCCGTGAATAAGACGGCGATCGGAGAGCTCCGCGTGTGGGTGATGATAACGGTGTAGCAGGTGTTCTCTGACGTTCACTAAATTCGCAGTTACACAATTTAAAAATTGTATTCAACGTGAGAAACAACATTTGGTTTAAGATTCTTGTAACGACGCTTAAACCGTGTTCGAAATGTTCGAATCAGCGTGATCGCGTGGGGAACATTTAGCTTTAGATAAATGTATCGTTTATCGTTTTATTTTGGCAGAAACGATATAAACACAGCTATCGATTGGACGTAACGTTGAGGTGTGTACACGCTGAAGCAACAACAACTTTCTTCTCACCTCTTCTTGCTGTACCTATGGT
Source organism: Lasioglossum figueresi (assembly GCA_028455805.1). Classification (NCBI taxonomy): domain Eukaryota; kingdom Metazoa; phylum Arthropoda; class Insecta; order Hymenoptera; family Halictidae; genus Lasioglossum; species Lasioglossum figueresi. The sequence continues at coordinate 23,377,241 of CM052200.1, read as the reverse complement.
TTTTAGATATTTCCAACAAATTGTGACTTAACTAATAAGTAACCCCACTCTTGTCCCTACAAGTTTTTCACTGGCATCTCCTGATGGACGATCGATACGCGGCGTCTATGACTTTTGAAAATTATGAGAAAATGCTAGAATATAAAATTCTGCGTGAATCTACTTTCTTAAAATTTGCCTACAAAAATTGGAAAATTGCATGAGCATCCGCAGTCTTCTCACAATAGATGCAAAAGATGTCTATTTATTTTCTGCAAAGATCCACGGTCTAGCGATGAGGAATTCAAAATAAAATGGAGGAATAGCTTGCTCTTCAACCTCTTAAAGGAGTAGACTCGATGAGTTGTGTGGTACACCGCACACCGCTAGACGCGTGTACGTACACGAGAATTGCAAGAGTCCGGGATAAGGAAAATAGCGTCTCGCTAATGCAAATTGGGGACCTCTCCGTAGTCGCAATCGCTAGATAAAAGATGCATGTAGCGCGCTCGCTATCCCAGAAAGCCTAATTTGCTGGAACAAATGAAAATGAAGCACATAAATAAATAAATTCTTAACTGCGGAATTTAGTTTTAAAAATCCCCGACCGATTGTGAGCGCGGAATTAGAATCAAGCACCGACGATTGTACGCATCGAACGCAGAGCAAAAGGTCCCATTATAATTTGATAAAATTATGATTTGATTTGATAAAAAATTAACAATTCATTCTTGAAAAGGTTATTGTTATTGCACCGCAATAGAGTTCCGGATTGACGTGTATACGCGTCGAACGCAGTTAACTGGTTAATATTCAATATCTGTGGACTGGACTACGCGCTCGGATATTCCGATTAAACGCGGTACGTGCCGGTCTAGAAAACCCTTCCTGTAACAGCGGCAAGTATAATGAGACGAGTGTTTCGAGTGATCAAGGACTGGGCAGGGGCCGGTGGCCGCGGGTCAAAGGTCGAGCAGCGCGGAAGAAGACGAAGGTGAGAGAGGCGCACACGGTGCACCTGTGCCCGGATGATTTTCGCGATTAACGGTCGCGGATCACCGGGGTTGCTACCTGAGCAAGCAGAATTCACCTTGCTTGTCCGTCGTGGTCGTCCCTTTCGGTCGGTTGATGACGTTAATTCGCGCTCAGCTACGTAATGACGAGTCGCGCCGAGGGCCGAGAAGTCGAATCGGCCAACGGGTTGCGGTCGCCGGTGTGTTATTCACCGAATCGAATGAAAAAGAGGGCCTCGTCAGGTCCATACCCGAGGAAACGGGGGGGACACCGCAAGATCGAGCCTTTCTCTCGTTATCGTCTCGAACGCGAGCGAGGTCGTTAGTGAAAAAAATCGCCGCGATGCGCCAAATAAATTCCGGTTATCTGCGCCGTGTTGCGCTGTAATTGTGGCAATTAACCCGATCCCACCGGGAATTATCCTTTTCGAAAATCGTTTCGGATTGTCTGCTCGGCTTCGCCAGCGAGATAATGCGAAAGAAGAACCGTGTTCTCGCAGCTTTAGCCGAAGGAATTCGTGTTGCTCCGTTAAATGGCGCGATAAGAATCAGAAGATCGAACAAACTGCGATATGTGCTATTTATTTGAGCCGTTGGCGCACACGTTCGAACACCGAGTATACTTCCGATTCTTAAGGTCATTCGAAGGAACTTTTTCCTTTGCGGAAATATTCTCCGCGGCTCTGTTAAAGAGTTATTAACGAAAAACAGGGACCAAGCGGAGTCCGGCTATAACTGAGCGTGGCGTTGACGTTGGCCGAGCCGGAATCCGTCCATAATAGTCGCGCTCCGAATTTTTTGTTAATAATTCCTTAACGATGCCGCGGAGAACGTTATCGCAAAAGAAAAAGTTTCTTCAAACTGAGCGCGACTCGTCCCTTTCAAGGAAGTACATTTCTTATCCATTCAATTTCGTTTCTAATATTATCCTATTAACTTTGTAATCTTAACGTTAATGTTCTGCCGCCACTTTTGTCTAGACAGAGACAGAGCGTACCGAGGTTCAGCATGGAACAGAACCCTAATTTTTATTTTACCTGATTGCTACGCAACATTGAAGAAATAACAAATTTTACTCTAAACTTGAGGGTTAACTTTAGATCTTCGATTGTATTGCGGATTTGAAGAAATTGTTTTAAAAGAAATTAAAATAGTCGGCGAGGAGAAATGTGTGAGAAGATGAGATATCGCCGGAACTAGTTATCGGTGTCACGGAACTAGTCCATTCAACTTGTATTCATCGTGAATCGCGAATTCCACGTGGGACGTAATTTATGCGTGAAGCAACATAGTGCATCGTGCACATTGTTAATCAACATCGTCGCCACCCATCGAGCGCACGTGCATCCTACGCGAACACACCGCTTTCCATCGAATACTCCGCTTCGAAATAGATCGGTGGTCTTTAACGAGATATTGGTTTTCTAATTTGAATGAGCCAGGTCGTCGTGCGCTTCCTACATGCGAAGCGTGATCCGAGAACATGATATGTACCGGCATCGAGTGATTATGATGATCGGAGAGGGAACGCTGTACTTCAAAGACACCGCTCCCGATTCAACCGATACGACGAATCAAAATAAATCATTATAGATCCCCGACGGGAAGAAAATGAACACTCATTTTTCTGACTTTTTAAACAAACTGCTGCTACAAGTATTTTTACGTTGAAGATTTAGAATGCTTCCCTAAAATTAATTTATATATTTGAAACATTTTTCTATACGAGGTATAATAACTACATGTCTCTGTATGAAAATGATCGAACGCGACAAGATATCAACAGTTTTTCTGTAAAAGTATAAAGTACAAACTTTCGCAATCCACGTCTTTCTTCTCGGAGCTTTTTGTCAATTACGAGAACGTACGTATTGGATTGGAAAAAAAGTTCGTACCGTTTTCCAATTAAGAATCGAAGATAAAATTAAGGTAATTGTTCATACGTTTATTCGATAACGCGGGAAGTTACCTCGAAAATGGCAAAAAGTAACGGAACAGAATGGAAAATATGTTATTGAATAAATCTATGAATAAATATCTGAAGTTTAGCTTTCAATTTTAATTTACAAAAACGCTACGAACTTTCGTTCCCCAACCCAATGTTAGAGATACATTAAATGAAATTATTTTTTGAAATTCACTAAAAATATTAAGTGTCAAAATACATGTCAAAGCCACGAAAACAATATTGAAATGTGTGTTATATACGCGTATACGTGTCCGCGTGCATGTGATAATTGAAGAAACGAGGATTTCCGTGCGAGACGCGTCGTACCAAAATGGCGGCGTCCGTCGAATGGCTTCCACCGTGCTGGGATCGCCTAAGACCCGATTCATTTTCCTTTAATCGACTTCGAGGCAGCTCGAAACACACCCTGCGCACAAGAGAAGTGCCGCACACGTGCTCAGGCTCGTTAGGCTCTCGGGTCCATGGGCACACAGACGTGCCAAGCGTCGATGCGAAAGCATGAAGCGAAAGAAAAGGACGGGGACAGGTGAGAGGCGATCCGAACGCAGGAGAGGAAGAAGGGGTTGGAGGAGGACGGATCCCGGAGAAGTGCATCCGCGAGCTAGGTTTCGCATAGTTTATCAATGCGCGTAGGCTGGTTCGAGAACACTGGCGAAGCAATAGATTACAATTATACGAACACGCCTGGCCAAACGTGGGAGTTGGCTGCGCAGACACGAGCAACGACCACTGCGGATGCGATTCTCGCCTCTTCCGTTTCCCGCGAGACTGCCCGCCATTTTTCCCAATGGCGAAATCACGCGGAGAAATTCGACTATCGATGGATAAAAAATCCTCCTTCCCGTCGATTTTTATTCGTGCAAATTTCTATTTATATTGGGTCGGCGAACAAATAATGGCGGGATTCTCTTTCGTGTTTTATAAATCATTTTTCTAATCAATCTTGCCACCTGCATCTAGATTTTTACATCGATCGCAAGATACTTCCTTTATTCATTTTTCGCCTTAAAATAATTATTCCAACGTTTATCCTAAATTATACTTTATTGTTTAAGACTTTTTTCTATTAAGCCTGTCTCGGGGGTTCTAACCACTCTGTTCAATAAATAAGACTCTCCATCGGTCGGTAAGCCTGCCTCCATTTTCTAAAATGTCCGTGGCCAGAGATACGAAGTGTCTTGACTCTTGTAAATGTGTTTTCTTCGGCAAGATTGATCATTTTTAAAGGAATTCGCGTTTCGTTACGTTGATTTTGTTCCACTTTCGAATTTCGAGGCGGCTTTACGCGAGTTTTATTTACGAACTGGAAAACCGGTGCCGTTGCGCGATCCACGGAGGAGAATTTCGTGATTGTACTCGGTGTCGTAAATTTCTGGAATAAGTGGGTAGCTTTATGGGTGTTGTAAACGTGTGGCAGTATACCCCTGAATGTCGATCGCAGCATGTTCTTCCTGTGGTTTCGAATATCTCGGATGGGAACATTGTCGCGCATTGTGCACGGTGTAGCGGAAATCGATGGGTGGAAGAATCCTGTTTGGTTTCGAAACTCATTTTATAGTCTGGTTTCGTTGAGAAAAGGACACCCGACTGCGTACATTTTTAATGTTCGTTGATAGAATTGAGACGTTCGACGAAGGATCTCCGATATAGGTTAAATCAAATTGGACGATTTAATTTTCCCAGAAGTTGACGAACACGGAGAACGGCTTCGTACCTCGGAGATGTAGCGGGGAGATTGTTTGCATTGGAAGATTATCTGAAGCACAGATCCCACAATCTGTAGAGACAGTTTACCAGTAAACGGGCAATAACATTCCACGGAGTCAACCATCGAACCTAAACTATTAATTCCAGCGGGTCCGCGGTGCGCCGAAGTCCTCTCGGAATTCTTTCGCATTGTTCCGCAATCTTCAGTCCCGTTATCCACCGCCATGGTTCGATTTCTGCTTGATTCGTTTCCGTATCGCGATCCCAGGACGAAGGTCTAGGGAACGTGAAAGCCACGAGCAGTCCGGCCATCATCTTCATCATCGTTCAGGCACACGTGATCTCGGTCTTCGTGCTCTCCTACGCAGGTCCTCGGGACCTTCGGCAGCCATTGTTAGGCCATGTGAATTATGGCCGCGTTCGAATCTCTATTTTGAAATCGGGGATTCGAAAACATTCTTCATTTTATTTACTTACCGGTACTCGACTTTTCGACCTTGACGACCTTCAGGACTTTTACATCGTCAAGCCTTCTAATTTGCAGTAACAAAATTTCGTGCTCAACCAACATAATATACTATAATCCAACACCAATATATGTAAACTCTAATATTTTCTCTATTCTCCGTGATTATTGTTTATTTATTAGTTACAATGTAACGCACATAATTAACATAATTGAAATTAATTATTTAGAAAAACTATTGGTTTTTTGGGAAGCAAGGTATGTAATTTAATTTTAAAACAAAAGGTATTGAAGTTTGAACTTGATTTATTTAGATGTTCTCCCTACTAAGGCTAGGCTGTGACTGAACAGAGTTGAACGTTTAAAGAAAAACGTCCGAAAGGGATCACGTCAGCGGACTAAAAGAAACGCGGCTTCGTCTTTGATTCGATATCTAAAGACACCGCGAGTTACAATGTAACGGACCCGTAGATATGGGATCTGAAACACTATACATATACATTGTGTGTGGTCCCTGGAACCGTATTCATTTCTGTACATATATCTATAAAACGACGTTTGTTCTCTCTCGCAATTATAAGAGCACGATGAAGAAAGATGAATAAAAGAGCATCGAATATCGATGGAGGCGCTGACAAGCATAAATTTACGACTAAGGTGCGTTGCGTTTCGTGACGTTTATCACAGGATGCAGCCATGTTTTGAAGGATAATACCAGTGGCTGTGTTATTCTAGGTCAGTCTCGGCGCATTCGTAGGGGACGTTTAACGAAGGGTTCTTTGCTTAGACAGGGGCGCCCGTAGCTCTTTTTAAGTGTAGGTATTAAAATGCGTAGGACGTCGAAGTCGAATGGAGATTCGGTAACGTTTGCGACTAGTAATTAAATCTTTTAATTGAAGCTTTCTCGATCCACGGTATATATTTATTCATTTCTCATGAGAAACTTTGTAAGATGTAGCTTTAATTCTCGCTCGGTTAAAATCGAGTTGTTAATTTTTAAGCGATAAATTCTGTCGTCGATGATAACTCGCAGCTAAAAAAGAATTCACGCTTCTTCTGGAAAATAAAGTATTGCCACTATGCTCGAGTAGAAAACATAAAGGAGTAGGCAGTTTTTCCATTTCTGTTCGCTCGTAGGTCGCGACGAAACGAGACACCGGCAAGAAAACTGTAGGGAAAGACAATGGCGTGTTAACTCACCGGTAAAAAATGTTTCTGCTTTCAACCCCGCCTCGCGTGTCCTGAAACGTCTTTAATAATTCAAACGCCACGCGTTTCTACGGGCGTATTCGTATGCTAATACGCGGTCGACGGTCTTCTTACATTGATAGTACCGGCGAATGACTTTGCGAAAGCAGACCGATTGTGCGTCTCGGTCCAAAAAGATGTTCGTCGGTGACTCGGTTAAAAATTTCACTCGCGAACTTAGGCTCGACGATAAGTATATATGTTCTCGCGTTGCAAAATGCCGAAGCCAAGACGATCACGAAGTCGAACGAATTTTGCTACATGTTTGTAGGATCGGGTTTCGGTGAATCGATTAGCATTCCTTAATACTATTTCTTAATTCTTTACTATTTCTATTAATTAAGATTACTATACCTTAATTCCGAAATTCTTTAATCGATACCCAGTGTACGCTCGTCGTGGCTTAATCTTTCTTAAAACTATATTTTCTTCGCGCGTTTATATTCTTCGTTCAATATATATTATTATTATTATTCCAATCCCAAGAATAATAGAGGTGTGCAATGAAAAACTGAAATTAATTTGTTTTTATAATATGATATTTCTTATAAATAGACTGCAGATCTTCATGCATTTCTGGCAAAATTGAGTAGATGAAATACAAGATTGTTGGAAAATTTTAAAAATTGAATATGCCGATATATGATTTCTCCTCTATTAATATCATTACGTGATGAAATAACATTCAATTTGGTTTCTACTTCTTGCAATCGATGCAGACAATTTTTATTTTGCATAAAGATCCGCAGTCTACTTATAAATATTCTTTCAATATCATTATTAGTTAAGGAAATTTCTTCGAAGATGATAACACGTTCCTTGTCAAGGAAAAGTATTACTGCACGCTCTGCTCGATGGTTCATGCTATAAATCCGTTGTGTAAGCAGCCCTTAAGATTCGAAAGGAAGCGACAGCGGTACGCCGCGACGTCTTGTACGTGCGTTCACAACTGAATTAGATGGATCATTGTCCGAATGGGGGAAAAAGAGACAGAGAAATATTAAGTGAATGCAAATATGGTAAAAATCCGCGCGTCATCCGGTTGACAATCGTTGATTTCTTCAAGGATATCTGCCACTGCCACCTCCACCAACAGAATATCTATCTGTTCAAAAATATTAACAACACAATAAATCCTCGTTTCTTCTTTAGGTTTTTTCTTTTCCGAGACAAGGCGACCAGATACTATTATTTTTTTATCATTTAACCCCTTGCCGTATGTTAACGAGCCACGCTCGTCGTGAAGATCTTAAACAAAGTCTAACAAATATGAATGTTGCCCCTTCCTTTTTGTAATAAATGAAATAAAATTTGATTCGTTTGTAATCAATATTTAAGCATTAAAATAAATGTAGCCATAGAAAAAATATAAATTTTCTTTTCCCTACTACGACAATTTTCGGGATAAAGATGTTTTGATCGGCAAGGGATTAATGTCAGCTCTTCGGTAATATTTACCACGTTCTATGAGGAGCTGGTATCGCTGGTCGCATCCGAAGCCGAAATAAAGTTTCTGGGTCCACGACCAATTGCCGGTTGGATCAGCATGGAACCTTTATAACGCGGAAGGCCAAGCGTCCTGACCGATAACTTTCTCTCCATTGAGAAGTCCGCCATACACGGCCAAAGAATCTATCGATAGTCGTGCCTCGGTTCTCGTTACGTTGAATTCCCCGTTGTGCTCTTCTTAATTAGTTTTCCTCCAATTAAGGGCATTGTCTCGGGTTCGCTCGGAAGCAACACGTTCGCCAAATTAGCGGATGCGGCCTAGGCTTATCTACGAATCAAACTCGATCGACTTTCGCGTACCCAAGGATTCCGTTCGTCCCCTCGCGCCGCCCCATACTTCATTCGCAATTAATTCATACGTTAAGTTTAATTATCGCGAAACAGCCGACTGCTATCTTATTCAGCGAAACCCGAAGATTACCACACGCTGGCAGGATACTGGTTGCCGGGCCGACTTCAGAGAGCTTCTCCGCGGTTCCCAGAAGATAAACTCCGCATTTAGTTGACCCGTTTCCTCAGGGACCACCTTTTTCAATGAATAATTTAATTCGATCGTAATTAATGCAATTTATTTCGCCTGAGACAGCAGTAATTTAATTAGACCACCTAGGGCGAGGACGCGTCGCATGAAATCGAGACTGTTCAACGATAACTCTTCTTCCTCTTTCCTGCGTTTCGTCTGGTTCCCGTCTAGAAGTTAGATTATGCTGTTAACACCGCTAAGAGGTCAAAAAACCTTCTGCCGCACCCGAAGAGTGCACCGAAGGACCAATAGAATTGGACTAGCGGTTACTCAACGTAATACCGTTTGGTTCGCGAATGCAAGCACCGCTTTTGGAACACCCTGTAATGCTAGTCGAAACAGTCAGAAACGAACAATTGAGTATTTCAACAGCGAAGAGCATTTATAAAATTGTAACGAACCCCCCTACCGATACTTTCATCGTTGAAATTAAAACTGGCAGCGTAACAACTCAATCGTTCGAACGGTCAATTATTTTCTCGCGGAGAGCGATCTTCGAAACAGCCAAAAGTTTCAGGTTTCTTGTCGGCAATGTTGAGCATCGGGGATTGGAACCATCTGGTCTGGCAATTTTCTTGCACAGATAGCGATCTGTAGAGTCTAATTACTCCCGATAATTGGCGCTATTATCGCCATCCCCGGATCACTGTGCAACGAAGATGAGAACGCGGTGGGAAAAAAGCGCAAGGAATCGATCGATCAAAGATGCAATTAGCTGTGCCACCATCCGGACCAGTTTTGTTCTTCCTCCGCGCTCCTCTTGTGTATGCGTCTAATTAAGGCTAATTACGGTAGCCGCCTCTTTGACGACTTCATTCGCCCCTGAGAATGTTTGTAATTTTCCGAGTTACGCGTTGTAACATGGAAAGAAGCGATCGCGATCGCGGATGATTGGGGCTGGACGACCGAAAATGTTCGGTACCGTTACAACTTTCACCTGGTCCGATCGATAAACCGTAGTTCTTGTCAGGAACTTCTTAATCTCGGGTAATTGTGCGCGGTTTAAGCGAAAACTGGACGCTCGATCTCGCGAACTGCATGAAATTTCTTTGCCGGAGCTGATTTAATCTCCAGATTCGATGGAGAATTTTAGTACGGCATAAGGGACTTTATTACTCTTTCGTATTAAAATATTGACTTTAGTAGATTGTTTATACTCTCGTATTGAATTAAGTCCGCTTTTAGAGCTAATAAAGTTGGTGTTTGACAGGTATATAAGGCATATGTAATTGCAGAGTCGTCAAACCTGCATATACATATAATTATTGTACGCGCTAACAATGTTACCGTTGCATTCCTGTTAAAAGACGTCTCATGTGTGCGAGCTATATTTCCAGATTTTCTAAAGAGAATAGAATTTTATTTCCTAAATAAACGATATACGTGTATCTTCGTAAGCTATAATTACATAGGAAACCAACATTTTTTAACCTTTTTTAATGTAATCCTGTAGATTTTGGCAATACAGTACCGAATATCCAAGTTTTAACGATAGTAGATTCCTAACGTATTAAAACTGAGATTTTCGACATTTTCTCACCAAAATCTACAGAACTACATTTTAAAAAGTTAAAAAATTTTGGTTTCCATAGGTGAAGTTTAACCGATGCATCAAATCCGCAAGGTTACTTATCATTTTGGTAGAACACAACTCGAAGAGGAAAATAAGATTCTATTTGAGCCGCATCAGCAAAACTTGTGCGAGCATTTCGAAGAGGCTGATTACTTTAACGTCGCCGTTTCTTTGCAGGTTTTACTGGTACACAATGCGAGATCGACATCGACGAGTGTGCAGCCAAGCCATGTCTGAACGGCGGCATCTGCACCGATCTGATCAACTCGTTCAAATGCACTTGCGCGAACGGATTCGCGGGTTCCCATTGTCAGATCAACATAGACGACTGCGCATCGTCCCCATGCAAAAACGGTGGGATCTGTCAAGACTCTATAGCGAAATATACCTGCGACTGTCCGCCAGGGTTCACCGGAGCATCCTGCGAGACGAACATCAACGACTGCCAATCGAATCCCTGCCACAGCGGTACCTGCATCGACGGAGAGAACAGCTTCAGCTGCAACTGCTTCCCAGGATTCACCGGGAAACTTTGCCAAATACAAATCGACGAGTGCGAGAGCAATCCTTGCCAATTCGGCGGGAGGTGCGAGGATCGTATCAACGGTTATCAATGCATTTGCAGGCCAGGGACTTCTGGAACGAACTGCGAGGTGAATGTGAACGAGTGCTACAGCAACCCCTGCAGGAACGGAGCTAGATGCATAGACGGCATCAACAGGTGAGTAGAAGTTCGTTGGTCGGTGATTTGGACTTGTGAGTAACCATCGCATAAGGAGGACACGGTGTTCCTCCGGAAAATAATTTGCATCTCATCGAGCAATTATTTGATGTCCGGTGGGAAGCGATCTTCGTGGAAACCAAGCTGGTTGCAAAATGCGGTGTACATTCGGATCGTAGATTACCGTATACGATGTCAATCTGGCAGAGCTGGGTAAAATATTGTTTTCAATAGCGAATAGTAAATGATCGATTTGATATCTTCCGAAATAATATTTATAGGATAACGAACGTGTACTTTATTGGAATCACGTAGTCGCACTTCGAACAAATTTATATTTTCAATTCCGATTTCACCCAGTACTGGTAAAATTATGAAAAACGAGTCTCCAACGACGTAGCAAACTCCGATCCAAAAATGCCATGACCTACGAAAGACTAAGAATTATTAAAAGAAACGAATTTGCGGAAAATTAGCGACAATCAGGCAAAATTGAACCTCCCCGACTCGTTCGCTTACATGAGAAAGAGCTCCTCCCTTTTCCGAGGGCACGGAGCTCCCAGCGCGTCGACCCCTAATCAGGCAAAATCTTGGTCTGGTCTAACGTTATCATTTCTTCCATCCTCAGTGGATACGATGTCTCTTCTTCCAGGTATTCGTGCGAGTGTGAGCCTGGCTTCACCGGGCAGCACTGCGAGACCGACATAAACGAGTGCGCGAGCAATCCTTGCGCGAACGGGGGCCGTTGCATCGACATAACGAACGGGTTCCGGTGCGAGTGCCCTCGTGGCTATTACGATGCTAGGTGTCTCAGCGACGTGGACGAGTGCGCCAGCAACCCCTGTGTGAACGGCGGCACCTGCGAGGACGGTATCAACCAGTTCATCTGCCATTGCTCGCCCGGTTATGGTGGCAAGAGATGCGAGGCCGACATAGACGAGTGCGGCTCGAATCCCTGCCAACACGGCGGCACCTGTAACAACCACCTGAACAGCTACAGTTGCAAGTGCCTCGCCGGCTACGCGGGCACCAACTGCGAGACCAACATCGACGACTGCGCGAACAATCCCTGCCAGAATGGAGGGTCCTGCATCGACCTTGTCAACGACTACAAGTGCGTCTGCGAGCTACCCCACACTGGCCGGAACTGCGAGGACAAGCTGGATCCTTGCTCGCCTAACAAGTACGAGCATTGCTTTATTCTTACGAATTCCTGTATTGCTTCGCGTCATTCCAACAGAACAATTTACGCGTCTGACACGAGACTCGATCTTCGCTTCGGTCACTTGACAACCCCTTTTCTATGCTGTTTCTTAGGGGTTCTTCTTCACCGGACTCTTTCTCATTGCGGCGAATTTATATCGAAAACGTAGCCACAACGTTATCCTTGAATTTAACGCTTCTGTAGTCAACCGGGTACCCGTTTACTGTATTCCTTTCAACAATTTGTTAATGTTCCTCTGGAAAATATTACCAAATTTCTGTGAATGTCCATTCATTACTCGCTAATATATTAATTTATAGTCTTGTAACGAGAATATGTGTAAACGTGTTAACACTAAACCTTCGGTTCCAGATTTATTTGATTATAATTATTGAAATTATAAAGATGCTGTCATAAGAAATTATTTAATAAATATTTTTATTGGAGTACATATTGCAATAAGAACCGCGCGAAGTCTAAATAAATTAAATCTTGTCTTTATTATAAGGCAACACGCGCCTGTTACCTTTATAGCTCGGTACGTTTAGTGTTAAATACAGAAAGGTTTTAAATAATCTATACATTTTGGTTGACCACACAAGAGTTAACGGATGATCATAGTTTTCTGAGTTAACGCTCCCCGATATTCGTATGATAGTTCGTGTTCGCGAGAATACAAGAAGCCATCGAAATTTGATTCGATCGAGTTCAATTCAAAATTGGTGAAATTTTATTAGGGGTCGTCGTTCATCACCGGGCTGTTTCTCATCGCGGCGACTATACATTGAACATGCAGTCGCAACATTATACTTGACTTTAAGGGATGATCATAGCTTTCTGAGGTAAAGCTCCTCGATATTCGTATCATAGTTCATGTCCGCGATAATACAGAAAGTCATCGAAACTTGATTCGGTTGAATTCAATTCGATATTGATGATTTTTATTAGGGGTTGTTCATCACCGGGCTGTTTCTCATCGCGGCGACTATATATTGAACATGTGTACCCGCAACATTATACTTGACTTTAAGGGATGATCATAGCTTTCTGAATTAAAGCTCCTCGATATTCGTATCATAGTTCATGTCCACGATAATACGGGAAGTCATCGAAATTTGATTCGGTTGAATTCAATTCGACATTGATGATTTTTATTAGGGGTCGTTCATCACCGGGTTGTTTCTCATCGCGACGACTATATATTGAACATGCAGTCGCAACATTATACTTGACTTTAGGGGATGATCATAGCTTTCTGAATTAAAGCTCCTCGATATTCGTATCATAGTTCATGTCCGCGATGATACAGAAAGTCATCGAAATTTGATTCGGTTGAATTCAATTCGACATTGATGATTTTTATTAGGGGTTGTTCATCACCGGGTTGTTTCTCATCGCGGCGACTATATATTGAACATGCAGTCGCAACATTATACTTGGCTTTAAGGGATGACCATAGTTTCCGTATGATAGTTCGTGTTCGCGAGAATACAGAAAGCCATCGAAGTTTGATTCGATCGAGTTGAATTTAACATCGACGAAATTTTGTTCCAGATGTCTCCATGGCGCCAAGTGTTCACCGTCATCGAATTTCCTCGACTTTGCCTGCACCTGCACGGTCGGTTACACGGGTAGACTCTGCGACGAGGACGTCGACGAGTGTGTAATGACGTCTCCGTGCAGAAATGGCGCTACATGCAGGAATACTAATGGGTCTTATCAATGTCTCTGCGCGAAGGGCTACGAGGGTAGGGATTGCGTCATCAACACCGACGATTGCGCTTCCTGTAAGTATAAATGCCGTATCTGCAACCCTTATAATACTAATTTTGTTTAATGTTTTTGTTATATTTGCAAAATTTGTAAAATACAATCTAGCACCTGTCAAAATACATATATCGACTATATTTGAACGACATAGTTTCGCTCCGAATTATCGGCCAAGTAAAAGTTTGGTCAAATATTGCCCACCCTCTGTACAGTTCTATTTACAAGACAATTAACTAATCTTATTTATTTCAGTCCCCTGTCAAAATGGCGGCACCTGTTTGGACGGCATCGGCGACTACACTTGTCTCTGCGTGGACGGTTTCAGCGGCAAACACTGCGAAATCGACGTGGACGAGTGTCAGTCTCAACCCTGCCAGAACGGGGCCATTTGCAAAGAGTATGTCAACTCGTACACCTGCCAATGTCAACTCGGTTTCTCGGGTATCAACTGCCAAACGAACGACGAGGACTGCACGGACAGCAGTTGCATGAACGGCGGCAAGTGCATAGACGGGATTAACAATTACACTTGCGTGTGCGAGCCAGGTTACACTGGTTCGAACTGCCAATACCGAATCAACGAATGTGACAGTTCCCCCTGCCTAAATGGTGCTACGTGCCACGACCATGTTCAATATTACACTTGCCACTGCCCTTACGGTTACACTGGGACCAGATGCGATCAGTTCGTCGATTGGTGCGCGGACAATCCTTGCGAGAACCAGGCGACCTGCGTCCAACACAAGAACAAGTATCATTGCAACTGTTCTCCAGGGTGGACGGGAAAAGTTTGCGACGTCGAGATGGTATCCTGTAAAGACGCTGCCATCAGGAAGTCCGTTCCCGAGAAGAACCTTTGCAACAATGGTACTTGCGAGGATATTGGCAACAGTCATCGTTGCCATTGTCTCGAGGGCTACACGGGATCCTACTGCCAAGAAGAAGTTAACGAATGCGACTCTGCTCCCTGCCAGAACGGCGCCACTTGCAAAGACTTGGTTGGCTCCTACCAGTGTCAATGCACCAAAGGTTTCCAAGGCCAGAATTGCGAGCTCAACGTGGACGACTGTAGACCGAATCCTTGTCAGAACGGCGGTATTTGCCACGATCTGATCAGCAACTTCAGCTGCTCTTGTCCTCCTGGCACTCTCGGCTTTATCTGCGAACTGAACGTCGACGACTGTGCCGTCGACACCTGCCACAACAATGGAACCTGCACGGACAAGGTCGGAGGATTCGAATGCAAGTGTCCGCCAGGTTTCGTGGGACCCAGATGCGAGGGTGACATCAACGAGTGCCTGTCCAATCCGTGTGCCTCGCCAGGAACTCAGGATTGCGTGCAGCTGATCAACAACTACCACTGCAACTGCAAACCTGGATACATGGGACGCCACTGCGAGGTCAAGGTGAACTTCTGCGACAGCTCACCCTGCCAAAATGGTGGAGTTTGCACGGCAAAACAAGCTGGCCATAAATGTCTCTGTCCCAACGATTATTACGGAAACAACTGCGAATTCGCTGGCTCTTACTGCGACAGACAGCCCTGTCTAAATGGCGGCACTTGTAGGGTAGCTGAGACAGACGTTGGCTACAGATGTTACTGTCCTCCTGGAACCACCGGGACACACTGCGAAATTGATGCCAGAGACGAATGCGCCAGTAATCCTTGTCAACAGTCGAACGCGGTCTGCAAAAATCTCCTCGGCGACTACGCTTGCGATTGTCCTGCCAAATGGACCGGAAAGAACTGCGAAATTTATGATCCCAACTATGGAGGAGGCATCTTTGGAAGGACCAGCGCGAACATACCGAAGACCATGAACGCTTACGAGCAGGATCTGGAAATGGAGAGGAAGAAGTGTGTTGAAAACAGGTGCGAAGAGAAGTCTGGCAATCGTCATTGCGACGAAGAGTGCAACACGCACGCTTGCAAGTTCGACGGAAACGATTGTTCCTTGGGTATCAATCCGTGGAGGAATTGCACGGCACCTATCAACTGCTGGGACGTGTTCATGAACGACGTTTGCGACGACGAATGCAACAATGCTCAATGTCTTTTCGATGGAAGGGATTGCGAGAAGAAACTCGCTCCATGCAAGTAAGTAGTCGCACAGTTTTTAATAATTAATTGTAACAGATGTCGAAGTGAAATTCTCATTTAATCCTTATGCTACCAACCGGATGGCCATTCGCTATAATTATAATACTTTAACCATTTTCTACGTTCTTCTAAACGCATATCTTAAAACTGCTCTGAATATTCATTCTTTGGATACTTCTTAATATTCGTTTCTTTTTGGACATGATCTTAAATACCGAAGTTTTAATGTTACTCCCTTATTTGGTTGCCATCTCATGAGAATTAATATTATAATTATTAATTAATAATATTGTTACACTTCGCTAATATCGACACAGATAAACTAACTCGATCTACTACTTTTATAGTCCAATCTACGATGCCTACTGCCGCAAACACTACGCCAACGGACACTGCGATTACGGCTGCAACAACGAAGAGTGTAACTGGGATGGTTTGGACTGTGACGGAGAACCTCCATCGCTAGCAGAAGGTGTAATCTCGGTGGTAGTCAGGATGGACATGCAGAGCTTCAGATCCCGCGTGGTAACCTTCTTAAGAGACATGGGCCACGAACTTCGAACTACCTTGAGAGTGAAGCAAGATGAACTCGGCAACGAAATGATCTATCCTTGGAGAGAGCCCGGTGTGGAAACAAGCTTCTTCGGTCGGCCAACTACCATGTACACGAACACTCAGAATGGAGTGATCGCCTATTTGGAAATTGACAACAGAAAATGCACCGGTACTCAAGGAGCGGTGTGCTTCCCTTCAGCAAACGAGGCTGCGGAATACTTGGCAGCTACCGCGTCCAAACATTCTCTGTCAGGAGGTTTCCCTATCGAACAAGTACGAGGTGTCGTGGGACCGCAAGAGTACCCTGACACGCCAACTAATTACAAGTATGTCTTCATCGGCGTCGTTATCGTGGTGCTCGGTGGAATGCTGGTGGGTGTTTTGGTCACTGCACAAAGGAAACGTGCAGTTGGCGTTACATGGTTCCCTGAAGGATTCCTGCGAACCAGCAGCGGAAGCGGACAGCGGCGAAGATCTCGAAGAAGAGGTCCGGATGGTCAAGAAATGAGAAACTTGAACAAACAACCATCGGTGAACTGCATGGATCTGGACGTTGGGAATGGTCGAGCTCAACAATGGTCGGACGACGAATCGGATCTACCGCCTTCGAAGAGGATGAGAGCCATAGAACCTGGATACGCCAGCGACCATACCGCCATTACAGACTACGAAGAAACAGAACCTCGAATGTGGACGCAACAACACTTGGATGCCGCCGAGATACGTAGACCGGACGCTGGTGTGCTGACACCACCGAGTTTGGAACATGGACAAGACGTCGACGCCAGAGGACCTTGTGGAATGACACCGTTGATGGTGGCCGCGGTACGCGGTGGAGGATTAGACACTGGTGAAGAAGAAGATGAGAGCGACGGCACAGCAGCTGTGATAGCCGACTTGGTGGCCCAGGGTGCGGACTTGAATGCCACGACCGACAAGAGCGGTGAGACATCTCTTCACCTGGCAGCTCGTTACGCTAGAGCCGACGCAGCGAAGAGACTCCTCGACGCTGGAGCGGATGCAAACTCTCAAGACAACACCGGCAGAACGCCTCTTCACTCCGCCGTTGCTGCCGACGCTATGGGAGTCTTCCAAATACTTCTGCGAAACAGAGCGACAAATCTGAACGCTCGTATGCACGATGGTACCACACCTCTGATTCTGGCAGCACGCTTGGCCACCGAAGGAATGGTCGAGGATCTCATCAATGCCGACGCCGATATCAACGCTGCCGACAACAGCGGCAAGACCGCGCTTCATTGGGCCGCGGCAGTGAACAACGTCGACGCTGTCAACATACTCCTTGTTCACGGAGCGAATAGAGACGCCCAAGACGACAAGGACGAGACACCGCTGTTCCTCGCTGCCAGAGAAGGCAGCTTCGAGGCATGCAAAGCGTTGCTGGACACCTTCGCTAATAGAGAGATCACTGATCACATGGATCGGTTACCAAGAGACGTAGCCAGCGAGAGACTGCATCACGACATTGTGAGATTGCTTGACGAACACGTGCCTAGATCCCCGCAGATGGTTACTGTCATACCGAACGGTCCTCTTATGGGTAAGTGTATTTCATGTTTTCTTTTCAAAAATTCTACTTTCTTCGGTAATATTAATATTCCTACATTCTCCGTTGCAGGATCTCCAAACCATCCTCAATTGATCACACACCCGACGGTGATCGGTTCCGCGCCGAAGCAAACCAAGTCGAAGAAGCGACCGAAGACAGGCACCACCGGGAACCCAAACAGTCCCGAATCGGAAGGTGGCGTGGTAGTGGTGAGGCGAAAGCCGTCGGTGAAGAAGCCGCCGGCGAAACGTGGCGCACAGCCCCCAAACCAGGAGATTCCTCAGGGAGCGGAGGGTGCAGAAGGAAATCTGCCAAGTCCCTATGACAGTGCGAGTTTGTACAGCAACACGCAGCTGGTGGCTCACACGGCTACAGCGAAACAGCCGCCTCCGTACGAAGACTGCATAAAAGGCCAGTCCATGCAGGGTCTGCAGCAGCTAGGGCTGGACACGTTCACGACCAACTACGGGTTGCCTAATTTTCACGACCAGCTCCTAGCGCCACACCAACGGCAAGCGCAGGGCATGGTGAACACGTTATCGCCGCCGTATAGCAATCAATCTCCGCCGCACTCGGTGCAATCGAACATGACGTTGTCGCCGCAGGCTAGCTACATGGGCTCGCCGTCACCTGCCAAAAGTCGGCCATCGTTACCGACTTCGCCCACCCACATCGCTGCCATGAGACAGGCGACGCACCAAAAGCACGGTGGCATGCCTCCCGTGGGCTTCGACTTCGAAAACCTGCCGTATTCCTCCAGTCAGCAACAGCAGCAGCAACAACAACAGCAGATGCAGCAGACGCAACAGCAGATCCAACAGCAACAGCAGCAGCAACAACAACAGCAGAACACGCAACAACAACAGCAGCAGCAGCAGCAACAGCAGACGCAGCAGTACTACCAGTACTTGACACCGCCGTCCCATCATTCTGGACCGGATGTAACGCCGCAGCATCTCATGCAAGCGCCAGAGAGCTTTCCAACTCCGTCGCCAGACAGTCCAGGCCACTGGTCTTCTAGTTCGCCTCACTCGAACAGCGACTGGTCCGAGTGCATGGCCTCGCCAAACGCGTACAGCGCCGGAGGCGGTCACCAAAGCAACAAGGGGTCCGAGGCGATCTATATATGAGGCCAGGCGATGCTCTCTTCCTCGCGCGAGTAGATCGTGTAACACACGAGAACTGTGATTGACTCGTCGAGTTCGAGGGCAATTCTCTCTGGCACATATTTAGGGACTTCCGGTTTACTCCGGTTGGGTCGCGAGCAGAACGGTATTGTTTTAGCCTTTACGTCGGCGTACACTGATGCAGTTGTCATGATTCTGGATTTCTATGTATACATCTATATATTATAGATCTACCTGTGAAACGTATTCCTCTTCACTTTTCTTGTTTGGATTAGAGACATTATTCGCGTACTCGCGTTCAATGATTGTGCCTTCTACTATCTAGTATGGTGAGAGAATATTAGACACGCGGTAATATACGTATCTCTTTTCTTTTGTATCAACCGATCATCTCAGCTCAATGAACAATGGTGCCTTCGACTTGCCACAGTGTGAAGACCCGATAGGTAAAGTAATAGGGAACGAGACCTTGCTATCTACAATAGTATTGTACATAGAACAATATAATACAGAGGCGGAAAATCAGCTACCAACGTGTGTATTCGGCGAGGACGACTAAGTAGAGTGTAATATGTAATATTCTGATTAACTATGTAACGCACAGTTTATAAATAAGAGCGGAAGATCGACGCGTCTAACATTCGAGCATTGCTAGGCACTTTTGTCTATTGTAAACCGTAGTGCGCCGCGCATAGAACCGGAAGGGAATCTGTAATCCGCGTAGAGAACAAATATGGAGAATCGTGCCTTCGAGTGTCGTAGAGTAAGGATGTTCGATCGTAGGTAAATCTTATTAAATTATGTGTTTTCCCGTGAAGGAACGCAGCGTTTCCAAATGGCCTTTAACGATTTAACGTTTATTACCGATTAGAGGGGCGAATTTATAATGTAAGATAGAGCGAAAGTAATTGTTTTTGCACGGTCGACGAGAGCCTCAGAGATATCGTCTTCACCCCGCGAATATAATCGTTCCATACACAGACATTCCATTCGCACGGCGCTACTTTTTTATACTTTATAGCCTCCTCCCGTCGATTGACACGGGAAATGTCCGCTGGTCGCTCGACGAAACTTTTGGAAAAAGAGGCAAACTAAATAATTGCTTTTTAGCGTACATATTTATTGCAAAGAATGCACCCGCAAACATTTTGGAAATAGTCGAAGTTTTTATTTAGATGAACGTCTCAAGTAACCATTAGACAAAAAGCTTTTATTCTTTCTTGGATGATTTTTTACATTCCTAATTTTCTGCTCGTCTTTGTCCTTATATCATTCAACGGTAACATATTATACAAGCTTCTTTTCAATCTCTTTTTAGAGCAACCTGCTATAGATCACAAAGTAACTATCAGACAGTACGAGATATCTAACCTTAATTGTTCTATTCTACTAATGCACCTCGGAGCACTTAGTTATTTCAATAGCCTTAAGCCGTTTGCTAGTGTACAATGGTAAGCACCCTCTTCATAGTATGACATAGTGATAATTGTACAGGGTTCCACATAATTTAACATAGGCTACATATAACATGATATTCACAACAAAAAAATCATTAGGCCTTAACAATATGTTCAATTTTCTATGTCCGATGCATCGTCGTTCATTTGTCCTTTCGGTGACAGATTTTACGCATAGCGTATTGAAACATTGAGCGAGGAACATTTAATATAAAATATTTTCTATAACTTTTTACAATTGTGTAAGATCACACCCGCCGTTTTTGGTGATAGTTTTTTCTCTAATGGTTTTGTACAGCCAATACATTTTACTCGACAAGCTAGGAAAGAGCTTTTTAGAAGAGCATCATGGAATAATTTGGCAGAACAGTTTCGTTCGAACCGCAGCGGTCGCGGATGTTTCCCGTGAATGTATCTTAGAACCTACTACTAACAATCTAGCGTAATTGTTAGCGTTAATGTGTACGTTTATGCGTAATAGAGTCTCTTTAAATTAAATTAAATTAAGTACGCGACGGACGGGCGGTAAGACGATTCGCTGATCTCTCATCTACCAAAGCCAAAAGAGAATTCTTAGATAACACGACGTAATCCGGCGGCGTGGCTGGACGGTGGTATGTACGCATAATAGGCTATAGGATCATTAATCGTAGGATTGTTACGAGAGAAAAGATCTAATTATTGTGGTCGGTAAGATGGAGTTAATCGTACACGCTTGCAATAATGTTCCAACAGCGATTTATGAAAGAGAATGTCTTCATCTTTTCTTTTTCTAAAGAGGAAATTTGTAAATACTCTTTCCCTCACCTTTCACCTCCTCCCTCCGTAGACACATAACGAGACACGCAAACACACATACATATACATATACACATTCTTTGTCCGCTCATCTTGCGTACTATTCCAGTACTTTTCTATTTTTTTTTTTAAATATAATTATCTTTTCTCTCGATTTTGTACAAACTGTTTTTACATATTTTTATATTATGTAAGTTAAATACTAATAGCTATGTAAGACGACTTCCCCATATACAGTAATAATGTTTCCTTTATCATATTATATGATCATAGAAGAAGAAGAATATAAATATATATATAATTAAACATATATATATTTTACGTGTACATTATATAAGGTATATAAAATGTATTTTATATATTTTATATATGTGTTTTGTGTAATTGACTGTTGCACTGGGGACGGATATATTTGTCGGGCGTGTCCACAATGCAATTCTGAATTACATGGAGCTATGTGATGGAGCTTCCCGGATTCCGGAAGACGAGGGTCCAACGCAATTTCTATGACTAATCTCGCGAAACCTATATATGCTCCTAAGGAGAATCACTTTTTTTATTTATATATAAATATATAAAATACGATTGTGTGTGCGTGAAAGAAAGAGAGAGAAAGAAAGAGAGAACGAGAGAGAGAGAGAGAGAGAGAGAGAAAGTGTGAGAGTGAGCGAGTGAAAATATTTGTAACGAATTAAAATGTATTTCTTCATGCGACTGCCTATGCAACTGTTAAATGCCACGAAAAAAGTCTGCCAAATATCGAGCGGCGAAAATATCACGAGAAATGTTAATATTTTTTTAAATAGATATATTGTGAAAGATCTGATACGAACGAGCTCAATCGAATTTCAATGATGTGTTCGTCGGAACACGCGTTCGCAAGTAATCGAAAGATATTTTCAGTCGGTGTGCGATCGACCAATGGAACTTTTTTAATTGGCATACGTAAAGTATTGTATACGTAATGTAATCCGATCGTAGGAACCGGGCGTAATCGAAAAACAATGAATTGATGTGTTCAAAATTAACAAAATGGTAACTGCTCTCTGATGCACCGATATTCTCTGTGTTAAACGAAGAAAAAAAAGACGATAGATAAGCTACACGCTCCAATTTATACAGTTATCTATGGATAAGTTAGAAACGAAAAATACTTCCGATTATTAACGATAAGTCTTGTTATTCCTTGTAACTTGTAAAAAGTACTGAGTTTTATTAGTATTAACGATTCTGTATTGTAAGGATTTGTTCGAATCTATTGTACCCCGTCTCCTCCCGATCCCCGATGTTCCCTCTTCACTTCCGGTACCCCCAATCCTCAATATTTTTATAAATAAGTTATGTCTTTTTAAAACAGATGTAATAATAAAGATAATCTAACATTCACAATAGGGTTGTTGTTCTGTTCTATTGTGCTATGCTTCCGCATTCTATTCCTTAATCATGTAAGCATAGATACTTTTATCTAGTATATTACAACAGATTTTACACAACAATCAAACTGTATTATAGCAATAAAAAATAAAAAAAAGCTGAAAATTTACCGAACATACTTAGCCTGGGATCTTTCTTCTATTGCGGCCTCTGTTTAAAAAAAAAAGTTTCTCCACGCTTTGGGTATACGTTGTTAATGAAAATCGCTAAAAATCTCAATGAATACATTCTCGTTATTTTTGTAAGGTAATGTAAAATGGACGTACATTTTGGATTCTTATCCGATCTTTAGTTGAAGCTCCTGTATAAAAGAAAAACGATAAAATTTCAGAAAAAACGGAACTTTCTTTGAAATTTAAAAATGGCAGTCGTAATTGTATTTTTGCCGTCGGTGAATGGCGATAGCTATTGACCCGAAAATTCTGATAGAGTTTTTAATGAGAAAATAGTGTGTAAAAGAAAATTGAAATTAAAACTGTCATATCCTCTGTAAATAAAAAATTGTGAAAATCGCAAAGGATTGGGAGCAAAGGTGGTTCTCATCAAGATCTACAAAGAATTGAAGAGGTCATGAAGAATTCACTTTATTAAACGACGAAAGGAAACAAAACTGATCGCTGAGCACAGCGACGCTCGCAATATTCGTACAAAGTGCAGGCGGTGTATATACAGACTCCCTCGCTACTAAATTAATCTTAAGAATTGGAAATGTACTCGGAAACGTAATCAAGGGATCCTTGAATCAAGCGGTTTATCACACAGAAATCGTTACTGATTCCGGAGGAAGAGACAACTTCACCGTAGAATTTCCGGCTCGGTTGCCATACTTTCGTTCGGTCGAATTGATTCGCGAATCGTTGATGTGATAGTCGGAAAAGAACTGATTTTTCACCGAGTTTTTGTGTTTTCTGTTCATGATTGTTCCGATTAAAAAGTTTTTTCGTCACAGAACCAGTCAGACAAAAGATCACTCGCTTACGTTTTTTTAAAATTCTTCTCCCGGATTTAGTGTCTACAATCATACGCATTCGCACGCAATGTCAGATATTCTTTTTTCTCTCTGCTCACTCTTAAGTCCGCACACGTAATCATTCCTCTCCGTGCGAAGAAGCACAGAGTTACATTCCTCGTATACGAAAACGTTCGTTTCGCATTTATAAAAATTAATAACATTGATTGTAAATCCCTAACCTCAGGGAAACGGATATTTGAACATCGATTACAATTCTGAGGGACACGGAAAAATTGTTAGCAGTCGATTGGCACCTAATTCCAACTTCGTTAAGGTACTTCGTGAAGCTTAACTCCTTCCAATGTGTAAATTGTTAAAGAAAACTTGTTCGAACATTTCTAAAATATTGTGATCATGAAAACAATTAACGTCGAATAAAAACAAATTAATATCTACAGTTGCAAATGATTACAACGCTACTGAAAATAGATAAGTATTTAAAATACACGAACAAATAATTTACAAAATTTTTCTCCATTTTTATCTATTTTGACAGTATAAAATCTAGGATACCAATTTTCTTTAACAATCTGCACAGTGCTATTTAACTAATCGTGATACCGTTGGCTGAAAATTAAATATCATTTTCTTCAGAAATAGTGTCTTTATTAAATATATATATCCAGCATTTCCGAACAATTTTCAGTATAAAAGTAATTCACGGGGCTGAGACCGTGTATTTACATAGGTCTTCGAACTAGCATTGATTCGTCGCGTGCTGCTAATAATTTTTCTTTGACCGATCTCGTTTTTCGTTTAAGAAATGGGGTTCAACAAAATGCATCTAACTTGCGGTGAAATCCGCCATTTTGGTTCTACCTATCGTAAATGGGGGATGTTCGGATATCCGGTAGTCGAACGACAACTTCATTCCCCGTGTCGTTCAACCTCCGATCGATTGCGAAAAAGAAAGAGACAGACCGAGTAATGTTACTGAGCTTATTTTATATCGAGAACAACAACAAAAATTACATTGCTTTTACTAAATGGGCGGTCCTAGGCAGTCGAAAGCAAGATAATTCTCATACAATTGAGAACGAAAATGCAAACCGTTACAAAACGCGTCGATACAAATATCTCATGGAAAATCCATTTTCTCTCTTCCGAGGAGAAAATCCGAAATAGAAATAGTAAAATTGTACAAAAGAGGTTTCGAGAGCTGACTTCTAAAAGTTGTACAAAACTCGCTCGTGAAACTATGGTTAAAGCGTTCCTATAAAATAAATTCCTAAATTATTTCAACTTTCGAGACGGGTCAGACGTATCTTTTTATTTTACGGTATCCTTGTTCCGAGATACTATTGTTCACTCAACGAATAACCTTGACCACCTGTTTGGTAAACACAATCGAATCTCTTTCCTTTCCAGGAAAATGCATTGGATAACGAAAAGTGTTTCAACGAAATCTCACAGGGAGACGATGCATCCGAGATACGTATACCGGAAGTGGCGTCCGTGTCCACGTTTGTAGCCATACGAACGTGTATCTATGAACATTCTTGACGTACTCGAGTGAAATATATTTGCGTTAAAAAACTGGGGAGGGACTGTATCTGAAGGGGAGAATATTTACATACGATACTGGCAGTACATCTTCAGTTTTTCGTTTGCTCGTTGCGTTCTGGGAAACGCGAAGTCGAGGCGCTCTTACCCAGTACGAATTGTTCGATGGAAATCGGTCACTGGTCGTGATCAATGAACTAATCTATCGTCTCCTCGCTGGCTGCACAAGCTCGGGGATTTCCATTCTTTGCTCTCCTAACGATTCCATTGACTTTGTACAGAATTCTACAATACGTTCAACGCTTTCGTTCCTTGTCGCCTTTAAAACATTCTACATTCGTGTAAAATTGACTTCGGGCTAGATAGAGCAAATAAGAATTTTCTGCGACGTCGTAACGGAGCCATCGAATTTTTTTTATAATCAACATGATTCCTCGCAAATGGCACAGCTTTTCCTCTGTAGTAGTAGATATTCAGCCAACTTTTCAGTTTCTGCTGGTTAAGGTAACTTGACGATAAATCTAATAATCAACATATCTCTGAGAAATATGTTGAAGAATATGAATAAAAAGATCTGGAAGAATTTAAATGAACCGCTTATGAATTCGACAAAAATAATAATATGTTGTTGGCAATCGTATTACCGAGGAAAGCCAGCAAGCATAAAGCTATTGATAAATATAGTCTGTAATGTAATCGAAAGAAATACAACTGTACACGCTCAAGTGTATTGGGACGCTATTGACAAAATATTATTTAGCTACCTTGTTACCCTATCTTTCCATAGCTTACATATTTACACTTTACAGATAACCGCCCGTTCTTGGTGCAAGGTACAAGTCAGTAATTTGTTCTAAAGGAAAGTGCAGAGTTAGAAACATTTGAGTATTCGTAAGACAAGGGATCAGGAGTGTACCTCTACGTGTCGCAGGCAGATGATTAAATGTTAAGTGGTCACCGTGAACGCGAGGTGGGAAGAATTTGTGTGGTGTCGTTGAAAGTGAATGGTTTTGGTCCTGTATGAACTGTTAGATTGTTAGCTCTTGGTCCTGTTAGTTCTTAACTATTTTGTATATTAGAAGTGGCTTTGAGCAGTCAATTGATCTCTGTTCGATTGCAGAATACTCGAATAAAATCTAACTAATAATAAACCAATAAATTGACATAGCACAATTATAGGTCGACTTTCGAACCATTTCGATTTTCCCCTCGACTGTTGCATTCTTCCACGGTCGTCTTTAGTACAGGCCGGAACATGTGACGTAGCAATGCCGCATACAGACGGGGCATCAGTCCGATCAAGCTACAGTAAAGTCGCGATCTAGCTCCCATCGCCTGTTCCGAGCAGGGACAGAGATCGTGTAGGGAAAGTATTTTTTTACAACTGCGTCGACACCGCCGAAAGTACAAAAGATATCGAACGTAGAAAAGGACAGCTATCAGATTACGAGGCATGCTTACACTGCTCGGCGACCGAGGAAGCTCGGCAGTGGAAGGGGTAGGTGAAGGGACAGTGATCGAGAAGATCCTTAGGGAGCTTGATCGCGACTTTACTGTACTGCGTGTACGCAGGACCATATAAAGATGGCCGTGATACAACGTGAACAACTTCAGATCGGACTGAGACAACGTTGCCAAATTGACCATAGTCCAACCTGTACCAGAGACGACCAGCATTTTCTTTCTGTATTCCTCTATCTAGTCTGAACCCCGCATACGGTATAGCTCGTCGAAACGAGTCACCACCACTCGGTATGAAAGACAGCAGTCACCTTCGTAAAACTTAGACCGCGTTACGAAATGCAATACACCAAATAAAAAGAAATGAAATGAATTCGTTTAACGATACAGCTTGGCGGCGCGCGATTAAATGAATGCACGATCAACTTAGCAAATACATGCGTCGATACTTCGCGTTGCACTATCCTACTTAAGCACGTGTATGAAACGATTAAAACGTTGACGTTGCTTCGATGATGCTGTTCGGTAGAAGACGACCGTTGGCTTCGTAGCGTCCGCACGAAAAGAAATGCACGAATCTGGAGTTTGTCGGTGCTCGAACGCAACTTAGCTGCGCAAGCAAACGGTTTCTTTACGCAGAAACTCGGCTTAACTTGTACTTAAGTTCCCCGGTTAAGGCCCATTCGGAAACGGACACATGAACGGGAATCAAAACTAAAAGTAAACGGTCAATTGACTCTTTCGGAGCCGTGATTCGAGGCACGCATAGAACACCGCAACGCACCGAAAGGGCCAATGCAAAATTAATATATCATAGCACAGTATATTGTCTAAGGTTGTTTATTAAATATACCTTAGAGATGCTTGGCAGTGTACTTGTCCAATACTATGTGTACCATTCCTTTAGAAAAGCATGGTTCTTCGCTGACACATTCGAAAAGGATGTCTGTGCTATGAGTATCTGGCGCAAAAAGCAATTACAAATGTTTCGTGTTGAGACTCGCGCGAATGCATTACCGTCTGAACACATTTGAACACATTCTTTCTATTATTTGAAGACGATCGAAACAATACAGATATAAAATACAAGGTGGCCTGAGATAGTGCAATTCGAAAGTAGAGTACTGTTTTCCGATGGAGGATGAAGCGTACATGTTCGAATTTTCACAGTTATTTTCAATAATTTTCAATAATAACACGCATATCTTAAGATAATGATAACCAATTTCAAATATAAAAACAACTTGTCGCAAGTTACGGTGAACTCGGAGGATCGAAAACAAATTGCCCCGACACAGATGATGCGATGAAATCATTCGTAATTCTACATTTAAAACGTACTTTTTCTAAAAAAAAAAATCGCCGTCTTTCGAATTGTACTATATGTTAACATATTTTGGTATAAATAAACTGAGCACAATCGGCGGAAGCTTGTACGCAACGATTTGTAAAAATCGAAGATCGCTATCACTAGAGTTCATGTACTGAAGTCGTCGCAGTTTCGTGGATCTCTAAAGGAGACAATGCAAATGATCATTACATGTAGTAAGTTTAAATAAATAATGCTTAAAATACCTATCTTAGGTATGCCCGTCTAAGCATGAATGACTCTCACCCAGATTGCGGAAACCTCGTGTCGCTTGCATCGGGTGTAACAAAACAAAAGGTCCAATTTTTTTAGCAATATCGAACGTCATAAAATAAATGAACGCAACATGCTATTTAACTTGTACCGAACGACTTTTTTAACGCACGGATTCTTCTTTCGCATCCTCTTTTGGAACTTTTGGTATACCAAGAAAGACTGATAATTCGATCATTTCTCTATCTCGCTGAAAATCGTCAATAGTTAGCTTTCAAAATTATCGATAACCACATCGTTCGCAATTTATAGAAACACGGTAGTCCATAATCGAGCGCAGTGATACATTTCAACGAAATTTCTCCGCTCTTTTAATAAGCTCTTTTGATCCGAGACCCTAGTATACTCTGATAGCTACATTTTCCCATGGTTTCCATAGACGTCAACTGATTAGTAAGTTCTGTCCACAAGTTCTGTGCAGTGTCAATTAAATTTAACGCAAATCAAGTCGCTTTTAGTGTCGAAAGGAACTTATATCATTTAATCTTCGTCGATAAGCATTCCATGAAATTGGAGAAATTGTCCCAAGTGCCGCAAAAACGTCTATCACACACCAATGAATACTTCTCATGCCCTACAATTTTTATATAACAAGAACAGTTCATAAAGATTTCCTACGATCTCGAGTCCCAAATTATTTCACTGCTCGTAAAGCCGTGTAGAGAAATTTACAACGCCTCGCCCTTGCACAGATAACTTGGCCAATCTCTTACGTACTCAGCTTCGTGGCTCTTTAAATTTTATATGAAATAGGTATGCTGTTTTCCCTTAGTCTTGTATAATAGTGAGCAATGCTAAAACTGTATTTTCATCGTCTTGAACTGTTAGAATAGAGAAACTTCTTCAGAAGCAAAACCGATTTCCCGCCAATTCCCTGCTAATTTTTTAACTTTAAGATTTTTAAACGCTAAGTTTGGAATGTTGTTTTTTAACGTAAATTTCGAAAAGCTTGTACTCTACGACAGGACGGCTTTTTAGAGACCAAAAAATTGCAATAACAAATTACAAAATTGCACACGTGCGACGGTAACGATTTCGATCATGAGCAGTTCAGGATGATGAAATCACAGAAGCGAATGTCTATCTCTACGATTGTATTGAAAAATAACCTTTGCAGGATCATCTGCTCTTTTACTTTTTTGTTTTCTTCTTTTTTATTCTTTAATACTAACCACTAACATTCGCTAGTACGTTAGCTCAAGTGAGAGGAACAACTGTCAGTTTCAATTCACTTCAATTCTCCATTGTCGTGATCATGGTCTGCTCCGCGATTCATAAGGAGCGATTGGCCAATCTCTAATGAATGTAAAGTCGGCGTAAAATCATTTTTTTTCTCTCGTTACATGGTTTAAATTCATCGCTTTCTCTGCGAAACTACTATGCTACAATATGTACAATTCATAAGCAATGTATCTGATTGTTCTTGTAAATGTTTCTTCGTGCGTCTATTCTTGTCTGCTTTGTAGTAAAATAGATGTAGAAACATTGATTGAATGTTTTGTATGTGTCGAAGGTAATCATGGACGGTACATTTTGAATGTAATGGGGAACTCAAATGAAAGTGAAAGTTCTTCTTTTTCCGATGCACAGAACGAAATGAGCCAGCGATGAGATGTGAGATTTCTTCAAACAAACAGTGAAACAAATTCATTGTCCAGCAATGAAGTTTGTTGCTAATGGAACCGTGTCTTCACAAGACTCTAGGCGTCAATGGACGAACGAAACTTGACATTCCCAAGAACAGTCGTACATTGTATACCAATTAATACGTACTTATTAGATAAACGTATGTAACGAATGGCAGTGCATGTGACACAGATCAATTTGTCACTAAGGTTGCTCCTTTCTTTAAACGTAAGAGTTACCTCGGAAAAGAAAAGAAAAGAAAGAGGATCGGCAGTTGATCGCTGCTTTTCGCTCGATGCCAACAGAAACTGTATACGATCGCAATACATTTAACCGTAAACAAATTTCTTATTGTTAAGTATTAAGTCCCTCCCACTCGATGAGATACTGAGTCTGACCGTTTGGGCCTATCCTCTTTGCTTTGATGACGAACTTCTCGCCGGCTGCAATTCTGTTGGCTGCTCCAAAATATATGTTCACCGATGACTTTAGATCATCCAGGGATATGTCGGGCGCACTTTGTTTCACTGGCGAACACTTTGGGGACGTGGGCACGCTACCTTTCTTCTGCTGCTGCGAATCCGGTGGCGACAATTTGTCGTTGCTCTGACGTTGTCTCAGTCTCCTACCGTTTAAGGCATAATCAACACAATTTCCAATTTGACTACTAGCACTGCTCGAGGCACCGTTAAACGAACTTCTTAAATTCCTTGCAAATTCACTTTTAACCTCGTTGTTCCGCGGCGGTAAAATGGTCGCCGTTTTACTACCGGTGTGTTGAAACTGTTGTTGCAGTTGCTGTTGCGACGGGCGACCCCTTCGATGTTGTCGTCTACGTTTCACTTGCCCGTTTCTGTCTATGATGATGTCTTTTTCTGATAATTGCCTCTTAGCTGGCCGCACTACCGGCGGCTGCGATATAACTGGTGTCAACGGCAGAGGCAACGTGATCGGACATGGATTATACGGTGATGGTGTACTCGAATTCGTTTGACTGAGATTGCCAGGTGTACCCAATAAATCACTAAGATTTCGAAAAGGATTGTTCTTGCCTTCGAAGTCTTTGGGCGGTGGAATAAAAGAATCCAGTGTTCCCCTTGAACTTGTCTCGTCCCCACTTGTGTCCGCAGAGGTTGATGGTGGTAAAGGATGCATCAATTCCACGGAACTAGGCACAGATAATTCAGATATCCCTGAAGTCGTAGCCGGCGGTGTGGGAGGCCCAGAAACCGAAGTAGGTGGTGTCGGTGGTAAATCCGATGCTTCTGAACTTCGAGACTTGCTCTACAAAAACATGAGAATATAAACCTTTGATAAACGTTGTGAACTAAAAAGTTTATGGATAAATACCTTGGCTATAGCATTTTTCAGTAGTTTTCTTGCTTTCCTGTATCTAGCTTCTCTAACACCCTGTGCTTTATTTAAAGATCCATCGCCTTTCTCTCTTTTCTTGTGTTTGCGTAACATTCTTTCTCGAGAACTGCCTAACGCCATCAAGCGTCTTCTTCTTTGTAAACTCAATTTAGGGAACGGAAATGATTTCTTCACAAAACCACCTCCGCTGTATCTATGAACAGAAATAATTGCTTTAGATATTGGTTATGTAATTGGCTAAACGAATATTCAATAGATATTCCTATTTTAATGCAATCAGGTTTTGTACCTTTCTCTTAAAGATTGTGTAAACTGACTTGGTGGGCTTGGACTTGGACAAGAACTTTGCTCCGCTTCAGAATTTTGATAAATTGTTCCCCTCATCACCACATCTGATGGATTCACAGGAATTTCTACATTCTCTGCTGTGCTTTGTTTTAGTGCAGTCAATTGTTTTGTACTCTCTGGTAAACTTATCGGTCTAAAATAACATACTTTGTTTATGACATAAAAATCGCAAAATTTCATATGCAACAACCTAATATATGTATAAATATATATTTTTTATTAATGTTGCTAACTATTAATATTACTAACCCTGAAGGTGGAGGAAGATATTGCAGTCTTTTATTAGCACCCCAGCATCTACGCAACACAGAATCATCTATTACACCACTTGCTGGAAGATTAACAATTGGGCATGGTGGTGGTAATCTAACTCTAAGTCCCCATATCGTAGTACGCTTCTTGATTTCTCTGCCACATTTGAACCTGTTCCTATTATTTGTCAGTATTGCTAATATAGATTCTCTGCGTATTTGAGCACTGACATCTCTGATCTATTAGAGAAAAATGTTCGTGTACACATTTGTAGAAAGTATCATTTCCACATATAGCTCTATTATTATTTATAAAAATACATGAAGATCCTCACCCGTGGTGGAAGCTGTAAAGTATTCCAATTATCATTGGCATAAGGTACAATAACAGTATCCAAATCATAATACTTTTTAGCATTGTAAACAGTCAAATTGTACAACATCAGGTGCACCAGATCTACCCATTTTAATTTTAGTCGCCGTACAAACTCTTTGCCATAATTGCACATTGAACAAACAAATACGTAAAACCTGTAAAAATTGGGTGGCGTAAACAATACAGTTTAGAAGCTTTTTCTTGAACAAATTTGATTTTTACACTCACCTATCTCCACTGTATAAAGGATAAGTTAGACAACTGACACACTTTTCGTGAAACCACTGTTTGCAACGAGCACATTGTAACATTTGCGTGTACCATTCACCATTAAGTCCACAATAACAATAAATTTGTTCAGCATTTACTCTATGATGTGCATCCCAACTTAACATATTAGGCTGTAACAAAATAGTAGTTATATTGATATTCCAGTCAATAATTGTTTAACAAATAATAATAAAGGTATTCGAATTACAGTTTCATAAGCAAGTCATTACAATTCAATTTCACTTTTTACACACAATTCAAAAGCCAAAACAATGCATAATTTGAGATACTTACATCGTACGGCAACTTTGTCATATCGTCTGGTGGCGGCTGAGGTTGATCTCTTCCACTGCATACTTTTCTGATACTTGCCTTTACCATAGAAGTTTTTGGTTCCACAAGTTCACGTGTCCGTGGTTGACTATCTACACATCGTTTACACATCCAGTGCGCCTCGACTGCGGTGTCTTCTTTTGATATTTGAGGCTATAAATGAATATTCCATATTCAGTATTTCTATTCAAACCATATCTTCATACTTGAAGGAAAATAATATACTACCTGATGACAAAGCTGATGATAACCACGACCACATTTGTCGCAAACAATAATGTCGTTATCAGTCTTGGGCTGAGATTTTTTACACAGAACACACATAACATCGGAGTCTGGCATTGATAACTTGGTCAGCTCCTTGACCGAAGACCAGGAGGAGGTATTGTCCATAAATTTGACAAGGCATCTTTCCCTTGCCAAATCCACCTAGATTTACGTATGCAATATTAAAATCGATGTTAAACAGTAACGTAAGTTCCATGTTCCTAATAACTCTGAAGAAAATTCTATTCCAGCAAAAACTATATACAGTTTTCTTTTGAAATAAGATGACAATGTACTTTTCGCAACAAGAAAATCTTTATCCTCTCTCCATCTTTTGAAAGGTATCACTACTTGGCCAACCACTTTGTAGTTTGCCGTTATATTCACTCCCGACTCACTCAGGAACAAAGTAAAACTTATAGCAAAAGAAAACTGTATCGTAAAACTGCTTGCGGTATCATTTAATAAACGTACCTCGACAACTGTTCCGAGATAATATTTTCCATCCTTATGTTGGAGAAGAACGTCGTCCCCATGAGAGAAACTCAACTTTTGTTCCCTCGTAGTGCTATCGGGCGCTGCCAGACTTTCTTCTGGCTCTGACATTTTCTACCCTGTTTCTAAAATTACAAAAACAAAAAACAATATATTACATAGAAGAAAACTAGGTTGAATCGATAAATCTAATGGAAGCGTGACTTAATTTGGTTACAGCAAAGATTATTATTAGAATGATTTAGTTATCGTTAGACTGTTGCGTTTCGATTGTTAAAATTTGATACAATGAAAAATTTAATGAAGTTTCATAAAGTTTATATTTTATTTGGCACTTGGTAAATCCTTTATATACAGAATACGCTAAACAAACGAACTTAGTATAAGTAAACAAATTTTCAGTTTGCCTCTTACATTTCCATAAACGTCTAAAAGCTAGTTACAATGTTTAATAATAATTTACATAACATTCAGTGTCCGAGTTGTAAATGTGTTTTTACATATAAACAACTGTGATAATGTATTTTCACATGCCAACATATTCTATCCAATAAATAGTCATCCCGATGAAACAGATATACTCGTTAACGATCGCATAGAGAAACAATGTTAACACACAATGTACTGTCTTCAAATGTTTCGTTGAGATCCGAAGGGAAAGCAAGTCTTACATGCACGTACACATAATGCTTGATCCACAGAAATGTGCGAAATAGATCGTCGTGTCCGGCGAATCATTCGTTTACATCCATTACGATCGGCGGTAAAGACGTTAAAAGACTCGAAAAGCGTATCGCGAAAACCTGCGAAAGAAATAACGACCATATGATCGGCATCTCATTAAAAACCAGTCCGCGCGCTCTCGCTCTCGTTAACGAACGAGAGCACCTACGAATGCCTGTCCTAAACAAGACAAAAGGTCGCGGCGCTCGGCTAAGGTGCACATTCAAGAACTTTAGATCGCCGGCGACGAGTGTCGAGGGCTCGAGACGGTCGTTTCCCGATGATCGAGGAATTAGAGGAGAGACCTAAGACCGATCACTTGACGAAGACACTGGCGATACGGTGGATACGAGCAACCCCCGGGACAGCTCCTAGCACCGGGCGGTGCTTGGGCCCGGTGGTGGTGTTTTCGGGACAGAAGAACGCGCGAACGTCGTTCGATCTCCGAACTCCTTTACAATGTCGTACCTCAGTGTCTTAGCCGTGGAATCACACGCGACGTACGGGCCTCATTTTCCGATTCCCGTCAGCCATTTACAACCATGGGGGCCCCGCCACGGTCGGTCGCTCCGAACACACACAATCGCGGCGCGGCAAAATTCTATCCCGAGAAGTCAGGACGACGACACGCCGGCACGCATGCAGCCGTAACGATCACGCCGCCGCCTGGGCACCCACGTCGGCCACCCTCGGGATCACCACACGCCCTTAGTCATGGACATCACCGCGGCGAACTCGGTGCACTTTCATTGTGTCCCTTGAAAATTCGAATGAGCACCGTCCGCCATGTTCGGGGAAACACTTGCTAGAGACTACGCTAGTCAAAGAACTTACTATGGTGGCAGTGCTCCCTATAGGGATGTCTAACGAAATAGAAACTCCCACTTCTTCACACCGAGAAATTTTGCCTCCATAATAACTAGACTGATCTTTATGCATTTATAGGAAAATTGAGTAGATGAAATTCAAGATGATTGGAAAATTTTCAAAATTCAAGATGTCAATATATGATTTTTCCTCTATTAAAATCATTAATTGCAATCGATGCAGACAATTTATATTTTGCATAAAAATCCGCAGTCTAACAATAACCCTTCGGGAATACCCACGACAATACGAATTAATTAACCCAAATTAAACAAAAATCTATCTGAAATCGTTTACTCTTTATTGGGAACTAGCTAATAATTGGACAGCGGATCTTTATGAAAAATAAACAATTCTCTACCTGCATTGCAACGAACTGGAGTAAAGTAGAAATTAGATTGAAAACAATGTAGCAGTATCTTTAAATTTTTTAAATCTTTTTACTGTTATAAATTACACCTACTCATTCTTGTAATAAATGCATAAAATCCGCTGTCTACTAATAATCTTTATATGTATTTTCAATGTAAATTAAATCTCGGTACTTTACACCTCTGAGTTAACGATAATTTTAAGAACAAATAGATTAGATACAATTAGAATTCATATGACCTGTCATTCATAATGTGGTTTAGAATACATGCGAGAATGTAACAGGGCCCATCAATTTTAGTGTACGGTTATGGTCGTTAGCTGGACGACCTATTGTGGTGCAGGCATAATATAAACAATTCGTAATAAGATAAATACAAATCTAGCTGTAACATGATAATTATTCACGATTCATGTAATTAATTGAAATATGCAGTTTTACTAGTATGAACATAGTTTTGA
This sequence comes from Lasioglossum figueresi, assembly GCA_028455805.1. Classification (NCBI taxonomy): domain Eukaryota; kingdom Metazoa; phylum Arthropoda; class Insecta; order Hymenoptera; family Halictidae; genus Lasioglossum; species Lasioglossum figueresi. Next base: position 23,341,135 of record CM052200.1, on the reverse strand, counting down.
AAATTCGGAGTCTGTACAAAATTAGAGTAGTGTGTCTTCCATGCACAAGATTATCGTCGTCTGTACCCTAGACATGCACACAAGTTTTGCCAAACTTCAAATCGCCCGAAACAATATTTAAAGTACAATAAACTAAAATATCTTTACCGATGAACATCGAACAATATCAATGAATACGACATTTTTACGTTAAATCTAAGAATGTCGAACATTGTAAACAATTAATTATGCATAACTTGCTGTCATTAATTTGCAAGCAAAGTGCATATTTGTCGTTATAATAAACTTCTTTGTGCAAAATATAATTTTGAGTATGTTAAAAGTGCATATTCTTCAAGAAATTTCATCATTAATTATTTTAATATTAATGGATGATTGCTGCTCAATGCGCTCTAAAATTAGCCGTAATTGTTCAGTCGGGAAAGAGTGGAATACAAATATCTTATGCCTAATGAAGTAATTCATAGTTAACTCACGTATCCGCAAGCGAAGGGTTGCTAACTTGAAAGTTAACACATGCAACTATGTTTACTATCTGCAACTCACCTGTAGCTTATTTTTCTCATTTAATTTTGATGGCATTTTCCATTAGAATAACGTAGATGGGGCGCCTCTGTTTTGGAATACAAAGTACACATCTCATTTCCCGACGAAATAAAATAAAAATTAAATTTTACATGCTTGTATATATTTGCATTTTGGCAGGACATAGAGAAAGGGAAAAGGACAATGAACTAAATAAATAAAGTATTTATTTCCACAAAATTTGAATCGGGATAATGTGATTATATAACAATGTCAAATGATTACAATAAGTGATTACAACATTTTTTTAAACATTTGAAGCACAATTTTTAGTAATATAAGATTTATTTTGTACCATATACATTCATTACGAATGTAACTATTTTTGGCATTTCGTAGATCCAATGAATATCGTATAATTAACATAGAAAATTGTTTATAAATTTATTTAGTAATACAGGAGATTTGTACATTTTGTTGTAGCTATATGATTGTGTATAGAAATATTTAGTGAAATACAAAATACGAAGCCGAGAATTGTTGTGCAAGTCGTGTAGTACAAAATATACAATATATAGCACACAATGTTGTATTAAAGGAAATATATTTATACAATCTCGACACTCAGTAAATTACAGTATAAATAAACGTTTCGTGCGAAAACGAAACTTGTTTGAAGTATTATTTATTCGGATATGAAAAAGTAATATTTCGGCTTATTAACACATCTAATGGAAATAGTTTGTACAATTCCGTATATTATAGCTATATTGTTCAGTACAATAATTGCGCGAATACCATGTAATACCATTGGAAAATTACGGAACAATTGTATAATATCTATTATCAAACATGTTGTATAATTTACATTCTACACGCTGATCGATCAGTATGTGAACAGATTATCCTCTCATAATAATGATCCTCGTTTAGAACATTTTTTTCTTCACCGCGGTATATCTTTCCATATAGTCGTCGTAACAGTCGAGATCAGCTAATTGTTTCATCTCGAATAGGTTCCCTTCGAGGGCTAGCACCGAAACTTTCGAATCTTTTAAAATTTTTCTAGGTACAGCGTTCAACTGCAAACAATTCTCTTCTAGTCTTAACGTTTTCAGACGCTGACATTCCGCCAGCTTCTCGGAAATCGTCGATATCTGATTCTGATTGAGGTTAAGTTCAACCACATGCAGTGCTGCGGCCGCGTCGGGAATAGTTGTAATTCGATTCTGCGACACATCCAGCACGTCTAAGAACTTCAAATCGCAAAACATCAGGGGAAACTCGGTGATCTGATTATTGGAGAGGTTCACCTGTTTCAAGCGAGTCAATTTTTGCAATGAGAAAGGAATACTTTTGATTTGATTCGACGACGCGTTCAAACATTCTAATTTGGTCAGCGCTCCAAGAGCGTCGGGCAGAGCGTTCAACTTATTATGACTAATATTTAATTGCTTCAGCAACGTGAAGCTACCGATATCTTCAGGTAGTCGAACGAACTTGTTTTCCGACAGATCCAGCGTACGTAACAGCGGCGCCAAGCTGTGTAGATGCTGCGGGAACTCATCTAATTTCCTGTTGGAAATATTTAATGCACCGGTTTTCTTCGCGGTTTGATAATGCTGCTTCAAACCAGAGTTCCCCATTTTACGCCGGCATCAAACGTATGTCCCATTAATCGACTGAATCTCAAGAATTTCTCAATTCTTGAAAGATGCAACAACCCTATGTTACAAGCAATACGTTATTTTCCAAAAATGACTGCCATTCATAATTGTGCCAAACTTTCACTGGGGGGGATCAAAAATTTTCAACTTTTCTGAATGTAATACACAATTCGACGAGAAAATTCTGAAACTTTAAATTCTAGCGCGAGAAGTCCAAGTTTCAGTGTGCGGCGTTCGCTTGTTTAAAAGTTATACACGAGTAAAGTTGCTCGATATCTAGGTTAGATCTCGGATTCATCGCACTAGAATTTAAAGTTTTATCATTTTCTCGTCGAATTGTATAATACTACATTCAGAAAAGTTGAAAATATTTGGTTCCCGAGTGAAAGTTTAACCAATAATTGTTCTCGCTTATTCGCACTACTCACATCTCTCGCACAGTTATTGAGAACCGTACGAATATACTCTTGCGACGTACTGTACGTCAGATGTACGTCGACTTTCTTCCGGCACTGTACTGACGTATTCGAGTCAGCCGTTGCGCCGCCACTACCTCCGATTAATTTTCACTACGACACTCGTGGTGCGATGGTTGCGGGACGCTAAAAAGTGTCGGAGTTCACGGGGTTACGTACGTGATCGCGGAACGTGTTCCGCTCGTGAATATCAACGGTTCGCAGGCATCCCTTCTAGGCGAAAGATTCAGTGAAATGTCACCCGATTGACAGTCGGTCGGCCATATTGGCCAAACGGTTGTGTTCAAATCTCGGCCGCGCGATGGCGGTTCGCGCGCTCGCGCCCCGAAACATGGCTGACAAACGAAGATGTAGCGGTGCACGTCGGGTTTACATCAGACTGAAAACGCCGCGGCAGCCACTAGTGTGTAGTTTACGATGCGGTCGTTCGCGGAAATGGTGAGATAGTGTCGCGGCCCGAGAAGACATATTACCGGTTAGCCATGGCCTCGACGCCGAAGTCGGAGAAGCACGCAGGTGAGTGAGAGTGATACTCTCTCCTATGTACTATGACCTACGATGAAAGAGAACGTACGATGTTTCGTGACAACGACGGTACCCGGTCCTCCTCCTCACCCTTTCTATTTTCTTCGCCTGTCAGTCAAGTTTTTTATATTGCACCCGAGGAACAAGTATGCCCACGGGATTCCGTGACGGTGTACCCTATCGAACGCCACTATCGCTGGTACCGTGATCATCAAAACGTTAGCGGACCGATCATTGACGGACGCTACCGGACGCGAAATGTCAAAAGCATATGCGTGTGGCCCGAGACCCGCTCAAACACCCTAATCTTCAATTTTTCTATCATGCCACAGACCACCGATAATACGAACAGAGTGTAAGGTGCATTCATTTCTTGCAGGGGTGTAATATACCCTTTCGATGCAGAAGCTCGGTGAATGTCAATCGCGAATTGAGCGGCTCCGTGCGAGAGGGAGCTATCCCACGAAATATTAAAAAATGATATTTTTGTGAATTCTGCTACCTCCCAGTGTTGTTATCCCACAATTTATACCTACATAGCGGAATTCCTGCATCTACCGTGATTGTGTATATAAATCATTGTGTCCTCCCTATGTGTTATGACTTCTGTGCAAGAGAGGGCTATGCCGCACTGAATTCTTGCCTAATGTTCGTGACACGCTGCAGCTATTTAATAATTATTCATTGAGCGGGTATGACTTTAAATGATTTTCACGAAAGAACACATGTTTCTGTTGAACAGGTGAATATAATTTTTGCCGCGTTATCGAATATTATACGATAATTACTCATTTTTAAACCTATGTTTTGTCAAGTACTGTGTTTCTAAATGATATACCAAGAGAAATAAAAAATAAAACATTCTTCCAGATTTATTAATAAGTTCGAACAAAAAGAATTGTGGTCTTACTTACGAGATTAAAACTAATGTTGTGGCAAACTCTGGCTAGGAGAACCTCTCAAAAGGGGCAGTGTTCGATTTCGTCTTGACATACCGGAATCATTCTGGGATTAGGTCTAAATTGGGTTGGTCAGTTTAGAAAACTCTGTGTCGAAGTTCGCGTGAAAGACGGGAGAAGGCCGCGAAAGGTGGACGCATTGTTGATTTTCTTCCCCCTCCTTCGTAGACCGTTTGTCTCGATGTTGCACTGTTTCTTGAAAAAGGCGGGTCGCGCATTTCGTGGCGAACGCGACGACACTGGTAATAATACTCGGGTCGCCTGGAGTGTATGTCAATAAACCGTCCACGCGCCAGGGGCGAGCCCAATGTAATTCCAACAGCTGCCCGTATCACGAGTCCTGTTGCCCTGCGTTCGCACCCTCCAAACAAAGAGTTCTCCCGCCATCGCTGCGACACTATTTCCACCGCGGTCGTATCAACCCCATTTACGTATACCTAAAGTATAAGATTCTTTATCGCTACAAAGTAATTTATCGCGAGCGGAGAATGTTGCTGACCGATTAACGTTGAGGTTAAGTTTAGGAGCACTCCTAATACCTTGGGGGAGAGACATAGATGGTGGCTCGATACATTCCATATTTGTATGAAATTCTCTGTTACTAGAAATGTGTTTGTAGAAGCCAATACCCATCGTCAAGGTCATTGCTAGTCAGTGATGCCGAGGTTGTATTTGTAATATTTTTACGAGGTCTTATAGAGGGTAGCTTATGTAAATCATATATGTGTATAATAAATGTTGATGTTCTCGGCGCTACGGTTTCGATCAATTTCTACTAATAAATCAAAAAACAATTTTGCAGATTATCAAATAATTATCGACGTATCGATTCTAGTTTGAATCATTTTCAAGATGTATTTGCCTTGCGTCTGTAAAAATATAAATTTGTTGTACAATTTTCAAAATGCAATATTAAACTGCTTAAGTGTAATAACTAGTGTAATAACTAGCTTAAGTGTAATTACTTGTTTTTTATGTGATTTAATACTTTAAAATGGACATCGTGACACACGTGTGTCATCGATGCATGTTGTCAAGACACTGAATACATTCGAAACGATCTAGGTTACCCCGATCAATATTAGGCGGTAAATTTGAAAAAACATAATATGTCTTTTAGACCATTAATGTGAATATACCAAAAACCGTAAACTCAATTATTGACATACAACTTTTATTGGAAGAATTTTATACACATAATTGTATGTAATATACGATTGTTTGGTAATTCGGGAAAATAACTAACAGGCTATTTAGGTTGGAAAGAATCTCATCATTAAACGTTACCGATTCAATAACGTTGCGTGGTATTCATTTATCTTAGGAGTTTCATACCTGAGATTTACGCTATATGGTGTTTAATCGTATGAATTGTTTGCAATAATAACCTTCGATGTAAATTAGCCTCTTCGTCAACTATTTTGATGTTCTCGAAATCAAATCTATGATCCAAATGATACTGGTGGTAAAAAAATATTATGTTTATGTTCTGTAATACGTGTTTCTAAATTTCTGGATGTTTGTCCAATATATACGAAACCACATCCCAAACAAGGAATTGAATAAACAACGTTGCATTTTTTTAAACGCGGTAGCTTGTCTTTAATAGGTGGAAATAAAGATTTTAGATAGCGAGGTAGTTTGAAAATTGTATGCATTCCTACTCTTCGAAAAATCGTTTTTATATCTCTTGAAATGTTTTCAACATATGGTACGACCACAGTATTTTTCCAATTAATTCGACCAGTTCTTAATAATCTATCTGGTTTTTGCTTTTTGACAAAAATAGGATGATATAGTTAAAAAATACGGTCTTTAATGACATTTGATGTAAAACTATCCGAGTAACCGTTTCGTTTCAAAACATTTCTTATTAACAATAAATTGTCAGGTCGAAATTCAGGATTCGAAAGTAGAACCGCACGATCTATCAAACCTTTGATTAAGCCAACCTTATGCTCCGTAGGATGGAACGAGTAGAAGTTAACATATCTACCTGACCAGCTAGTTTTATGAAACCAATTCGTTTTTAATATATTTTCTGCTCTAATTACCTTAATATCAAGAAAGCTCAGACTTGAATTGTTTTCGATTTCATATGTGAACTGCAATCTTTCATGAAAACTATTAAACGTGTTCAATACAATTTCTAATTGTTCAGGTTTTATACAAGTAATAATGTCATCTACGTATCTTTTATAAAACGCTAATTCAAAAGGTAATTTAGAAATGGAAACTGGGCAACTGGGGATGGCAACTGGGGAAATTGGAGATCCCAAGCTGTCCCAAAAATTTGTTTGTAATAGACACCATTAAATAAGAACACATTGGCTTCCAATACAAATTTAACAGCATGACGAAACTCGTCATGTTGTATGTTGGTGTGATGTTTAATTTCATATATGTGTATGATATTCATTGTTACTAGAAATTTATTTATAAACGATACAAAGTTATATTGAGATTGACAATGGTGAGATTAAGTTTCTAAGCATTGATGCGATTTCGGAGTTAAACCTAGAAGATGGTTTCAATAAATTATGCACAGAATGCCTTCAAAAATTTGTTGAAGCTTATTGCGAAATATAGGTGGTATTAATACGATGGGGTGGGCGTGAGTAATGGAACACGAGATTGTTTTGAAACTTTAACAGATCAATAAAATATAACAATGAAAAACGTTTTCGAAGAAGTTGCTGTCTTTGAAAAATTGAATATCAAGTAGACGATCAAAGGATAATTCTTGCGATAGAATAGTATTGTTCGGAGAATTTGCTTATAATTTTCCTAGCTCTAGTTTTCTATTGTACATTAACAGGTGCAACTTATCAGAACTGATACGTGCGGCCTCGTAGTGGTGCTGATGGACAAATACACTTAAGTAAAGGCAGTTTGATCAATTTGCTGGATAACGAGTACCAACTAACTCTGCACCCTACGTCATCTGTCGCTGGTAATTGCGTTTAATGCGAGTTGATTTGTAGCCGGTTGAAATCGTTGCGTGCTCGTCGTTCTTGTCGGTTGCCTCTAGAAAAATAGAGCCGTTAACAGGAAATTTTTACCGGACAAGAGCGAGGAACGATCAGTGAAGCCGACTTGTAGATTAGACTCTATTTTCGGACCTCGGTTTAATGAACGAAAGACGAGAATAGAGCGAAACCTTAAAGAAACATAGCGTTGGCCCACGGTTTACAATTATTTTATCCTCTGCTTCGTCGATTATCCAATAAACCAAATAATTCTGCAACTAATTGTTCATATAATTGGTTCACCACAAATACAATACTAATTATTTTGATATCATAATTCCTGAATAAACACGTCACAACTGCTCTAATATTTTTGATACGATCGTGAACTCTTTTATGGAGGATGAAAAATTGACCGACTTTGAACAATTACCGTCTCAAGTAGCGTTAACAAAAACAGTGTAACAAAGCACCGGGTGACTGAGTCATTAAAGGTTAGCTATAGTTAAAAATAGAAATGTAGGTGCAACAGTATAGAGATCAACCTTTGTGAGCGAGAACTGCTTTTAATGTCGAAGATGCTTAGCCACAACTGAAAAGAGATCGCGTAAACACGTGCAGTCGCACAAATGCTTAAAGAGGATCTTACCTGGGCAGAGATTTTTAAAACTGTCAGAGAGACGGTAGCTTTGCAAGCGAAAGCCTTACGAGTGAGAACTGAAAACTTCAAAATTTTCAATAAAATGGGGGATGCCCACAAGAGAGCTAGCGGGCACTCCGATGTCCCTAGATCTACCAGGGCGACGCTAGCTTTGCAAGAAAAAGCCTTACGATTAAAAAGTAAAAGCTCAGAATCAAAATTTCCTCGATCACCTATCAAGTGATTTGCTTAATACAGCACTGCTAAATTAATAAACTTCAGGGTAACATCCACATTCGTGTTATCCGGAAGGAGTCGATGGGGTGTACTCAAGGTACAGTCTGGAAATACACTCTGGTAGTTTTGCAAGCAAAAGTCTTACGATTCAAAACTGATAACTTCGAATCAAAATTTTCTGACTCGCCTATCAAGTGATTTGCGTGACACAGCGGAGCTAAATTGCCGATTAATGAACTCCACCGTAACATACACACTCGTGTTCCCGGGGAGAACTGATGGGGGATGATGCTCAAGCTAGCGGGCGCTCCAGTGGTCCTAGATATCCCAGCACTCAGCTGCACCCTTCCGAGAGTAAATAACTCGAGCGTTCGTTTAGTGCCGGGAAAACATAAGAAATCAAATCCCTGGCCAACGAGAAGCCGCATCTCCGGGTTCTGGGGCCATCCACTCTAGTAAATTACGGCACCGCCTTCAAAAGAGAGTTTTCCGTGCCGGCGCGGTGTCGTCGTTGATGGTTACATTCGAAAGAATCTCGTTACCGAGGAGTGTACCCGCGGATGATCGAGTTTCTCCTCGACGACGACGACGACGACGACGACGACGACGACGACGACGACGACGACGACAACGCGACATTGGCGGGAGCTGAAATGCTCGTGGGCCGGTTAACGGTATCTCGAACGTGGGGGGGTAGGGGAAAAATTGTACCATTCGTTCGATAAACCGAGTCGCTACCGGTTCGGTCAATAATATATCCGCGTCGTCGCCGGGGGATTTCTGTCGGCTGGTTACTGAAAAGCGAACTCTCATTAAATTTCCAGCCGGGCCGGGGGTTAGTTCATTGAAATGAATCTATGGCGCCGACCGGTGTCGTGCAACGCTGGTAGAACGCCCCCGCTCTCGGGCCTGCGCCTGTGGAGATTGAACGTCTTTGTCGATCCCGTAAGGAACAGCCAGAAAAGAAAAGTGAAAAGGCGCGAGATCGAAATATGATTAAATTCTGTTCGGGCTTGCCACGAGATCCGTTTTCCCTCCGGTTCTCTCCCGTTTCTGGGCCGCGGACATTGTGTCCATTATGGGCTTTGTCGGAGTCCGGCCGCTTTTATCCGCTTCGGTTTTGCTGGCTCTCTCCCTTCCTCTCTTTCTCTCTGGAAATAGGACAACGGAAAATTCGGGAACTTGTTGCGAAAAAGAACACGATGAGATCTAACCGATAGGAACTGGAATCGAAGGTTCCAGCCTGGTCCTGGGTACTCGTGATCGGGATCTCCGAGGTTACAATCAGGCTACAAACTAATGATGCTGTACTCATTGACCTTCTCGCCACACTTTCAGTTCACTCCAACATTTTTAAGGCCACGATGGAGGGGAGGTCTTGCGCTTACTCATAAGATAAATGGACGTTGCTTGCCTATCGAGCTAACTATACGAGCAGAGACGTTGGATCAACAGACTCGTTCAAGCTGGAAGCAATTTCCTTTGTATCTCAGGAACTCTTCGTCTTTTTTTGTAATCGATGTAGATCTTTATGCAAAATAAAAATTGTCCAAGTCGATTGTACAAATTGAGGGTCAATGGAAATGAATTTTCTCTTTTGAATCGTCATTTGATCGCTCAGTTTCTACACTCATTTTTCAAGAAATTGATAAACAATTATACAATTAAGAGAATGGACCGCTTAAGTTCTTGTAGTGTCTTTTCAGTTTTGTACTCAATGCATTTTCGTCATAAATATTGTACACAAAATCCGCAGTCTAGCAATCAACATTAATGCTTAATGGACAATACGAGTTCATCCCCTTGCGAATATACGTCGTGCGCTGACTCTGATTTATAGATACAGGGTGCAGTTGGTAGATGAAACGAGAGTTTGATATCTAGAAGCGTTGATTAGCTAAGTATCTTTTGATGTACCGATAGCACAGTATCATGGAATATTCCGTCCCCATAAACGGACTTCGTCGTCTTCCTTGTAATCGCACCACCATGCACCATTCTGATTACACGATAGCTCTAGCTGACAGTAGCTGGACAAATTATCGCGAAATTATGTCTACTGCTCTCCGTAATTACAGTGCCAATTCCAAGTGGTGCGGTTACAGAGAGCAAGCCTGCTATACCGTGGATTTGGCATCGTACTTCAGTATCAACTACCGCGTGCATCTAGAGATTTATTTAGTGTACAGCTGAATTAAAGTAAACATTGTTCGATGGCATACACGTGGGCCTGGAGAACAGTCACGTGTGTATATAGGGAGAGTTTGACTCATTGAAGAACACGCGGCATTCGATGATTTAGATACATAGGAGAATTTCTTGCTTCGGTTGCTACCCCCTATCGCCTGCTATTGCGATACAAATATTATCGTAATTACCAGACTACGGTTTTTATGCATTTACGACGAAAATCAATTTCCATCTTAACGTCAACTATCGCATTTGATAATTTGCACCTTATTAATTTCCGAAAGGTTAATTTTTTATGAACTTTATCATTCAACACGATCAAAGCATTCACCTTTTAATCAAGATTTTAATATTTCGTACAAGCATGTATTCGTATGATGGGGAATTCAAGTATCATCGATTCGGATAATCGTGGTACATATTAATAAAAATGTATATTAACAAAATCTGAATGAATCTATTCTTGCTGTTGCTGTAAAGTGACGCGTACCACACGATTCTATTATTCTGACGTATTTAATACAGTCAATTAGGTTATCTGCTACGCCCCTGGATTTCTGTGGAGGAAATACGAGCCCGCGCAGATTTTCTTGCTGTTCGTCCCTGTCCGGTATCAGTTGGCATAAGCCACGGCCAAATGTTACCCGTTCTGCATCAAGTAACGATGCACTGCCAGGAACACGCACGCACGTTGACCCGTGCAAGGGTGCACCCCGCATTCACTGACAATTCATGAATATGCATCTGTTTTCACGTTTCGCCGGGCAGATACGTGCGCATGGACGGATCAGATCGTGGTGCACGTGCGAAAACCGGTCGTCGCACGTGTTACCGTTGATCCCTAATTTAGCTGTTGATCCGAGGGATGGTAAAGGGCGAGCCCTTTACTTTGACACGGCTTTTCCATGGATTTCCTTATTCTTCATTCGCATTCTAGCTAATCACCGGTATACATGTACACTGCTTATCACCTGTTATCGTCCGGCATTATCGCTCGCATATTTACTGGAAGTTGCAGTTAATAATCTGAAGCATCGGGCTAGAGAAGTAGTTTCGCGTTAACTCGGGCACGACGCGGAAAATTGTGACAGTGGCGTCGACTTGTTAGCGATATCAATTAATTCGTTTACACCGACTGGTCAACATGCACCTTGGATTTAATTTAATCTGGAGTGAGTCTATATGTTCATTAGTTACTCGATTACCACTAGAACGGTATTGTGAATATTATTACATGAATTTTTTTAGCTTCTGGATCTTTGTGTTTTCTAGTCCTGATCGACGGATGGTTATTTTGCTTTATTTGTTGCGGAGACGTGTTTATAATTCTGGAAATGTAGAGGAAAATAGTAAATCTAAAAGAAAGTAAATATAAATATTCAATATAAATATTAAATATATGTATAAGCGATATACGCTGTCGCTGAATATTTGGAACTTTCTATGCAACTCTAGAATGCTACATTTTTAAATTTGGTATCATAAAGATAACTTTATGAAAATTTATTCAATCAATTTATTTCTTTGGACATATAATATTGTTGTTGATACTCTAGTTGTTTATGTATTGTATGTGCTATCTTAACCTTATTTCGTTTAAAGCATTAAATCAATAATAATAATAATAAATACGTTCTTGTAATTTTGATAAAGTAATGTAAATTATAACTTGTAGACGAACCAGTGAATAATAATTCTGGGATAATCGATATTTTTACATTTGTGTGTATGTCTAGCGTTAGAACGTATGTATCTTGTTTTTTTAAATTTTTTATCAATTGAAATACGTGGATAGTAATCTCAAGATAATTGTAGACTATACGTTCGATAATGCTATTGCTGATAACATTGTATTACGAGTACCTACTATGTATTGTATTGATTTCAAAGGGAAATGCATTTCATAATGGACTTGGAAAATTAATTTGAGATAGATTCATTATAAATGGTTGATAAGATACAGTAGACTTTGATTTAAATAAATCAGTCACGTACAAAATCTTCTTGTAGTTTTGAACAACACTTTTACAAAAACTACTTATCTAGTAACAAAAATATTTCACCTTATAATTAAACAGGGTAAGTGAAATTTAAAAATTACATTTGGTATCGAATTTACTGATTGTAGTATTCAGCAGTGGATTCGATGTGACAAGATTAAATATTTTGTCATATTTACAGTTTTCATCCATGATTAAGTGTACGTAGTCCGGCGTTGGACGAATTTTCTCCACCGAAGTCGGTAAGGTGAAATGCCCTAAGCCTGGACACCATTTTTTGCTACCTTTAATTTTATCAGTTTAGTTAAAGAAACATAATTTTTTAAGAGTATCAACATAAAATTCAGATTTTGTAAAGTAATCGAAAATCTCAAAATCATTGTTCAGATTAATATTTTTAATATTAAATCCAATCTAAGCTAGTGCCTGGACAGAAGTAAAGCCTATAACGGGACAAATTGAATTTACATATAATTATATCTATAACATCGAACTTTACTAAATCTTTAACGATTTACATATCAAAATATTATTATATTAAATCCTATCCTGTTTAATTTTCATTTCTTGTTGTAAAGCAAGCATTTCAAGAGACAATACTTCTTTCTACATATTTTCTAATTGAATGCATAATTTCGCTTTCTCTGCTTTAATTTCATCTTTATTGTCATTAGTTGCTTTAGATCTTATTTTTTTAGATTTATCAGATTGATTTTTAACTTAATATCTTTAATTTGTTGTGTAATTATCTTTTTTCTTTCGTGTAAATTTTTATTGATTTCTTGTACTTATTCTTTTTTAATTTTGTTTCTCTCTTTTTACAAGCTAATAGAAGACTAATTATATGTACAGTTAGTTAAATAATTTGTCATTTAAGTGTAAAAACAACGAATTGATTCTAGTCGTAAGAATTATTATTATTTAAGTTACGTCTGATTGCCAATTTATTTTAAAATATCAATATTATTATACGTGACAATTATTTTTTGTCTAAGGGCTTAAATTATATCTTTTTTTCTAATAAAAGTTCAACCTATAAATGCACATGGTTCGCATGAAAATAGACTATTTTGTATACTGTTTTCAGATAAACTTTGAATTTATTTTTAAATTTCAATCGATGTCTTAATCGAATAATATTCACACCTACTTGTAGCTAAGGCGTCAGAATATATAAAATAATTATTTAATCTCTTATAATTATTGGTTTTACTATAAAAATTCAACTGTCCAGATTTAGGCATCACGTGTGGCTTGTCCACACTTAGGGCATTTCATCCTACTTTCAAAAAACTTTCTCAAATTTGAAGTGATCGGACGTGTTTGGCAGTCGAGTCGTTGACTGGAAGATGTCCGCGAAAGCGCAAGGACGTCTCGTGGAACGACTTGGCAGCCATCAATGGAGCATGGATCGCGCGCGTGACCATGACCATTCGAAAAAGCAGGAAAAGCTTTAGCCGGAGGAAAAATGAAATTTCCGCGGCTGTTTTCTTACGCGAACCAATCCAATCTACGGGACGCGATGGCAATGACAGTGCCCGTTGCATCGGCGGCAGAGCGAGAGGGTGGTGTCAGCGAGGAAGGGAGGAGGAAAAGTAGTTCTTCTAGCCGTTGCATACTAACACGGTGCTGCAAGGGTCCGCAAATAAATTGTTCCTCCTCCTTTGCTACTCTCCTCATCCTTTCTTCTCTCAGTTCGTCTCTTTCTTTCTATCCTCGTTGAAATAAAGAACGAGCGTAAGTGTCTGCCTCAGTGCGAGGTCTTTTGTTCCTGCTCGTTGTTAACCCTCTAGCTGTATACAGGGTGTCCTAGTTGTCGTGACCGGGGTGGGCATGTGTATGTTGCATTCTAAGTGCATGCGAAAATAGTCCAGAGAAACGTTCTTAGATTTACAGTGTTACAGTCATGGAAGAGTTATGGAACTTTTCGATGTACATATTCTGTTTAATAGTAGGACTACCGGACTTAACAATTGCTTTAAGAGATTATAAATATATTTCCATTTGAAATTATCGAACGGGCTTCTTTATCGAGGCGCATCTAGTTATTATTACAAAGAAATGTACGATTTATTACTGGATCATTACTAGATTGCGGATTTCTATGCAGAATAAAAATAGATATGTATTTCTTTTCTTAATAATGTTAACCCTTAGCACTCGAGTGGCGACTCAGAGTCACCATTAAAAATTGTTATACCGTTATTCAAAATTTGGTTCAAATTATTAAATATGTTGGTATGTAATCAATTACCGAACATTTAGTTATTGTATGAAATATTATACCAATTTCGTAACCATAAAATTTGAAAAATCATGGAGAATGGAAATAGTCTAGGTCAGAAGAAATGTTTAATTTTCGAGTTAAAATAGCTCCGAGTGCAAAGGGTTAATAGTAAATAATACAACGGTATCTTCAAATAAAAAGTAATGGCTGAGTCTGCACATTCAAGTAACTATTGGCATAAATATAATTATAATATATAACTGGTATAAATATAAACGTTTAACCAATATTCGTAAGAAACGCGGCATCGAACGCGTTCGCCGGGACACCCTGTATCTATCTGCCCGCTAGCCACCACCTATCTCTCCTACTTCTACGGCCGTTCTCCTCTCTCGCAAACTTTTGCTGGCCTGCTCCTCTCTCTGACCCGTTAAAATAGACAAGCGAGCCTTCTTTCCCGGCCAAAGTCACAGATATCACCGGCCGATTCTGCAAGCGGATGGTCCACGGGCAACAACAGTTCACCTCCGATCCGCGAGCTAGCCGCTTCTGTCCGGCGTGTGCACGCGCCTCAGACGGAGGGACCTGCTTGGAACTCGATCCGTATGGACCAGATTTACGCTCGGTGGTCTTCGTAGACCAACCGGCCGCTCGTTTAGACGTCGTTTCGCCACTGTCGTGGCCACTGTCGGGAACCGTTGCTCAATTTCTTTTTCGCGAGATCTCCGTTCCGGGTCCAACGGATCGGTGAACGCCGTCCGGAGAACAACGTCGCGCTTAATGGACCGGAATCGATAGCTACCTTGCTACCTTTTCGTGCGCACAGTGCTCCCCATCGATCGGTGTCTTCGGAAATCGGGCAAAGACGGACACCAGCCGGCTACAGTTTCCAAAGTTCTTTCGAGGCGCAAGCTTCTGACTGTGCAAAGCGGCTCGTCATCCGGTTTTCGCTTTGAATAAGCTCGGCTCTTCAAAGTCTGATCGCTGACGTATCTAGTTGGCCTCGAATTTGTTTGCGATCAAAGACAGTGGCTCGGGTAACAGGGACTCAAATTTGGAGCACCCTGATCGACAATCTATCTTTGTGACTGAACTTCGCATTGACCTAGGAGTTGCTGAATGTACAGTGGACCTATCGATCCTTCTGCGATTGCTAACAGTGCGATGAACGATTTTTATCGAGGTTGGGAACAGTGTCGACGATGCTACTTCGACGTTTCTTCAGATCGCTTTTCTGCGATTGCTAAAAGTGCAATAGTCTGAACGGTTCATTGGCGATTTTTATCGAGGCGGAGCTTATCGATCGATAGAAATGATTTCGAACAGAATTTACAGTGTACATGCTACTTGGAAATTTCATTTAATGCGACTAACCGGTGTGAATGCACCAGTATGGGACAATAAGAGTTTGAGAATTCAGTGAAATTTAATGAAACGGCTGATCAAATAGATCGTCTATATTTAGTGATTTAGTAAGTTCCTATGGTAAAACTGAGCAGAAGTTTGTGAGAAACAGAGAATCACGTAACTTGTAAAATTACACAGTTAGTCATTGCATCGCGTCTGTGTGAATCTGTGAGTTATTGAACGTTTGATTAATGCGAAGCAAGAAGTAATATAAGATAACTTCATTGTGGTGTAATTGATCGGGACTATCAAACTCTCTTTAAATTTCATTTGTTTTCAATGGACACCACCACGTTTCTTCCTGACACATCTTATCACAGAGTAAAAAATGTTGATGTTACGATTATTTTTATTTAATTTAATTATTATATCTGCAGTCTGATTATAACATTATTATCGACTTATTTAGATTGCTAGAAAAAGGAATGTATTTTCATTTACTACTGGTCCCTATAATCAACTTGGAAAATTTTTATTCTGCATAAAGATCTGTAGGCTGGTAATAAAACTGATGACTCAGTCATCAAACAAAAAATTTACCATTAATGTTTCAAAAGTTATAAATGCAATATTTTCCAATTTCTCTGTGTGTTGTTAATATTCGGAAACTAATATTCATTAAACACCACAAATTGGTTCAGACTGAACATAGTTTCGATATCGTAGTTTTGACACATAGGCGCACCATAATTACGTTCAGGAATTGAAATTGAAAACACGTCCGATAACGCGCAGTTTTGATTAGAAAACAGGCATTGATCGTTTCGTTTCCCCGGACCGATCGCAATTTTTTGTCGGTCGGAGATTAAAAGATCTCTTAACGACCTAGATCACGACACGTCGACCGATCTGGAGCAAACGGAACATAGACGCTGCGTAATAAACGATCAAGGCCTGATTAGTTAGCGGAACAGAAGTTAGACGACGCGTGTTAACCCTCGCGGAGGATTTTCCGCGGTCAGATTCTTGTGAACGGTTCATAGAAAATATCGCAGATCGTATCGCGTTGTGGTTGTTGGAAATATTTTTCCGTGTATCTCACTCTTCGAGTTAGCCTTGCACTGCAAGTAGCATTTCGATTACGCGTGTATCCAATGCGGCACTGATGTTGTCGAACAGAATGTTACGCAGTTTAATTCGGTAAATCAAGTGCGTCGATAATAATTGTTTAAGAAATGAAGAAAATTATTGAAGAGTTTTAAAATAGTAGTACAATTTAAACTTGAAACATATGCTTACAATTTCTGCTTATTCAGAAATTAGTTAACACGTTGACAGTCGAAATTGCAGATCTTTGTGCAAAATAAATATTTTCTATATTAATTACGAGAAACAGAAGTTGAATAAAAATATATGTCTTCTTTGAATCATTTTAATAAGTCGACGATAATATGCAAATATTCCTAAATACATTAATTTATTTTTGTCATAAAGGCATACGATTCACAGTCTAGCTATAAGTGTTCGTAAGACAATGATAATTTTATTGTTTCCTCAGAAATGAGTTTTAAATTGTTTCTGAAATGTTTATTAGAATTAATTCTAATTTATTATAAAGTACGATGGCGAGAAATGTTCAAGCTTCTGATTCCTAAAAATTAATATCTCATACCTTACAGAGGAATAGCCATAATATAGGTCGCCTTTTACTGTCATGGAGTCGCTTACGAAAACACCAGATATGAAATTATGACGTTGACTTTGGCCGTAAGGGAGCCCAGGTTATTTCACGTATTTTTTCCTTTTTCTCTTTCACCGACTCTGTTTTCGGACCATTGGATCCGTATTTGATTTAAAAATATTCGTGACGCGCGCAGGTACTATCCATGTAGAATGGAAAATCGCAAAGTTTATGCATTCGTAGATATTCCAAAACTTCCAACCCCGATTGGAACCATAGTCGCCAGATTAAGATTTGTCCCCTCACTCTTCCGCCATGGCCCGCTCACGTGTCACAATGTCACGTGACAAAGGCAGTACTGGCAGAGAGAGAGAAAGAGAGAGGGAACCATGATTATTTGGCCATGTTGATGATCCTACGTGCAAGAAACACAGTATGCATGCTTACAAAAAATATGAAGAAAAAAAATAACAAAACACGTCTCCCCGGTAAAGTTCACCGCGCTCGCTACACTTAAAAATGGATAGCACGAAGCACACGGGAACCACAAAAAAAACCCCGGGCGCGTTGTTTAATTACGATTCACGTTTATTAAATATTTTGCCCCTCGGCCCGTGAAGTTTAATTACGCGACGCACGGAATTTCGCCAACGAATTTCCTCTTCCTTTTTCGGCCCGTTTTTTCCTCGTTATCTGTTGCGTCCACGCAATGGCGGTCGATATTAAATAAGTGAACGTGCGTGGTATCGCGATTACTTTCGGTATCGTTCTCGACGCGGACGGGTTACAAGGAAGAACGAGGGTGAACATGCGGGGGATGAAAAAGTGGTGGAACAGACAGAGATATCTAACGTTTTACGCACGGCGCGGACAATTTATTTTCGCAGGTGAAGTCGTCCGTCACGACGCGATTCTCGATGAGGGGAGGTAGCACGAATTGAGGGGGAACAGTTACCCTCTCTCTGCCAGTACCATATTAATCACGCGACGGTGTGAAATATGCATGATGGCGACGGAACGCGTCACGTGACCGGGTCGCCGCGAAAGCGTATTCCTACTGTTTCAATGATCGATGAAACAATTAAGATAAATAAAAACTTTCTGTATCAAATTGTACAAAATAGGAATTATATGTATTTTATAGCTTTAATATATTGAGGGCAACGTAACGATATTCTTAAATTCTTCTGATCTTCGTTACTGCTTCATTTCGCTTACCCATTTTTGCCATGAATGCATAAAATTCGATGTTTATTAATTAGCTTATTTTCCATAGTTTCCATTATTCAGTGACGATTGGATATTATTAAACTGCGGATCTTTGTGCAATTAAGGTCTATGCAAATTTTCAAAAAATGCTAGGATATAAAATACGATAGTATTTAGTACAATTATAATTTATTTCAGATCCAAAAGGGCTACCACCACGGAAGATAAGATTTGATTTGATTCGAGTTTCTTAAAATTCGTCTACAAAAATTACAAATTGCATAAACATCCGCAGTATAGATATTACGTTAGATATTGTTTTAGGAAAATTTAATTTCGATATCCCTTATGGTTCGAAAGTTGTACCGATACGTCACTAACTGACGTCAAACCGGTCACTGAAATGCGCAATTCTTAAATCTCGTCTCTGCACCCTATCAGACACCGAAAATAACGTGCACCGCCCTGCGTCCAACAGGAAGTCGAACGTAACTGGGTCGCAAGTTCATCAGTGTTAATTATTATTAATCAGGAAACCTCGGACGGGCACAAAATTCCTGTAGATTTGCATGATTACAAGGTCGTCGGTGTACACTAAATAACTGTCACCGCGCAGAACTTGCAGCGTTGAACCTAATAATTAATAGGAAATTGTTCGGGATTTTGTTTACACAACAAATCTAATTGATATCCGCATTCCAATGGCCGATTCGTTACCGGGATTATGATCGGAGGTTCGTTTCTCTTCTGCGCACTCGATTCTCTAGATTTATTAATGAATAATTGACAGGCTAGTTCGAATATTTAGAAATTCTGTTCTATTTATAAATTTTTTTAAAATCTGTTTTCAATTACGAAGGAAGTTGAAGGATGATTATGAATGTGGAGTAATGATGAAGGAGATGCTTTATATTGCGTTCTCGAATAAATAACTGGTTACATAATTCATGCAAAATATGAAATTTACATAATCCGACTATGAATTCTGCACGATGATTTATAGTCTAATAATTATTTCAATATATGCTTGTTTAAACGGAACTGTAAACGCGTACATTGCATTAACAATAATATTTGAATTATTTGTCTATTTTAAATAAACGCAGCCAGACGTCGCAAATGTAAATGCAATTTGCAAATATGTTAAATCTTTCATCTATTTTTCATTTCAGGGTCAAATTTTTTCTTTTAAGGTAAATAAAGGTTTTTCGAGTCAAGTAAATTTAGGTAGATAAAAAAATTCGATCTTGAAATTCAAGATCAAGGACGATTTTGGGGCAACTTTTTTGGTTGATAGATCTTCATCGATTCGGAGAGTTTAGAATACGCCTATGGCAGCCAAGACCAAACATTTATCACCAAATTAATAGACCAAATTAATATAAAATTTTAGAAAGATCCTGGTGTGATAATTTGTAACCTAATATTGTACCACTCAGGGGTGAAGAGATTAGGATAAATCGCAGAAAAAGACACTCTTGAATGAAAAATTTTTTCCGCTAGACGATGTTTTCTTTAAAGCCAATAAACCTTCGCGAAAAATAAATCCGTATCGCCTCACATCTCGGTGAACAGTATCACGTTTAGGGAGCAGCGCATGTATTTTTCGGTGTTCATCGGACGCTCGTTCGTTTCACCGTCGACCCCCACAAAGCCACGTTTCATTTCTTCGACAAAGGCGGGCAAGTCACGGGCAAGTGTGTATAAATATTACGAGAAAACTCGATAATTTTAGTGATCGGGCAAACAAGCCAGAAAAACCTGGTCCTTGTGTTCAATCCACTGTAAAACGAGTTACACGATTGACCTCCTGGTCTGCTATCGAATTATACACATCGTTCTGGAAGTAGTAAAAGCGACCTGGAGCCCACGGTATGTGGTCGAAGGCGGAGAGGAGTCGGTCGACTTTTCGCTCCAGTAATCGTGAATCGTTTGTTGTACAAACCGATAGAGCCTCCGAGGAGTCCTGTGCTCCTTTGACCCACCTTGTTTCTTGGCCGATGCATTTTTATCAATGAATAGCTCGACGGTATTCTTGTAACCCTTCGCAGAACTCCTCTGTGCCACGTCCCCTTTATTTTCTCAAACATCGCAGTTTCTTCCGATCTAGCGTTCTTTACATTTCGAAAACACCGTAAGAATTAGTTAACAATTCAAAAGGTGATCTTACAGGATCCTCGGGTCCGTGCTCCTACATAGATCGAGTAGGGCTTATACTATACGAAACTTTAATTATCAATGGATAAGCCGGTGCATTTACGTTATTCCGTAAAAGACACGGAAGCGATGGAAAATGTAACGGGACGTACACCGCATTAAAATAGACATCCTGGAAGCGGTCTATGTCTCGGTACTCTACTTTGGTATAATACACTCGAGACCTCTAAATGTATCGCGCTATGTTATTTTAGGCGCACTGTCATCGGTTTCGCTTAATTTAAATAACCGCGCTGTTTGCATTCTCAATTATTACAATCGATCACTTCAGCAACAACATCGAATAATTGCTATTCCTGGCAGCGAACTGACTACACTCCGCGACAGAAAGATGGCACACCACGAAAATTCAATGTTTCCATCATTTGGACATAATAAATCTAGTCTTTCTTGGTACTTATACATTTTTATTACAAAATAAATTACATTACAAACAATAAAATTAAAGAAAATGTCCGTTTGTCTACGGAAACAAACAAAAAATAACAAAAATCGGTACGACAAAATGATGGCGTATATACAAAAAAAATACGTAATTTACGTACATAAAATATATAACATTGTGTTTAATGCTTTGCGTGGCCTCCCTTATTTTCCAGAACAGCCAACATACGTTTCGGAAGTGACTTAAAGAGGTTTTTAAATATATTTTGGCCGTATTTTTGTCCATTTTTGTTCTATGCATGTTTCTAAATCTGCGAGGCTTTGGAATTGTCTTCCGCCTTCGTAAACATGTCTTGCTAGTTGTGCCCAACAATGTTCAATTATGTTGAGATCTGGCGATCTCGCCGGTCACTTTAAGACACTGATTTTGTTTTGCTCAAAGTACCGCTTAACGCATTTTGCGGTATGCACATTTGCATTATCCTGCTGAAATGTAAAATATTCCCCGGAAATTGTCTGTCCGAATTTAGTTAATTGTTCGTCTATCGAATCTACATAAATTTTGCTGTTCATAGTTTTCTTAATCAATTTTACTTCGGTCACTCCTCGATACACAGTTCCGGCCCAAAGCATTACTCCTCCGCCACCCATGTGTCCGCGGCTTAATATTCTTTATTCTTTCCACAGATCGTGAAAATAGTGTGCGAAACCATCCGGCCCATCTAGATTGAACCTTTTCGCATCGCTAAATATAACACGACGCCATATTTTCTTCAATATATGTGCTCTTGTGCAAATTTCAGACGCTCCGATTTATGCTGAGCGGTTAAAGATGTTTTTTTTTTCAATTTCATTCGAACTAAGTGCGGACATTCTTCTATTATTCCTTGCACATTACGTACATTTGTATATACGTCAGCTGCTTTAGCGATTGGTCGTGCTGTTCCCGAAGAATTCGAAGCTTCTTTTAAAATTGCACGTTTTCCGCGATCGCTTACCGCTTTCGGTCGACCGGAACTCTTTTTTTTTACCGTATGTTTTGGGATTTTTTAATAAATTATACACCACTGTTCTGCTTCGATGTATGATACGTGCAATTTTTGAATCCGAGTAATTCTCTTTATGCAGTATCAAAATCATTTTTATTTCAGCATCGGATAAAAATTTTCCACTACCCATAGTGTAATCTCAATAGAAGATAATAAGAAACACGCACAATATTTAATGCACGGTAAAATAGTACACGATACAAACTGTCTGACGGTCTAGCGTTAACTGCAGAGAAAGAATTTTAAGACTGTGCCGTCATTTTGTCGCGTCGGTGACCCCGTTGTTGTTTACATTTAAACTAGAATCTGTAACCTCCGCTCAACTCCGTCGGTGTAAATAACCTTGAAGCTCCACCGAAGTACATACACGGAGAGAAACGTATCAAATTTCATCACAGTTTTCAGAAGTAGCAATATTTACGGGTGTGCCATCTTTTTGTCGCGGACTGTATACGGTTATGTACAATGCGCTTCTTCTACCTCTTATCGATATCACGATCTTACGCTTATTGTTTCCCTTTTAATTTCAAAATTAAATTTATCAATATAAATGAACCTTCGGTGAAAGGAAAACAAAACCTTTACGAAAATCTTGTGCTAAAGATACGTGCATATACAGGACGTCACAAAAATGTTGACCCGAGAGCAATTTCTTATCGTAGCAGCAAACGCGATAACGTAATTACAATGTGTATATCATTTATCATGCGCGAGCCAGTTTGTCCGCCAGGAATTAAAGATCAGCAAATAGTCGACTGTCAACCAGTGTTATCTGTTTACCGCGTAGTTTGGTGATCACTCGCTAAATTTACTGTCTATGAGATCATGCGCGTTTACACGTGTACCGCGATCTCGTAACACGGTTTTCGATAGCCTTCCCATCATTTAATATCGCGTGGCGTTTCTGTGAAAATGTAAAAATTAAGTGCCTGTCTTTGAAGCAAGACTTTACCGACACGTGGTTTAGGATGGTAATCAAAATTGTTCCATGCGTCATTTGAATGACAGTATGCAATTTGCTTCGGGAAAAAATTTAATAGGATTGCGTCGGTACAGTGAACTTGTTTATTATGATCAGAGATCTTAACGACCAGTTACGCGATTATGTCTTTTAAATGGAGAGTGATGTAATTCAGTTTGAAATATAAACTCGGATTATCTAATGATTATTATGCAATAGTAACATCGGTAATTACTCGTTCCGTGTAACGCACTTTGGTCATTATATAGATTGCAGCACCGATGATCGATAGAATTGGTATATTTTTTAAATTAGTTATTTATCTGCATAAAATATACTTGTATACTTACAGATCTCTGTGGTTTCCGAGGATTTTATTTATATTTAATATCTTCGAAAAATTTGTACCATCGTGAAGCAGCCTTAAATAGTTAGCGAACACTTGTATTTTTTATGGACACCTAAACAAAAATGAATACATAATTATTGTTAACCGTGACAAATATACGAAAGCGACACCAGCTGCATTGTTCGAACACCCGGTCTGTGCGAATCGGTTCTGGTTTCGGTGAAAGTGCAACATGAAGAAGAAGATAGTAGCCAACAGACCGTGTTGGATCACGGCGATTGGACAAAGCGACGCGAACAAGAGAAATCCGAATGGTGGCTCGTGCGTGGATGATCGATCGTGTTTAATCGGAACACCATCATAAGATGCCGCAGTACGACGAGAGTTTCCTCGACTCGCCGATTTTTCGGCGACGCACGCGTAGCTACGCGGTGCAGAAGGAGTTCGTGCCGAAGTCGAGGAGCTTCATCACGGCCACACCTTTACTGTTGGCCGTGACCAATCACGCCAGGACTCTTTCCGGTTCCATATCGACCTGCAGCTTGAAAGGTAATTGGAGGAAAAAATTCAGGTTAAGGGCGTGAATCTGTGTTATGCTTCGTTAAATAGGCTAAAAGGTCTTTTTACTCCCCTCCGTCCCCGTCGAGAGGAGACGCGAAGCTTCGCGTATTTCTCGATTGCTTGGAAAACCGACAACCCCCTCCGAGAACAAATACTCCTTTTTGAAACCTCAGCTGGTTAGCCGGCAGCAGAAATGTACGGAAATTTGCATTTGTCTGGTCCAATTTAACACTAGGTTTACGGAGGTCTAAATATAACTATTTTACATTAATTTGTAAACATAATAAGAATGTGTCTATCCAAATTTTTGGCCATTTTTCCGATAGTATATACCCCAAGAATTAAATTTGGTAAATCATTTCTCAGGGAAGCATCTTTACAATCTTAATTATTGCAAATTAAGAGTTTAAGAACCGTAAACCTATAGTGTTAATGAAGTTACAGTGAATACACACTCGCGTCGGTATTTATCGAAGTAGTAGTAGATAGTAGTAGGTATTTAATTATTTCTTTAGAAAATTCTTATCAACATATTTGTGGGATTTTTCTGATTAAAAAGACGACAAACACGATGAAATTTGGATTATATGTAATTACTTGTTTAATCCACGATACAGTGGAATCTCGATTATCCGAACTGATCAGTAAAGTTTAAGTGTTCACATAATAGAACTAGCTATTTACAATTACATCATATCTTTTACCGATTTGTATAAAGAACCATGTTGCATATGGATCACTTCCGATTATTCTGTTTACATTCGGACAATGGAAATTATTTTAATCAGAAAACTGAGTAGCTCCTCTCCGATTTCAATGACCTTGAGATATGTTGTCAAGGCCACCATTCTGAACAGCATTTTTTAATGTTTGTGGCGGTCGGTTTTAGGTTACGAGATAATTGCAGAACACTGTACCTGAAAATTCATGGGACGACTAATAAATATTGTAATACTTTTCATCCGTTTTGTTCTTTGTTTGGCGAAAGGGGGCAAGTTCGACGCATTCGCGGATTAATCCGGTGCAGCGCGAGACATTCTTCAGAAAATACACTCGCCGAAATTTCTATAAAGTCACTGTGTTTTGTAACGAATTCTTATTATTATACCATACCAATGAAAAATTTGTATTTGTTAGCACTTCGGGATTACATAAAGAAAGCATACACACCGATTTCAAAACACAAGTATAACATTTATCGATAAAAGAAAACAAAAATATAATTTTACGCCGAACAAACTGCGAAATTTCTATAATGTCGCTTTCGTTTTACACGGATAAAGTTGAAATTAACGATTGTTTCTTTATTATTTCTATTTTAATATGTGGTGTAACCTCCATTTTTTTAAATTACATTAAAAATACGATTAGGCATTGCCAAAATTAACGTTTGTAGCGTTTCCGTTTTAACAGACGACCACGCTTCATTCACCGCATCCCTTAGTTCGCTAATGGAGTTGTATTGTTTGCAGTATTTATAAACTTGTCGCGCAATGATACCCCAAACATTTTCAATAGAGTTTATATCAGGAGAACAAGCAGGCCATGGCAAAACATTGATGTTTCTTTCAAGAAGCCACTGCTTCGTGTGCTTCGACGCGTGTACCGCAGCATTATCATGCCGATAAATAAAATTGTCATCTTCAATATTTTCTGTAAAGGGTATTAGAACCACGTCTAACAAATCTGCATAATTTTCCGAATTCATTTTGTGATTTTTGTAACACATTGGAGTTTTTTGTCAGCTTTGAACGCAGCCTATATCATTAGGGAACCACCGCCAAAGTTACGACTCGTTGTCGCACTTTCTCATTTCTCAGATCATGCCAATAATATTTACAGCCATCAGGCATATCCAAATTAAAATTTTTCTCATCTGAAAAAATGACAGACTCCCACTCTTTCGTCCAGGACATATGTGTCCGTGCGAAATCAAGACGGGCCTGTTTATGTACTTCTTTTAAGCCTGGTTTACGTTGCATTTTTGTCCACACAAATTGCCTAGAAGAATTTAAAAATTGTTGCACACGTCTTGTTGTTACCGGAAGCTCCAATTCAGCTCGAAATTATGCTGCATTTTTCCTTTCCTTTGCCGCAGACCTCGTTAATAATAAATGTCGTCTCTTTGACAATTTTTTATTACCACCTTTAATTGATATAATTATTAATCACAGTATACGAACGATTAATTTTCTTAGCAATTGCACGATTAGAGCAGCCTATATATTTATAAGCATCGATCGATGCTTTTTCTTCAATTGTTAGCACTTTTCCTCTCGGCATTCACAATACACGCGAATCAAATTATAAGAAACAGGATTTCTATGAGTTCTAAAACTAATACTTTTAGAATATTTCAAATTTTCCGTAGTTCTCTGTTCAGAATCCAGCGAAACGCTAAGTGACTTTATAGAAACTTCGCACTTGTGTTCTGCATCACGCAGAAAAAAATCAAAACAAACGTAAATAGTGAACATAGCGGTCTAGAGTGCGTAGTCCTTCTATCCGAGTGTCAACAAGGCACGTGGCCAGATACGATAAATCCACAAAAATGGTGACACTTTTCAAATATCTATTAATATGAAGATGACTTTATAGAAATTTCGGCCACTGTAGTTGACTGTTCGCATCAAGTGTCGCGCACACTTGCGACCGAGCGTTATCAGCGTTCCTAAAATATTTGTTAGAGTAATTAAACTTAGGATAACCGCGTTATAGAAGCAAGTCTGGCCGCACTGAACACACCCCCAGTCGCCGCCGCCGCGCCGTACGTCGTTGGTTGACTCGCGCGGGTTGCACATGAAAGCGACTCGGTTGTTAATTACCTATTCGTGCTGTGTGTCAATCATATTAAGTACCGAGCTCACGTCGGTACTACCACTAGCTATTAACACCTCCCCGTTACTACAGCTTGCACACTATCATCCCCCTTGGCCGCCACGCGCATAACGTATACACAAGGCTCGGTGATTTCCCTCTGGGCAAGCAGCGTGCAGCAAATTGCTGTGTTCGCGAATCCCAGCTTGCATTCTGCGATTGAAGCGTCCGAGGAGGAGAGCGTGATCTTAATCTCGAAACAAATGGTCGAGACGTTAACGGACCAGACCCGACTGGACGCCCCGGGACAGAAAAAACGATCGATTAATCTTCGACTCGGGGAAAGAAAGAACCACCCCTGGAGACGGGAGTGGAGCTGTTCGTTTTAAATTAACTTGAACGGGGGACGTCTTGAATAACTCCGGAAAATGTTTCGCGATGTTGTCATTAACCTCCAGAGGTTTTCCATTGGAAACTTGACATTTTTATGCAGAAATTTGCCATAAATACATAAACTATTGTATATACTGGGTGGGGCAATAACTATGACCACTTTAAATATTGCCGTTATTTGTAATAACATGAAAAAATGTTGTATACAAAACTTACACGGTGTAGAGGGGGGCATATTGTGACACAAACATTTTCTGCGTGGATGGATGCATAGAGATTTCAAGGTCACCTTGATTTTTTTAAATCGAAAGACCTTAATCTGTATCATGAATCGATAGATTATCGAATTCTGAGTAAAAACGTATTGACCTTCGTATGCCCTAAACCTAATAGTTAACGAGATATTATCCAAAGAAGAATGAAAATTATATCGATGATAAAATTTTCAAGAAAAATTAGAATCCTGCGTAATTCTAATTCACCTGTAATAACTGTGCAAAGCGTTTGATTTATGTATTTACATACCAGACTGAAAATACATCAGTTTAAAATCCAACTGTACGAAAACCAGTTTGCACTTACCCCACATCACCTTATGTAGAATGTAAAGGATAAGTGGGATGAAACAGGGCACATGTATCGAACATTAAAATGCTCTGGAAGATGATCTTCCCACGATCTACCCACGACGAAAGTATTCTTGTTTTGTATTACATGGTTTACATAACAGTAACGCATATCCATCTACGTCTAACTTGAAACCACTGACATTTTCAAGAACTTTTTTAATCGGGAATTTAATGTATTCAACATAGTAACGTGACACGCTGGAGGTAATTTGTCTCGATATTGTTACTATAAAATTTATAGTCGTCAGTTTATCACCAAGATGCGTAAGAATAAAAATTTATGGTAATTAAGAATTGATATAGTTATTATTGTTCTAAACCGTATGTTTACTTTCTTTTACAGACAGTAGTCTTTTTCTTTTAATTGAACTTTACTATTTATAGATTTTTATTATAAAAAATAGGACAGTAAATATAGAAAAATGTTATTATTATTAACGCTAACTGTTGTAATAAAAAATCTGATTTTTCTAATGATGGAAATCAGAAGTGCTTTGATTTTGCAGTTGGTTGACATATTTCCAATTCATAATTGTGTGTCTGAAAAGATAATTATTCGTATACATATATTTCATTTTTGTATTTATACAGACGTACTGTATTAACTCTTGCTATCTCACTGCTACATTTGCAGTCCCCATTTATAGCTCATGATTGTGATGCTTGTGTAGATGATCCTTTACTCGTCATCGCAAAATGCACGTTGATAACTTAATATAGTTGAACTAGTTGGATGTAGATCTGATATGATGACTGAATTAAGCACTTGCAGCAATAAGTAAGCTTTAATAAATATAACAAGATTTGATGTATGCACGCTACTTGGACTACCTTTTAACATATTTAACTTTTACCAATGAACCATTAGTATTTCGGTGACTTGTTGTAAAAAACAATACCGTCATGATGAACATATACAATTAGAGAATCGAGGATATAATAGGTATTCCAAAACTATTTTTATATGTATTTTACTTAAAAATGTTACTTAAATATTTTTAAAACATAAAAAAAATAAGTAATAAGAAATTGAAAAAATAAAGTTTGATGTATGTAAAAAAACTTTGCGTCGACAGGATTCGAACCAAAATGTATACGTTCTGTAGTCCGACCGCCTTAAACGCTGTGTCAATCGGCGATGTTGGAAACGTTGCGAACATTCAGGAATATATTGCACAGAATAGGATTTTTTTTCTCTCAAATCACATTTCTTAGGTCAAACAATTGCTTTTTTCAATGTAATAATGCTTAAAATGACTCAATATACACCCACGGTAAAGCCAAGAAGCGTAACTTTCTTCCTCGCAGCAGAAACGTCGAAAAAATTCGGTTTTTATTGTTTTTGACAATGATGTCCCACAACAAAAAATCTAATAAAAATTGACAACACTGCCTGTTATAGTACTATATCGTGGAACCAAACAGCTAAATAGCATGTTTCAATATTTTTGAGAAAAAATTATTTTTCCAATTTTTATGGGGCTTTCCATTTTTTACAACCACAGTTTGCAACACAAAAATATGAAAAAATTCTGAAAAATGCGCCTTAGGATCCAAAATATGTCACATTTTTTTCAGAATTTTAGAACGCCTTTGAGATCGGAAAATGCGCAGAAAAGCGCAAAATCTAATTTACCCTGTAACTACCCTCACGGGCAAGCTAGAGGGCTGAAATTTTGCTCAGAGGGGTTTTTCTTGGTCAGCTTTCGAATGGTTCGACAACCATTGAAAAACCTCTAAGGGCAGTTTTGACCATCTTATTCGGCTATGCCCTTTCTATAAAGTCACTGTGTTTTGTAACGAATTCTTATTATTATACCATATCAATGAAAAATTTGTATTTGGTAGCATTTCGGGATCACATAAAGAAAGCATACACACCGATTTCAAAACATAAGCATAACATTTATTGATAAAAGAAAAGAAAAATATAATTTTACGCAGAACAAACAGCGAAATTTCTATAATGTCACGTTCGTTTTACACGGATAAAGTTGAAATTAACGATTGTTTTATTATTATTTCTATTTTAATACCTAGTGTAACCTCCATTTTTTTGAATTACATTAAAAATACGATTGGGCATTGACGAAATTAATTTTTGTAGCGTTTCTGTTTTAACAGACGCCCACGCTTCATTCACTGCATCCCTTCACGTAAATTGATATAATTATTAATCACAGTACACGAACGATTAATTTTCTTAGCAATTGCACGATTAGAGCAGCCCATATCTTTATAAGAATCGATCGATGCTTTTTCTTCAATTGTTAGCACTTTTCCTCTCGGCATTCTAATACACGCGAATCAAATTATAAGAAACAGGATTTCTATGAGTTCTAAAACTAATACTTTTAGAATGTTTCAAATTTTCCGTAGTTCTCTGCTCAGCATTCAGCGAAACGCTAAGTGACTTTATAGAAACTTCACACTTGTGTTCTGCATCGCGCAGAAAAAAATCAAAACAAACTTAAATAATGAACATTGCGGTCTAGAGTGCGTAGTCCCTCTATCCGAGTGTTAACAAGGAACAAGACCAGATACCGATATTTCTCAAATATCTATGAATATGAAGATGACTTTATAGAAATTTCGGCCACTGTACTATCATGATTTACGGAAAGAGAATCTAATTCTTTCACGACGTCATTCATTTGTTATTTGGAGCATTCGAGGCGATTCAAGTGAACAGCATTGTATTTACTTACCGCCAATGTTTTTAAATTTTTCATTCTTATTGGTATAACACTCACTGGCATAGGAGCCAGTCATTCTTATACTTCAATATCACGGAAAGCAGCATCGTCTACTTTGTAGTATTACAATTAGAATGGATCAGTCGACTAACCTCATTAGTCAACTAGCCCCGGTCTCCCCAACTTAAAAGATGATCAAATTCTTGAAATTTTGAGAACATTTTTTTGTGAATATGAGTTTTGACTGTTGTTAATGATGTGATTTGACACACGAACTTGAATGTCGCGCCAAAGGGGAACAATCTAGAGGATGCAATGCGCAGATTATGTGCGTCTTCTTTTGTACCCGCGTCGAGATTGTGCTTGTCTCCCGTTAGAATGCTTACTGTGCGCTTGCCGGAAATTACACTGTCCAAAGTATTATAAGTATTAAATATATAAACCAACAGTTAATCTCTTAAGGTGGTCTACCTTTTTAACTGTTTAAAGTTTAAACGTAGGCTGTGTTCTAACATTTTAAACACGTGTGATCGAACAGAATGACATTCGTATTCCTCTTAACTGTATGTGTTACGAACCAATCGTTTAAAGTTTAGTTCGATGTTACGAATCAGTCGATTAAACTATAGTTCAGGATTATATGCGTTGCGAATAAATAGCTCAGTTTAGTTACTACCGGAATGGCCTTCCATTGTGCGAGGTGGCTGGGTGAAATGTAAAAAGGCGAGTTATGTGTGTGTGTATGTATCGGCCAAATATTGTAACAAATGGTTAGCGTGCTTGTGGTAGCCGTGGTGCGATACGAAGATGTTGTCAATTTGCGTTCGAATACGGAATAGTAGGATGATCATTCAGTATATGTATAGAGTGTTGTTATGTGTAATTTACGAGCGTAAGACGTAAGGCTAAGAAACCCTCGTCGGCATCGCGTATCGTATGGGGACCACCACAACACGGTCGGATCCCCATTGGAAAGGCCACGGGCAAGGTTGTTATTGACAACAACCTAGGCCCGCGGTAGACCGGGAGGGGTTGTGATCACCCCCTCCGAAACAGGTCCACGAGCACGGTAAGATCGAAACGATCGAACCGGGGCCGAAAATTACCACACTACTAAGAGAGGAAGCAGTGGGACAGGGGTTTTAATACTGTATATGGACTGTGCGTGCTGTTAGAATAGACGTAGTCGCCTTAGAAATCAGACTCTTGTTCGAGAACTACCGGTACTGTCTTTACCGAATCGAATTATAAATAAACTATCACCAACAAACTGGGAATTTTCCGGGGTAGTTCCCACGGTCAGCTCAGGAAGTAACGCTCCACCATAGGTACGATAGGATTTTCAAGTGCAACCACTGGTGTGAGATTGCTGCCTCGTGCCAGTACATGGTCGCCTGATCGGGTAATAGGAAAATTGCGCCGTTTGTTGGTGATAGTTTATTTATAATTCGATTCGGTAAAGACAATACCGGTAGTTCTCGAACAAGAGTCTGATTTCTAAGGCGACTACGTCTATTCTAACCGCACGCACAGTCCACATACAGTATTAAAAACCCTGCCCCACTGCTTCCTCTCTTAGTAGTGGGGCAATTTTCGGCTGAGCCCCCTCTCGCCGGCCTCGCCTGGCCTAACGGCCCCGGTTCGATCCTTTCGATCTTACCGTGCTCTTGGACCTGTTTCGGAGAGGGTGATCACAACCCCTCCCGGTCTATCGCGGGCCTAGGTTGTTGTCAATAACAACCTTACCCGTGGCCTTTCCAATGGGGATCCGACCGTGTTGTGGTGGTCCCCATACGATGCCGACGAGGGTTTCTTAGCCTTACGTCTTACGCTCGTAAATCACACATAACAACACTCTATACATATACTGAATGATCATCCTACTATTCCGTATTCGAACGCAAATTGACAACATCTTCGTATCGCACCACGGCTACCACAAGCACGCTAACCATTTATTACAATATTTGGCCGATACATACACACACACATAACTCGCCTTTTTACATTTCACCCAGCCACCTCGCAGAATGGAAGGCCATTCCGGTAGTACTAAACTGAGCTATTTATTCGCAACGCATATAATCCTGAACTAAAGTTTAATCGACTGATTCGTAACATCGAACTAAACTTCGAACGATTGGTTCGTAACAGTATGCTGGGGGTAAAGTCAGTCGGAAAGGAAACTCTCCATTAAAAAATAATTGTGTGCAGTGTCGTTGAACATTCCTGGCTATTGACTGCTGGATAATAAACATGAAATTTATTTGCACGTGATGTGCAGGTGTCCAAGAAATCCGTTTTATGGCTGCTTGACCCTGCACGAACGGATCTGCGGTGCTGATGGCGATGATCGTTGCAACTCTCGATTACCTGCGTTGAACCGCAATACCAACATTATTTATGGACTGGGTCGAAAGTAACCCGGTATTTGCAATGCAATACGTTTCGCTTCATCAACGTGACAACCGTGGAGTCATCGAGAAAAACTGTTAGAAGTGAAATCCGCTTTCCAAATTTTTATCGAAGAAGTGGTACCCTACGTTATTGAAAACATTAGTATCCTGTAAATTTATGTATAATACTAATTATTTTTTTTTATTATGTTCATTATTAATTGTTATTCAAATATTATTGATTATTACATTGTAATAACACTGTCCAACAAATTTCAATTTTTTCCCTACACGCACAGTTTTTGAGAAACACGTCTTTGAAAAGAAACCTGTTTTTCAACTATAAACAAATATTGTGATGTTATTATACTAGATATTGAATTGTTCTTTACGGAAAAAGATTCTGTAGACTTTCCCGAATACAACGATATCCCGTATTAATACGTTATGAATGTTTAAACATGTTTAAACAATCATTAAAGACGAAGAGACACCACTTTTGCACCATTTCTTGAGGATACTTTTCAGCTTATCCCAAAAAATATGGGTCCAGCGAAAAATCGAACTGTACCACGCGATAGAGCAGACTTTCACCTTGGGAAACCACCGTTTCAAATTTCCATCGTCGATGTTTTTTTTCGTAACATTTTTCTTTCTGGAGCAGATTCGGAATCAGCGCAAAAAACTCTATAAGGGACACCCAACAATTATAGCGAAACAAATTTGGTGTTGGACAGTGTAATTGTATATAACATATAAATCGATATCTAAAATAAAAAATATAGTTGTATAGTAAATACACGGAAATTATAATATCCGGATAAAAGAAAAAAGCTGTCATAGATTTTTTCATAAGAAAAAAAGAGTAGCAATAAACTTATGAACGATTATAACTAAAATGTAATTTATTATCGGTACTCGGTAAGTATTTCGACTTTGTACACGGGAACAACATTAATGTTTATATTAAAAAGTCGCGAATTTCTGAAAGCAGCCACGAATTGAAAGTAAAGCAACCATAAAGTTTCATAAAGACAAGAATCGCGCGAGCCCCAACTAGAAGGCGATGGACGCAAAAGAAATGAAATTGGAAAGGCAATTAGGTTCGTTTGAAAGAGTTACCCGGCTTTCTTTGGGACGCAAAGTTATTGGTGTAACGGCCTGTTACCATAAACTCGCGTTCCTGATAGTATTATTGGCGTATAGATTAAAGCTATAATTACCGGATCCTTTGAAATGATTCAGAGACAAACCCTCGGGCTTCTCATCTACCTCTGGCTATTAAACATCACTGAGGTCTTCTGTGAACCTTTTACAATGGATAAATAAAGAGCTGACTCCGAAACAGGTAAATTGTATTACCGACTGACTTGCTGCAGGCTTGTCAATAGTTGAAAGCAATAAATTAGGTACGTAAGGAAATAAGGAAAAAGAACAAAATGATTTTTCAATTTTGTCCCCGCTATCGATCAGTTCACCCCCTACCCCCACTACTTAAGGTCGCGTGACTAAAACACGTCAGAAGCGTGGGGGAATCGCGTCGTAAATGTAAATCTTTCAGCAGCTACTTTACATCGAAGTATATATATTTATATTAAATCTAATAAAAACATCCAAATATGTGAAATAAGGTTTTCCAAGTAAAAATTTTAGTGGGTTAAGCAACTATAAAATCATAAAAATTGTCTAAATGCAGGGTTAACAACGAGTACGCGATGTACATTTAATTTTCTGAAAATTACTGCTGACAAGTTTGAGCAACTCTGACAAACATTAATAAAGATCTAAATATTTACGATGCTAAATCTGTATCTTCGGAAGCCAGACATCTCTCGGCAGAACCCCAGGCGCGCCGAATCTTTTTTACAGCGTTGACATGCTCGGAAATGAAATTTATATTCATAGATGATCTCGTCGGATCGCCCTTCTGTTCTTTCTTATGCGTTCATTTGAAAGTCAAATCTTTTCTGCGCGCCGTCAGCCCGGCGAATTGTTTAAAGAACGAGCAGCAAATAGTGGAAAATGTCCTCGACCGGCATGAATGGGGCACAGAAATAGAATCTTGGCAGAGGTTCCCGCGGGTTTTCACAGAAGGGAGCCCCGAAACACTGAAACTTGTAATTAATCGGCATTAAACTCGCCCGGGAATTCACTTCGA
Source organism: Lasioglossum figueresi (assembly GCA_028455805.1). Lineage (NCBI taxonomy): Eukaryota > Metazoa > Arthropoda > Insecta > Hymenoptera > Halictidae > Lasioglossum > Lasioglossum figueresi. The sequence continues at coordinate 23,305,873 of CM052200.1, read as the reverse complement.
CCTCGGATCGTCTAGTTTTTCTCTCTCAGGGAATAGGGGGCGAAACATTGGATGCTTGGGGACTTCTCACGGTTGTTAGCTTAGGTGCAATACGAAAGTAAATCGTTCCCAACATGCTCGTCAATGATTTTCGAAAATGTCTTTAGTCCGCAGATTTTTTGAAATTTTTATTGCTTAGAAATTGTTTGGCTCGATATGATTGCAGGCGTAGAATTTGTTAAGAAATAGCGGCAGGGCATTGGAGTATTTTTAGTTGGCCTAATATCGTATCCAAGAATATTTCAAAACATGTCCTCGACGAATAGTCTAAATTCAATTTTGTGGGAAATGAGTGGGTTTACAAATAATTTCATTTCAATTGAATTGTGCGTTCAACGACGAAGGTAGAAAACAATTTTTTTTAATTATATTATTGTACGATTATAGCGTATTGTGTTTTACGACTACGTTGATATCTGATAAAATTTTACACACATATAAAGTAGAAGTTTCAATTGTAATGAATTTTTCTCTATGAAAAAAATTATTTTTCTGCATCGTCTTTATTTTATGCGTGCGTAAAATTTGAAGAAGGTTGATCATCACTGAACATGTATAAAAATTAATTGTGTTATTCCGAGATACAGCCAGCAAGTACACAACATTTCGAAAGACTTGACCTATATTAACCTAACCATGTTCGATCTCGTAATCTAAAATGTACAGCTCTAAATATTCCCTTAAGGGACTAGACTCGTTTCCAGGATGGCAAGGGTGCGGGATTCGCGTTCTCATTTCTCGATATGTAATACGAAAATGGGGTTTTTCGGTAGTCAAAAACGCTAGATAAAAGATCGATGTAGAGCGCCATTGCCCTCAAAAGTCCTATTTTTTCGTTTATGAGGCGTAATTTGCATTATTTGGCAGCATGTGGCTATGAAAATAGGTACATGCGCGGTTGTACCTATTTTACCCGCAGTCGTAAACGAAAAAAGAAGACTTTATCTAGCGTTTTTGACTACTGAAAACCCCCATTTTTGTATTATCGAGAAATGAGAACGCGAATCCCGCACCCTTGCAATCCTGAAAAAGGAGTCTACTCCCTGAACACGTTCGTCGCCCAGCGTGATTCGGCTAAGTTTCCCGTGGGGCGCAAATCCGACCATCGGAGCGCAAGAACGTAAACAGAGCGATTAGCTGGAATGGCAATATGTAATGGCAATAATGTTATGGCAATATCCAATTTGCGTAGGTGTAGGCACGTACGTGGTCGGTGATCTAATGTGAAAGAACTACACATATTGTCCAAATTGTCCAAAATCACCACAAATGTGTTTGAACTGTTCTGATACCGAGTATCATGCTACATAATATGTTATATTTGATTTTAAATATAAATTAATGTGCATAGTACAATATATATATATAGTGTGTATATTTTTACATTTTATATTTGCCAGTGATTATTCCATCAAATTCTTTTGTTACAAATGGAATTTTTATAAGTTACTTATGAAATCCTATTTAACTTGACGAAAACATAAGAACGTCACCCACATCTGGGTGACGTGGGGACGAACGTGTTAAGGTCCTCTACCCAAAGAGGAAAAATAAATGGTCCTCTGTAGCTGTCGATGTCAAACTCGGTGGAATGGAGAGGCACTTCTTTTTCCATTGTCATTTGCCCCGAAACGATGCCCCAGAAGAGCAATCTAGGGCGGTCTCGGGGCAAACAGCCCTTTCCCGTTGCCAGAACAAACACCACGATACTGTCCCGGTGCAGGTAAGTGATCCAGTTCTCTGGACGAGGGTTGGAATCGTTCTGAAACCTGGAACAGGACATGCGAATTAGAGGGAGCTTTCAGATCGCCGGGGGTTAGTTTTCTAACTTGGTCCGTCACTGCCACGCGCATAGGGGTACACGTTTCACCGATTCTTCACACCGGGAAAAGAGTATGCCGGACGGGCACCCGGGCAATATCCGGCCGAAATCAGCTGTCAGTTTATTGTGGAACAGGCTCTTTCGATATGAGAAATTTCCGGGGAAATTCGGCCGCGTTCATACATAAATACGCGGATCCAGTGATTATCGTGCGACCACAACGTTTACACGCGCCGACCCGGCCCGGACCCGGTAAACGCGCGCACAAGTCAACATTAATAAACATGAGCTACGACGCGCGTAATTAGTGCGCCGATATAGTTCACCCACGTTGCCCCCCTTCTCCTGCCCTCGCAAATTAAACCGAACCGACCAAAATTTGTTTTGACTGCGCCGGACAATGATTTGCGGCAGCTCGCGTTACAACTTGCATCGCAATGGGATTTGACGCGGTGCGCTGACCGGAAATGACGGCTTTCAACAATTCCCCGCGGACCGGAACCATACAGTAATAAAAAATTTTGCAGCGTAGATCCATTTTTTTTTAGGAAAGTTCATTTTTCAGTTGGAATGTAGAAACGATGTTTGTATGTTTACAGGGATCCGTATTTTAATAAAATAATTTACCAGGACAGAGATAAATGGATGAGCATGTTGTTTTGAGGGGCGTTTGTTAATTTGAATTCGTTGTATGCTGCAATTTGTGCTTGGCTACAATTTTCGGTTTCTACTGATTGGAATTTACTGCGGGAACGCATTCTCTGTAATCAACTGTTACTGCACGGACGAAAGAAAACGTGTTTTCTAAATGGGTAGAAAATGTTTCAGACAAGCGGGAGGCGAATATAAAATATCAATTTATTAGCGAGGTAATGAGAATCACAATTGAAATGTCTTCTCTTTTACATCAAATTACGAATGCGCAACAGTCCAATTACAATCGATGTGTGTCTCACAAATTTTTTATCTGAATAGAGATCAAAGAAATGATCTGCAGCATCTTGATTCTTCTTTGCATAAATAACGACGTATAGCTTGTATAATCTAGTAAAATGCGGATAGTATTCTTTTAATGTCAGGTGCAGTTTCATGCTGCGGCTCGAATCGGTTAATTTGTATTCATGGCTGATAAGAATAAGGAGTGCTGGTTTATCAAGACGCCTCCCCGACATTCAGGATTATCTTCCTACTTGAAATGAATGTATTCTTCGAGAAAAGAAACGCCCTCCCGACGGTGTAATCTGCATCGGAGGTGCTCGTTGCAGCCAATTCTATCCTGAATGGGAAATTTTTTCCACGAAATAATAATCGCAGCCGCCGCCACTGATGCAAAAGAGGGCTAAAAGTCTTGCCGTTTAAACCTGACGAATGTTCACTCAGGGGACGATTGCTATGAATAATTTTATGGAATTCGTAAATATTTGTTTCCATACAGGTTTGTATTTTTATTATTATTAGCAAGACTAATATTATTGTGTCGGAACGCGAGTAACCACGTTGTACTAATCGCCACATCTCTGTATTTACTTGTTAGTTGTTTACATCGTGCGTCCTCGTACGATGGCGCTCGACTTTATGTGTGTACGTGTGTGTGCGCGGATCGTACTTCTCATTGTGAACTTCGAGTTGTAAACACGTATTTCTATATTCAAGTTTATCTCCATAATTCTTATACATAGTGCAGATAGATTATTATACGTATCGCTCTATTATCCGCTGCAAAGTACAGTCAACCGGATTAATATTCGAACGCTCTAAAAAAGACGATAACTTTTTTTAATATTGTACTACACGATTTAAACTTTTTTGGGAAGCTAGAACAATTAGTTAACTACAGGATGTGAAAAGAAATTTTTTCAAAAATTTCAATTGATCGGAATTGTAGAAAAAATACTAAAAGTTGCATTTTACAACTTTTTGATGTGGGCCTATATTGAAAATTGAACAAATACATTTTGTTTTATGCACCGTGAAAGTTTCATCAAAATTGGTTGACGCGGGAAAAAACGACAGATATTGAAAGATGTAAGAATCCTTTTTATTGCAGTTAGAGGCCGAAAATCGTGAAAATATGCAATTTTTATCGTCTTTAAACGTTTGTAGCTCATTGCAACGTCGACAGATTTTTACGAAATTTTGAGAATATGCTTAGTTGACACAGATCTACAAAACATATTTGTAAAGTTTTCGATACAGGTCCACATAAAAATTTGTAAAATGCAACTTTTAGTATTTTTTCTACAATTTCGATCAATTGCAACGTTTGAAAAAATTTCTTTTCACATCACGTAGTTAACCAATTGCTCTAGCTTCCCAAAAAAGTTCAAATCGTATAGTACGATATTAAAAAAGTTATCGTCTTTTCTAGAGCGTTCGAATATTAATCCGGTTCACTGTATATAAAGTCCAATATTACGTTACGGTCAGGTATAAAGCATTCGTTGCAAAGAGGATGCTTCAATTGTCAAATCCATAGTGCTACAGTCACGAGAAGAATTTTTCAATGTTTTTGCAAACGTTTCGGTTGAAACATTTTGAACATCGGTATTTTCAGTTTTCCAATGCAAACGTATCTTGGATAAAACCGAATGATGTTCAAAAGTAGACTTCAGGCTTTATATTGTACTATTTATTTTACAAAACGATGACAGTTCTGATATCGACAATTTCTCATGAATTTAGTGTTCGAATTTCATCGAGATCTGCCGTAAATCACGTGTTTTTGTCGCTCGAGAGGCGTTTAACGCGTCAACTAGAATCATGGAAGGGCGAGGTTGTTTTACGAGGGTGGCCCTTACACACAGGAGAGTACGTAAACCACTACTTAATCAAGACATTACACGAGAGTTCTCAGCCTCTGTTGCTCCGGGCATTTAGCCACCCCTTTTAGTGGCATCGATCCCCGATACATAAAAGGTTTGAAACTGTTTGAAAACAAGTCGCCATTCATCCGGTCTCGCGATAGAAAATCTCCGTCGCCGAATCAGATTTCCAAGTGTCCTGCTTTCACCGTTATTTATTGTTAGATCTGCCAGACTATGTCGCTTTCATTGTGAACATCTGATTCGTACCGCAACCACTGTGCCATTTGGTTTTCATTTTCTACCTCCAGAAAATTCTGGACGACAAGAACATTCTAATCAAGATCATCGTAAATCTTAATGGTTAACCCATTGCACTCCAAATTATTTTTCAATTTTGTTACCAACAATGCCCTACTATTTTAAGCGTTTTATTTGAAATTTACTTCAAAGGACAGTTCCTGTATTGATACTTATTTTAAACAATTTAGTTTACTAATTATATTAAATATACCACTCAAGCTTTGTTGTAATTCATATTTGTAGAACTTATATTTGTTTTTAATTAAAAAATAAGACAATGAAATAAATAAAGGAACAACCAAATAGATATAAAAACGGTGTTGTTTACATTTTTCTTTCTCTAATGTCGAGTCACACTCGACAAAGGAGTGCTAAGGGTCAAACAACAATTTTCAAATACCAGTAGCTTGTCCTGAAAGTGTGTTACGTATTCAATCAATAAATTGGAGCATATTACTTTTCTCAATAAAATAATAATTAAGTTAATTATTCATCGTTTTATTTCGTGTTTTACCGTTACGTCGATTCGACACACGAGGGACACATTAACCCTCTGTTGCATGAATTTGTACGACGAGTCGAAACAAATATATACGGCTGTTAGTCTACTTAAAAATGAGTGTGGTCATGAAATAAATAATAAAATTTTATTAGAAAATGTTATTTATTGCATTTTACGACTGTTCCTGTATGGGAACTTTATACATATGCGGTTTTATTCATAAGCGCAACGGAACCAACATGCTCAGAGTCTTCGGTATCGTCTGCTTAATTCACTGTAGAACATTTGAAATTTAAATCTCCAATTGGGAACGGAATGCAATAGAGGGTTAAGTAGCTAAAATGAAAATTAAGCGTACACGTTGCGAAAGAAACTTTTGGGACAGCCTATCAGTTTCGCCTGATAACACTGTCCAACACCAAATTTGTTTCGCTGTTGGGTGTCCCTTATAGAGTTTTCTGCGCTGATTCCGTTTTTGAGAAACATGACTTTGAAAAAACAAACATATTTTTCAACTTTAAACAAATATTGTGATGTTATTATAAAAGATATTCAATTGTTCTTGGCAGCAAAAGATTCTGTAGACTTTGCCGAATACAACGATATCCAATATTAATACGTTACGAATGTTTAAATATGTTTAAACAATCATTAAAGACGGAGAGACACCACTTTTGCACCATTTCTTGAGGATACTTTTCAGTTTATCCCAAAAAATAAGGGCCCAGCGGAAAATCGAACTATACCGCGCGATAGAGCAGACTTTTATCTGGAGAAACCACCCTTTCAAATTTCCAACGTCGATGTTTTTTTCGATCCAAAAACCAAAATATCTTCGCTCGACATGAGTTGCCGCCAGTGACATCCACATTTGAAATTCGAAAGGGTGGTTTCTCAAGATGAAAGTCTGCTCTATCGCGTGGTACAGTTCGATTTTCCGCTGGACCCTTATTTTTTTATATAAATTGAAAAGCATCTCTCTGTCTTTAATAATTGTTTAAGCATGTTTAAACAATCATAATGTATTAATATTGGATATCACTGTATTCGGGAAAGTCTACAGAATCTTTTGCCGTAAAGAACAATTCAATATCTTATATAATAACATCACAATATTTGTTTAAAGTTGAAAAACCGGTTTTTTTTTCAAAGTCGTGTTTCTCAAAAACTGTGCATGTAGGAAAAAAAATTTGTTGGACAGTGTAAGAGGAAAGAGCGCGAATTGAGAGGAAAAGGTCACCTCTCCTCTCTGCCAGCATCGGACCTATGCACGACAGAGTCGTAGAAGGGGAAGGTAAAGTGGAGCACAAGTCATATATGTATAATTTCAAAACACATGCTGCTTGAGTATCCATTCACAGATCTCCCTGTTCGCAACGGTGCTCGCAACGACCAATACGTTTAGAAAAAAATTCCGTTTGTTCAATGTTACCAGTCGTTCATTCGGCATGCAAGAACCTAGCAGGAAAAGCACTCGACCAAGCAAACCTGCCGTTCGACATAGACAATCGAGACTCCTGCAAGCGGTTTTGCGGACCGGTACGCCGCGACCGTTCGCGGCGCAGTTACAGTCGCCGCAAACCGGGAATTAAAAGTGAACTCATTAAAAAATTATTCCGCCACGAAGGACGGGACACAATGGAGGCGAGCCTCGTGCCGAGTAATCAAATCTCGCTCCGGGGGGTGGGGGGAGGGTGGAAGTCGGCCGTTTAATGCACACCGTGCCGCCCTAAAGGCGAATTTGACGTTGCCCTGCCGCCGGTCGGTACTTATTCCGAAAGTTTCGCTCGTAAATCCCGAGACACGGATCGACGCGACTCTTTACAACCCGGAAAAGGGTTCCTCCAGCTGGCGAAGATGACAAGAAATCCGCTTTCCGCGTGAAAGGGGCTTAACGTAGTACCCGCCGATAAATTTCACCCGGCGAAGAAGAGAATATTTCGCTGGCAAAGTGCATTCACGCGCGTCCCTTTGGGGGTGCTTTTGGTTCGGGAGGGTGCGCAGGGGTGGCGGCTTCGACAGGTCGCACGTGAGAGACGAAGGGATGGGAACAGTGCCGCGAGTATTATCGCCTCCGGTCTGTATAGGGTGGAGCGGTAACTATTCGTGAAATCGTTAGGCCCTTTAACGTCGCACAGACGTCGGCCATTTTCCAAAGTTTAGATCTCGTACGGTAATTCCTTCCAGATCAACTGTAAACGTTTACGCGAATGCTCAAGGCCGTGACACAATTTTCAAGGTCAGCTTTACAAGATTAGGTCTGCAGGGACCTGTCAACCCTGGAACAACTACGGGGGTCTTCTTCGTGCTCCACTGATTCGGATAATAGAGATTCTGGCACGATTACGATAACCGTGGCCCCTACCTTCAAGGTTATATTTGTGTTCCTGGGATCATTTTAAGAAAAAACTGTGTATATAACAGGTATCCAATGGGTTCCGTTTAGCCGGTAAAGTGGATTTCATTTTTTGTATAAAACTGCAAAAATATCTCGGAAACTATGCGAGATATGGCAAACTATCAAGAGACCTTTTTTGTAGGAAATTGAATTTTCTATAAAAAACGTTAAAAAAATATTCACTGGAATTTTGTGGATTTTTATTTGAGAAAGTAATACGATACGCGGCACGATTACGATTTCCGTGCCCCCCAATTTGAAGGTTAAATTTGTGTTCCTGGGGTCATTTTAAGAAAAAAATGATCTGACCTAACCTAACCTAACATTGTAGATGTCATCCAGAATTTAGTCTTTTCAGAACGGAGCCTACACCGAAATACAAATATACTCAGAAACTGCGCAGCTGGTAGAAAAATGTCATACGACATAAATTGTCGGAAATTCAATTTCCTACAAAAAAAGGTCTCTTGATATTTTGCCATATCTCGCATAGTTTTCGAGATATTTTTGCAGTTTTATACAAAAAATGAAATCCACTTTACCGGCTAAACGGAGCCCATTGGATACCTGTTATATACACATTTTTTTCTTAAAATGGTCCCAGGAACACAAATATAACCTTCAAAGTAGGGGCCACGGTTATCGTAATCTCCCCGAGATTCTGCTTGATCTTTTGAAATTGTGTCGTGTTCGGTGTCGTGTCAATCGGAAAAATGTTACAAATATGTTGGTAAATGTTTCATTGAAGACATAAGCGACGGTAAATAATTTTTTAATCAAGATTCATTGTACCACGTTGTATAAAATGATTTGATGTTTGTTATATTTTATATGTTATTATTTATTGTTATTATATTTGATTTAGTTTGTTATTATAGTAATAGCTGCTATTAGAAAACTGGTCAAGAAATCCTCAGCAGTTAATAATTAATTTCCAACATGTATTCCGGTCGTAGATTGAACGTATTACCATCTGACCATGGAGTTTGTAACAGAATGTATTAAAACGATGCCTTACTATAACGAAACAAGATTATAATGCAAATTACAATTATGAATTTAATGATCATTCGTTATTACTCGCGCCATGCACGTTCGAGTATAATACCGTTACAAGCTATGAATTTAATGAACATTCAATGTTACTCGTGCTACATACGGCGGAACGTAGTACCGTTCGATTGCTATTAATAATTAATTTTCATTGTATGTAAAAATATATAGTAAAAATAAAGAACAGCGTTATACCTCTGATAAAATATTCAGTAATTATACTTAACACTACAATTTCATAATTTTGTCCTACCGAAACCCAATTGTTATTGATTAAATTCCAAATTTCTTGTATGCAATGTTATTTTATATAAAAACAATATTTATTCGAATATTTATGGGGTGTCTTATTACAATTTTGTCTACTAGCGTAGATCGCTGCAGCGACCAACTTCCTTTTCTTAGCCCAGTCGTAATTACGTCATCAAAAAGTTAGATGAAAAAAGTCTCCAGCGGTATTCACGTTTCACCGAAGCAATTTCCACGGGACATTGCAATAACCAGTAAATCACAGGAGCAAATATATAAACAAAGGTCGGATAGTTTCCGGACAGAGCTCGTAGTTATCGTGCCACCCTGTATACTTCGTCTACGAGGTCTTGGGTCGCGTTCGGGGGCCGAAGAAATGCGAAATTCCTCGTCAAGGGAGAGGAAAATGGGAGAGGTGGGGGTGGTAGTGCTGCGACGGCGGTAAAAATAAATGGAAAAAAAGAGTCTGGCTGCCTGCATGTCCTTTCCACCATTTCCTCTCACCCCTTTCTTTTCCCGTGCTCCTTTTTCCTCCCCGCGCGTCTCTTCCGACGCCCCTTTCCCCTCGAGCCTCTGGCCCGCGGTGTCCTCTCGAACTTTCTCCCTTTCTCCGGGTTTCGTGCGTGCTCGATTCTACGGTCGTCGATTCTCATTCATGCAGGAACTCTTCCAGCCAAGTGAATTTTGATCCGTGGAACGCGGAACGATATGCTAGATGATACAGAGCAGAATCTCCGTAAGAAGGTGAAACTCTGATACCGATGGAACCTCTATCGCCGTGCTCGCCTTTTTCCCTTCGTTTCGTCCATCCCCGCACTTCGAACCAGGTCAAACATGTGCGGACAGTTTTCTAAAAAGATCCATCATCTCGTATCTACGACTGATAAACTTGCGTTGCTTCTCAAGCCTCGCGAGGCGGATGTTTCTGACGAGTTTATGGCAGCCGTGGGTAGATCCATTCAAATTCTCACTTGCCTATTTCATTGTACATATTTTTCAACTTCTTATCGATTTATAAAATATTATCCCTTCAATTTTAAAATTCAGCCGAGAAATTCAATTTGAAAACATTTGAATATTCCTTCTGAATTCAATTATTATACAAATTAACCACGTTTCATCCACATTCGCCGATAACGCAAAAATCAATTAAATTTTTATTGATTTTATTATATATAGAGATAAAACATGCGATAATCGTTCCCCAATTCTTTCGATCCACTGTTAGAAAACAAATATTTCCGAGAAGTCAAGATTTCATTTGAATGCTCTCTCAGTTCAAAAGAGCTCCACCAAAATGTCCCGAAATGCTTCGATCCGCGCCATTGTGCCCCTCCACAAATAAAGTGTCCCGCTCGGTTGGCGTTAAGGATTGGAGCCGATTGTTCGAACCATTATTTGTAAAAACTAATTAAAAGTTTCTCGCGGTCAATAAGGGATCAGTGGGGGGGAGGGGGGCAAAAACCAGAGGAAGGAGTGCGAGTTTGCGTAACTCGGTTGCGCAAAGTGAACGGTGCTCGTTAAAAACAGGGGCGACCAAGAGGCAGGGGGAGTGGGGTATCAAAGAGGCGTGAAAGAAAAATATCAGGGAGGAACGCGTGTCGTTGCGCGAGGGCCAAGATCGTGCGATGGCATCTCATTAGTCCGCGAATCCTCGCGTCGGCTGCTAATGAGATTAATTATCACGGCCCGTTGTCTCTGTCTCGCGAGCCACAAAGACCAGGCCTCGGTGGAAAAAAAAGCGTTGAACGAAACAGTGTCCGTTCCCCGACCGTGCCAGGGACGCACTAATTTGACGAACTCCTCGATTAATTGCTCGCGGGTCCGCTCGTTTGATCCACGGCCCTCGAAATCCGGGAATTTCACTACGCGCATTCGATTCGACGCGCGAATTCGAAGGTCCGTGGAACATTTTTTGCCAATCAAGCACTTTCAGGGTTATTGTGGTTTTGGTCGTTATTTTGTACCCCGTGTCGAGTGAAAAATGAAATATTTCACTCGCTTCGAGTGGTATTTAGAGCTAAACTTCGCCTAACGGGACCAAACATTTTGAACCCTTTAAAATTTAATCTTGTAGATTTTGGTGAAAAAATGCCGAAAATCTAAGTTTTAATGTCAGGAATCCCCTGGTTCAAAAGTTATGCGTGTTTAAAGTTGAACAACTTTACTTTGCTTGTCCGCAACGCTTAAAATCGCTCAACTTTAAACGCGCATAACTTTCGAGCCAGTGGATTCCTAACATTAAAACTTGGATTTTTCAACATTTTCTAGCCAAACTCTACAGGATTACATTAAAACAATTAAAAAATTTTGGTTTCTCGAGGTGAATCCTAGGTAATGGTTAAATTTTAAGGGTAGCCGAATAAGAAAAATATTTGTATAAAAATACTTCATAAAGAAGCAGGATACATGAAATGCAGCAGCCATGTTTGATCAATAATATATGGGTTAAAACAAAACTGTTCTTATCGCTATTTTTACGAAAGATTAATCGTCCAATGTTGTCAGTTTTAAAAGTCAACGATTCCCAGTCACGTGTTCGGTATTTTTAGCGTTGAACCAATTTTAAGCGAGCATTTTGTACGGAGTATGTTGAAAATAGTTGAAACTTAATTTTGAAACTTGTTAGCTTCTTGCAGCACAACTTGTGCCTTCGTAGGAGTAAAAATAAACGGCAACCGTCGCAAATAGTCGTACTTAAGCCAAGAATAAATTTGCTTTGTTAAATTTTATGGTTGCTTGTGTCGTAATAGCATTCCCTTCGAGTCACTTCTGTTGCCAACGGATATTTCTGAAATACACGTTTGAAATGTGAATTTGTACTATGTTACATTGCCTATGAATCAGATTGATGAAATATATGCTAATAATATACTATAATATACTTTATAATACTTTTTATAATATAATTTTTTGCTGGTACGTACTCTTTTAAATATCATTTCATAAATTAATTTTTTAATGATCACGTTTTTCTTTGCACGGAAAGATTAAAAGAAAGGCTAAATTTTAAACATACACATCAAAGATATAAAATTTCAAATATCATGGAAACATTTTAATAAAATGTTTAACATTTGGAAAAATTTTAATCAACGGAATATCGTATGGTTTACCATAAAATCGATGGCCATAACTTGGGTTCGCACGTGCGAACAGACAGACCAGGAATATTGCACCGTTGCGTTTCTGTGAAACAGTATCTCGTGGACATTGCCCACGTATATTTATATAGGGATCGGTAATGACAGTGACCTTTGGACAACCTAGCCGCTGGGTATTTGCATAATTTCTGCAATTCAACCGCGACATAATATGCCGCAGATCGCGACCGGTCTTTGCACGGTAGGTGACGGTTTCGCTTATGAACAGGTGTAGATTAACGATACCGTCTTTCAAATCTTCTAAGTACTTTCCTCTAATTTTACATAACTGATTATGGAGCATAATTACGATCCTGGGTAAAGTCAATTTTTATCAACATATTAGTGACATTTTTCCGATTAATTAATAAGCATTTGTTTAATTCGCGATTAAGTGGAACCTCGATTATCCGAACCAATGATGTAATTCTCCATTATCAGGATACAAAGAACAGTTCAATTTATAGGGATGAAGATTTAATCCATCAGTGCAGACAAATAACTGTCCACTTCGGATAATCGAGGTTCCACGATACAGTGATGTCCGCATTACTGTCGTGTGTTTATACTACGTTCTAAGACGAGTGCCTACCCACTCCACTGGCGGCCAACGCCGCGCCGCGCCGAAGGCGGCGATGATTGATCTCGGCTCGGGTATATCGATGTAAACACCACACATTGACTCGAATGAATCGAAATTTTCAACTTTCTTATTTTTCATTATTTTTTTAATGAAATTTCACTATCGTATTTCTGGCATTTTTCTGATTAATATAAGACCAAACACGATATAATTCCAATTATATTTAGTGGTTAAATCGACGATTCAAGTTTCGGTCGCAAGGAACGACAGGGTATTGGAAAGAAAGAGACTTCGGAGACTTCGGCTTCTCCTTTGAATTTCATTGTATCCTTCTCTATGTACGGCTTCACCTTTGAATTTCAATCAATCCTTCTCTATGTTCGGAATCGCCTTTGAAGTAACAAAAATACAATCGTACATGTACACACCAATCTTACTGTCCACCATAAATACGGCTGTTGGACTGTAATGTGGACATTACTGTACAGTGAAGTCCGCATTACTGTCCTTTGTTTATACTAGGTTCAATGTCCAGTGCCTACCCACTCCACTGGCGGCCAACGCCGCGCCGCGCCGAAGGCGGCGATGATTGATCTCGGCTCGGGTATATCGGTGTAAACACCACACATTGACTCGAATGAATCGAAATTTTCAACTTTCTTAATTTTCATTATATTTTAATGAAATTTCACTATCGTATTTCTGGCATTTTTCTGATTAATATAAGACCAAACACGATACAATTGGAATTATATCGTGTTTGGTCTTA
>CM052200.1:23220243-23292111 GCA_028455805.1 Lasioglossum figueresi | reverse complement strand
CTCGGCTCGGGTATATCGGTGTAAACACCACACATTGACTCGAATGAATCGAAATTTTCAACTTTCTTAATTTTCATTATATTTTAATGAAATTTCACTATCGTATTTCTGGCATTTTTCTGATTAATATAAGACCAAACACGATATAATTCCAATTGTATTTAGCGGTTAAATCGACGATTCAAGTTTCGGTCGCAAGGAACGACAGGGTATTGGAAAGAAAGAGACTTCGGAGACTTCGGCTTCTCCTTTGAATTTCAGTCTTCCTTCTCTATGTTCGGACTCTCCTTCGAATTTCATTCTATCCTTCTCTATGTTCGGCTTCTCCTTTGAATTTTATTCTATCCTTTCCATGTTCGGCTTCACCTTTGAATTTCAATCAATCCTTCTCTATGTTCGGAATCGCTTTTGAAGTAACAAAAATACGATCCAGGATCCAGATTCCTGTCAACCAAAGATACGGCTGTTTGACAGTAATCTGGATATTACGCTGTATCATGGATAAAACTAGTAAATGTGATCCAAATCGTGTCGAGTTTGGTATCATATCGATGAGAAAAATGTCACGAATATATTAGTAAAAGTAGGTAGTTCCTCGAGAAGACTCAATTTGCTTAATTTTAAAGTTTGTAGGGAGGCCTTTTCGGCTGGCTGTCTCGCGTAGTTTTTCACGAACCTGTTCGCCTTGCGAGAACAGAATTCTATGTATGTACTTCTGACCGGTTTTGAGTAAACGTTTTACGGCTCGATCAGCAACGATCATTTCCGTGGGACGCAGACATCGAGGGGACGTCGGGAAATCGCTAACTATTGTTAGCGGTGATGCAGACAGCTATGCGGGGCGCATTGGTCGGTCGCAATTGCAATCAATCCTCCCTATACGCGATCTCCAGTCTCCTTTCACCGATATAAGAGTCGTACACACCGGAAAATGAGGGGCCGAATGTCGTTGCACCCTTGCGGCGCAAGGCGATACGTGCCCCTTAAGGGAAGTTTCAGTTTACTAGACTTCTTTACGACCCCGTGAACGGCAAAGTTATTTTCGCGCGGTTTTTACCCAGGCTCCTTTAGGTGTTATCACCGTCGAGGCAGCAGAACACCGTCTGATAACGAGCTGAAGCGTTTATAGTTTGCATGGAGGATCGTTTCGTCTAGCCGAGGCTACTATTTAGGGATGGGTTCACGCGATGATGCGAATCGCCGATAAGCAGTCTATACTTTCATACTTTTTAATTATTTCCACGCAGGTTTCCTGTAACTAGTGGCGAACTGATCCGGATAACCGGTGTAGCACGAAGTTTTTTTTATCTTTCTGCTTCGACAGATGTTGAAGCGAGACCAAACCTGAACCGTTGCCGTTAAGACACCTAAACCAATAAGTGACGGTAAAGCAAAAAATTTTCTGAGGCATTCAAGCTTCACGTGGGAATGAATATATACTCTTGACCTCGCTTATTGTTTGTATTAGGTTGTCTCGAAAGGTTCTACCTCGGTTAGCAGCAATCACTCGCAAATGATAAGCCAGATGCAATTTAGGAGACAACATTTTTTGACTCTTTTTATATGATCCTGTAGATTTTCAAAAGTTACGCGTGTTTAAAGTCGAGCAACTTTACCAGGGGATTCCTAACATTGAAACTTGGATTTTCGGCATTTTCTAGCCAAAATCTACAGGATTCAATTTTAAAAGGTACAAAATGTTTGGTCCCGTTAGGAGAAGTTTAGCCGTATGTAACTTATCTAAATTTCTCGAAAGCAAACAAACGTGCAAGGAAATAATTATTGTTGCATCAACCTGAACAGAATAGGTGTGCAAGCAGGAAAATACTGAAAATCGCACATTGCCCAGAGTATCGGTATCTTGTAAAGGAGCGACGTTTGCAGCATCAGGGTTAGCAGCAATCAGTCACAGGTGACAAATTAGGCGCAATCGAGGAACCGGTCCAAATTAGACTACTTTCAGGTATGTACGTTTGACACAGGCCTGGTAGAGTACATGAGACGTTTATCGCGCGAGGGAACGCTCGGATCGCAAGTTGTCCCCAAGTTTCGGCACGCTTGACAAACACGTCCCCTCTCGCGGAGAACGTGAAACACGTGACAAGCTTTACGAGAAACTTCCATCGCGCTTTCGCGCGATAATTAAACCGTTTTAATGCCCGTGCACGATGCAATTCCGAGCGGGCCGAGGCTTTAATCTTCCGACGCGTCCTCCAACTATCATTAGCTAAGGAAATGAAAGATAAACAGGCGTGGAATAGAAGTCTGAGGAAAGACGCGGCGAATTAAGGCAACTAACGAGAGCGTGGTTGTACGAAAGAGAAACACAGTCGCACCACCGTCGTTGCTCTGTTGCACTCTCCTCTGCTCTCCTCTCGAAGAAGAGACTTGCCCCCCGTTGCTCTAAGCGTGTAACTAAAACTGCATTAATTAGCGAAATGGTCTCTTCCCTCTCGCGCAACAGAGCTTTCCCGCGGGTCGCGAAGTCAAGAAAACACGCAGCCCAAAGAGAAACGTTCTCTTCAACGTCATTAGGCCAGCTGCGACGTTGCTCGCATTAACTCCAGCTCGCCATTAAAGCGCTTACCACTTTTTTTTTCTCCGTCTCGCTTTCATTTCGAACCACTCGCGCGTTCCCTTTGAGGCATACTGTTGCAACGATTAGCGGAACAATCGATTTCCTCTTCCCTCCAACCGTGCCGCGAGAAACGCGACGGGAACGGAAATTAGTCGTACAAACTTTTTCTAACTGCCGCTCTTGCTTTCTGAACCCCGGATGAATGAAACGCGATCTTTCGGGATTCTTTTGATCTCCTGTTAGCGAAGTAGCTTTCTGGGGGATGTTTGGCGGCTTCCAGCTCGGTGACGGCGATTCAATCAACAAATGATGCGACGAAGGTGGCCTAAGACGTCAAAATTTCATTTTTGAAAGCTTCTTTAGGAATTACGAAAAGATAAATGAATTGCGCGATCTGAAATTAATTGTTGTAATCGTTTCGAAAGTTCAATGAGGATGATCTGTGAACAATGTTGTACAAAAAATATTATTAACATTTCATATCGCAATCGAACACACACGAGTGAGATTAAAGGAAAATGTAATATGTAATGTAAAGATGAATAAATCCTTTAGTATTAGCTATTAAGTGTTTCCCATTGTTTCGCAATGTCTACTTCAGGCGTTAGAAATTTCGGGAGAACTTTATTAGAAACGGAACGCGTCCTAAACTTTGTTAATAGCAGTCTTTGACTATTACCCGGAACGCGAAGGTTCATTGACTATATTACATTTTCGAAGTTCAATATCATCTAATATAAAGTTCCTCCAAAGGATATACTATGTGTTCCGTGTCGGACACGGTGTTTAAATTTTCTATATTGTGGTTATGCTTCCGAAATTTCGATGGGAGACATTTGCAATACCCATTATCAGAGTTTATGAAAATGGTCGAATATTCTTCCTTGCTTTTTAAATTTTCTATTTCAACGAAGATCGAATCGCTCCGGCACAATTCAATTTATTAAACAGAGAGGCTCTCACTCGATGAGATAATTAAAACATTGTATCGAATTCTATTGAAAATCGAAAAATATGCGGAAGCTGCAAAAGCATTAAAGTCGTAATTATAATTTATATCCTACATTTGTATCGTCGATTAACGCTTCTTATGGAAAGCAAAAAAGTAAATATAAAATTCGAATTCGAGTGTCACCGCAGTGATCTGACGTTGAACGGGTGTGGCAAATTTCATTATCTCCCTATTTGTACCGCGCTGTTCCGGTGCATCAAATTCAGGCTCTGATATCAGCAGCCATTTCCTCGAACCTGGCCGCTGCATTGCTTCAGCTTCTTGGACGGCACCGTTATCTTAACGAACGTTGCGGTTATTGTTTTCCGGAGAGCAGATCGTTGACCGATCGGCGTGTCCCCGCAGCAATCCAATTTAGCTGGTACAGCGTTGAAACGCGAGGCATCTGGCCGGAGTATCGATTTCTCGAGTGTCCTCGAGATACTCGAACGCAGGCTAATTAACGACATTCAGTTGCTGTGCATTTAGATCTCCATTTAATATTAAGACGTCGCAAGAGCATGGATCACCCGTGTGGCTCCTTTGTTTCCGCTTTCATCGGACAACGACGTCGGGGTTTACTTTGTTCTTCTTGCTCTTCTTCCTCCTCCTCCTCCTCCTCTCTGTCCTCCTCTCCCTTCCACTTGGCTTGTCCGTCTCGCTTCCTCTGGCCCATTGTGTAATTTATTTAACGTGTCTAAAGAGACAGCACGTCTTCTTCTTCTTCTTCTTCTTGTTCTTCTTCCGCTCGAAACAGCCCGAAGTGATTTCCCGTCCTTTGAACAGATTCTAAGCGAAGGATACTCTTTCTGAAACTTCCCCGCTGCGGAACTTCCAAGAGAAAATGGAATTTTTCCTCGTGGATTTTGCTCTAGATGCTGAAGATAAAGAGCGCCACTTGCGAACTGCGGATATTGCACTGTCTGCGACGACGCGAGGGATTCAAACGTCAGACAGAAACATTTGCGGCCTGGTGTAATCACGTTGTTGCTGTCGAGTCGGAAAATTGCGGGTTACTTTACTTCGCTCTTTTATACAAACGTGTGTGCCGTGTATATTCGCGATCTCGCTTCTGGTAAAAATCATCGGAGACGAGAGGAAGCTTCCACAGGGTCTTATCCCTTTCTACATTATTTAAATATTATTCAAAAACTGTTGCACGAGAGATCCTCAGATCTCCAGCCACTTATTCTTGGCACTTTAAAACCACAAATCATTCTTCGTTTATAATGTAATTACCGGACAGCGGATTTTATGCATTTTCTCTGGGTTACTTTTTTCGAGATCTCAAGGTCATCGAATTTTTTTTCAACGTGAAAATATTGAAATGTTTCCCATTCATTTCGATACTCGTTCGGGAACGGTAAATGGAGGAATCTCGATTCGTGCAATTTTTCCTGATGCTTGTAAACAAACTTCTCTCCTTTCATGTTTCAAGTATGTTTACAATCATGTTATCAAAGCGATAATTAGGCCATCCAAGTTATTTGCAGAACGTCCTAGTTAAGAACTCGAGAAAAATGGATTTTCATTTTGCTGCAGGGACCTAGATTCTGCTCGAAGCACTTCGCTGGAAATTTGCCCAAGTGTCTGTAATTCGATAAATTTATGTTGCTCTTCGTTTACTGGTGAAACTTCCCTTCGCATTTTTTCAAATTCGAATGTAACTTCGAATTTCGTTTCCTTCCACAAGATCCGGTCTGCTATTGGTCACCGTCTAAAGTGTACTCGTCGAAGTTGTAACAGTGTAACGGCAACTGCGGGGTTAGACGATTCCATCGACTTCGCTGCAGACTGTTTCAATGGGATTGAAATCGATGGCTATGATTTCCTGAAGTTCAATACCTTTCCATCCGAAATAACGTCGAGCGCTTTCCGACCATCTTCGATTAGGTCATTGCCGTGGATAGGAAAGTTGAGTCCATCGCTGGCACATCCAGCTCGTATCCTCTTTTCTAGCAGATCGCATCGAATGGTCCCTCTTTCTGAAAATGATAACTACATGTTTCGGTGAAGTTTCAACGGTAGTCTACAGATCGCAAAACGATCTATGCGACTCTAATCTTTTTACGATTTGCAATTTTACCAACGATTTCGCGAGTACTTATAATTAAACTGAGTAAATTGAGTAGATGAAATTCGAAATTGTTGAAAAATTTCAAAAATTGAAGATGTCGATATATTCATCATTTCTCGAAGAGACAACATTCGATTTCGCTTCTGTTTCTTGCAATCGATGCAGACAATTTTTATTTTGTATAAAGATCTGCAGTCTGGTAATTACGATTTACATTCGTCAGAGGATCTCAATATGAAAATGGGTCAGAGGAATAAAATAATTGTGTAAAACACTTTAGATTGTCTTTGCGAGATAACTATAACTTTTTTCCTATTTAACGTGGTGTCCAATAAAATTGTCAGACTTTGCCTCAAATAAGAATCAATTTATAATTTAGGGAACTTTTCGTCTTGAAATTTTTGTTAATAAAGTCGAGATAACCTCGCGTCTTTACCGTATTTATGCGTTTAATTTAATATTCAAAAGCATGGCCTGGAAGCGGAAGTGGTTTCTGAGGAGATACAAAGTAATTTTTTCTTTTACGAAATCGTTTTCCGCGGCTTCGTTAAGAAGTTATTCACGAAAACCGTGAATAAAATACCGTGCAGTACACTCTAAGTATGTACAAATGAGCTTCGTCACCATCATCCAATTGTTCGAAACATGAATGTCGTGTTGCATTTTATCGTCTCGATTATGTACCTTAAAACGTCCAGCATATTACCATTAGCTGCGCCGATAACTTGAATGAATGATCATGGACCCATGAGTTGCGTTCAGTGGTAATTAATGATTAGACTGAAAGTTTCATGCATTTATACGATATTTAAATGAGCGACGCTAAAAGAAGTGTGCATCGCGATAAAATTTGTTGAAGCCTTTAAGTTCTTGCGAGCTTAGTAAATCCATTAATAAAGAAGAAGTTTCTCCGTGATACTTCTTCTTGGAAATTCCCTTCTAACAACTTTGAATTCACAATTAGCAAGCCCTTGTTCGCCTTGGAAGGAATCGCTATAATTAGCTATAATTCAAAACACCAAACAACGAGTAATCAATTTTTTCTCCCTCCAGCAAGAAAATATTTATAATTCTTCATATATTAAATTCAGTTTACGAAAGCATTAACCAAAGAATAAGTTTATCTGCTAGTTACGCAAAAAATACCACTTTTTGTTAATATACACAGTCGAATTTTGTGTTAGCAATAAATTTAAATAGGAGTAGCTATACATATAATTACGTTTTACTGGTTATACCGGATGTTTTATATCCTATGATTTTCTTTAAATGCTTCTAAATTAAATAAAAACTAACGAATATTTTCAACCATATGTGGAGAACCGTCTGGTTCGAAGATTCTTAATTACCGTCTACAGAGTCACGTTTCCTGAACTCTCTTGGCTATCTTGAACCATTTCCTACGAACCTCTTTGACCATCTTGCTGCTCCTAGGTGACCACCGGATGGAACTCAGAGATACTCGTTAAAGATCCTCGGAAGCCTTCAACGACCTGTATGTGGATCTCAGGCCCCTTGATAACCTTCAGAGACTACTGGTAGACCTACAAAGACCTTCGATGGTCTTCAATTTCTCATGGCACTTGATATCTCTATTAATGGATTAAGATTCGTTATACCTCCTCCTTGAAATCGATATCGCGCTGACAAATATCGATACAGTCCAGTTTTTCCAATCTGCGTTATTTATTTAAACGTGTAGACATTGAAATAAGTGTTGAAGATGGGGTTCAAGTAATCTTATATACATTTTTCGATTTTTCTCACGAATCCTCATTTAAATGCCGCACTGTGGGACATTTCAATGTACGAGGTGTGATCAAAAAGTAAGGTGACTTTTTATTTTTATCAAAAAATATTTATTTATTCATCGATATTTATCTCGTCCCCTTCGAAGTAATCCCTCTCAGATATAATACACTTGTTCCAGCGCTTTTTCCAGTCCTCGAAGCACTTCTGATAAGCATTTTTTAGTATAGCTTTCAGCTCTTCCAGCGATGCAGTCTTTATCTCCTCGATCAACTTCCATTGGGACGATTGGACTTTGGTTTCGACGTCATAACCATATACCCACGATTCGTCACCAGTTATGACCCTTTTGAGCAAATCAGGATCATCATTGACGTCATTCAACAGCTCCTGAGCGATGCTCGTGCGACGTTTCTTCTGGTCAAAATTAAGCAGTTTCGGAACAAACTTCGCTGACACGCGTCTCATGCCCAAAACATCCGTTAAAATTGCTTGGCACGAACCAAACGAGATGCCGACATCATCGGAAACTTCTCTAATGGTAATTCGACGATTCCCCGACACTATTTTCTTCGCTTCTTCAACGTTTTTCATCAGTTGTTGACGCGCTGGGGCGTCCAGGAATCGCCGAACACGCAAAACATTTCTAACCTTTATGCTTCTCACAAACAAACAAAAAATGCTATATAGCGGAAACTGTGAACATATGTTCGGGACGAGTGTACCAGCATAAGAAAAAAAAAGGAAACGAAAATCGACTGTAGGTATCCCGCCTGTTCGGTAGATCATAAGCTACAACATATGAAAAATCCAACTGATTTTACCGGGATAGATTTTCCATATGCTTAGTGCAGGGTCTTTTGTAGTTCAGATTTGTAATCAGCGATCCTCAAAACCATAGAATACTAATTTTTTAACCGAACTAACAATTTTTAACGTATGCGTTTGCCATATTGGATCCGCCATTTTGTTTTTTCACATTTCGAGTTCAGATTTGTAATCAGCGATCCCGAAAACCATAGGATGCTAATGTTTGGTGAAATTGAAGTACGTTTAGGGGTTTTGGCCAGCTTTCGGTGATTTGGGACCACTGTGCGTTGTTGGGAGTCAGTTCACGAAAACCCGATCCTAGTATTAACGTGTATTAGAACCTGCGATAAGGAACAGTGTAGAGAACTGCAGGGCATTTCAAGTGAACATTCCCGAGTGATTTTTCACCGTTTTAATCTCGCGGCAGTGATCGTTGCACTGCGAGGATCTAAAAACCTGTCGACGGCCGTCTCCGCGCTTTTTGACTCTGACACTTTGGAACGTTAAAGCACGCTTCCTCTCCGCGATTCAGAAACGTTTCCAGCATGGGTTTTTCAACAAAGAAGGGCGCGCATGCTTGCGCAAACAAGTCTCGGCGCGGCTTTCGCGTGCACCGTTTACCCTCTGGAAAAGCCGTGAAAGCTCGTTCACCGCTCGCGGGCAACATCTGCCGCGCGATTGGCTTGGAAAACTGGAGGAGGTAGTTTCATTTTGCAAATTGGAAACCGAACACGCTGGAATAGACATCAAAAGGTGCTCTACGTTTGTCGTCCCTTCTCCTTTGGTGACCCTTTCGTTTTCCTTCGCTGCACGCTAAAGAGAGACGGCCAAATTTTTCGTTCCGTGTTTTAGCAATTCCTTCATGCGTATACACAAGGGGCGTAATTTCTGCGAGTACAGAAGTTGAAGAGTTCTTTTGCCCGAAGACACGGATCGAGGAGATTCGAACAGAAACAGATTTATCAATTCCGACACTTGTGTTCAGTATTCGCTATTAATTATTGTAGACTGTTTCCAAAGAGTGAACTTTTTCAAGTGAGCTGCAATCTTCTTGATAAATAAAAATTTTCTATGTCAATTGCAGAAAATTGTGCAACCAACAATTCTACAACAATCTCTTTTATTTTCTATCTACAGTTACTCGAATTAATATTCGGACGCTCTAAAAAAAAAGATAACTTTTTAAATATCGTACTATACGATTTGAATTCTTTTGGGAAGCTAGAGCAGTTAGTTTACTACAGGATGTGAAAAGAAATTTTTTCAAAAATTACAATTGATCGGAATTGTAGAAAAAATACTAAAAGTTGCATTTTACAACTTTTTTATGTGGGACTATATTGAAAATTTAAAAAATTCGTTTTGTATACCTGTGTTAATTAAACATATTCTGAAAATTTCGTAAAATCGGTCGACGTTGCAATGAGCTACAAACGTTTAAAGATGGTAAAAATGGCAGATTTTCACGATTTTCGGCCGATATCCAAAAATTTTTCCATCTTTCAATATTTGTCGTTTTTCCCCGCATCGACCGATTTCGATGAAACTTTCACGGTGCATATAATTGACACAGATCTACAAAACGTATTTTAAAAATTTTCAATATAGGCCCACATAAAAAAGTTGTAAAATGCAACTTTCAGTATTTTTTCTACAATTCCGATCAATTGAAATTTTTGAAAAAATTTCTTTTCACATTCTGTAGCGAACTAATTGCTCTGGCTTCCCCAAAAAAGTGCAAATCATATAGTACAATATTAAAAAAGTTATCATCATTTTTAGAGCGTCCGAATATTAATTCGAATAACTGTACCTCGTTCAATCCAAACAGTTGTTTAATAGGTTGCAAATATCCTCTTCAACGGAGTACTAAATAATTTCTCTCGACGAAAGGAATTACTAGAATGTACATTCACTAAAAATGTTTACATTTCGTTCAACTATTCAATCGTTACCTGTATTTCGGTTTTAAACAAACGAACTTTTCGGTAGTTTTCAAATCGATCTATACCGAGTATCGGTTGGTTTAAATTTCAATCGTGAATAGAATAAAAGTTTTGCTTGTTTCGATTGCGGATACAATAGAAATTGTTAGCGGTGGTTTGTGGAATACACGTTGCAGTGGAACATAGTAATGAATACGTGTTTCACGTGTAAATACTTCAATTTAAATTGATCCATATACAGTGACTCACAGAATTGATCGCACACATGCACACACTTGAAATCAGAATAACGTTTTTATAAATGGTCGGCACTGCGGATCTTTATGCAAAATGTTCTTCATCGATTGCGGGAAGCAGGAATAAAATAAAATTTGATTTCATCCCTTAATGACTTTGTTACATTCAAAAGTACATTACAATATTCTTAAATTTTTCTAATCTTTTACTGTTTTACATTTCACGAAAAAAACACGATAGTTCTATCATCGGATTACCGTGGTTCACTGTATATGGAAACGTTGCAGCATAGAATTCGACAATCTATAAATCGTCCTGCATCAACGAGAACCGTATGTTGTTATTGCAGGAGGTGAAACGTTTATAACAACTCCACGCGTAATTGTGGAATGTATGGGTTTAGCTTGTTTGAGATATGGGTGCGAATGAAGAGGGTCGAGTGTTTAGTCGATGGGTTCGAGTGCTCTGGATGGATGAATGGTTTTGGGTGACCGAACGATTTCTGGGAATGCATGTGGAGGGCGTGGTTCAAGAAGAAAAAGGGAAACAGTGGTGGTTTGCGGTGCACGCGGAAGAACTGGTCGAGGAAAAGTTAAATGAGTCTGTCGGAAAGTTTGAATTCAGCGCGTGAACGAAACAGAATAAAGTTTTAGATGGACAATAATTTCCAATCATTTGTAATAAGGTCGCCGATGTTACAAAATCATTATTGCGAAATGTACGTAATAAAACGGCGATGATAAATTGAACTTTGCGGGGTCGGTGGAATTTGTGAAGTTTCGAAGGAAGTAAAAGCTTCATCATTTTCCCGCTCTTTAGCACAATTTTTATAATAAAAAGAAGACTTCGCAGAGTCCAGGGACGAAAAAGAATTCCGCGGTTAAATTGAGCAAAGGTAAAATATAAAAGAATTACTTCACAAGGAATTACAGGAGCTCGGTGTTCCTCCAATTTCGTGAAGTAGCGAGGTCGCGTAGTAGCATTTGAGCGACAAGAAAAACACGAGATCAGCAAGGGATGAGGTGCAAAGGGGTAGAAACTTTTGGTTTCCTCGAACAACATCGTTGACGGTTCCATTTACCGTCGGTAAATTTCGATAAGTAACTGGACCACGTCAGATTTCAGCGATGTCGCGCCGGGTTATTGAACTTCTAGAGGCCGCGAACGAAGTGAAATCCGTAGAGGAAAAAGTATAAAAGGGAGGTCCTCTCAGGGACGCTTTTATCGGAAACGGATAATATCGTCCAGGATATATGCGACAACGAAGACCCAGAAAAAAGAAAAAAGTTACCCACGGTTCTGGCCTTTTTGCCCCGTGTCTTCTCGCCCCGGCCTCATGTTCATTACGTCGGTTTTACGACAACATTTTTCTTCGGCAACGTCCTCTCTCGTGGGGCCGCGTGCTGCTACTCGTCGACGTTGTATTTTCGCTTACAAATGCTCGATACACCCCCGTGCACCACCAGGATATTTTTCCGGCGTGAATTTATGTTTCCCCTTGTCTTCCCGTTTTCTGGTACCCGCTTCCGGCGCTCCGCCACGTTATTTATCGGCCGGCGTCATTGCTTCTGAACGGGACTAATTAATTTTTTCCCGACCGAACGGAGTCGTGTGCCATCCTATTCAAACAAATGGGGTAGGTACTTATTTCTCTAGCGGGGTCAACGGACCATTACTATCGGGACCAACTTCCAACAAAATGTCAATAATTAATTACTGGAATGTTTAACACTAATTTGACGCTTGGAATATCGTACAACGAAAAAAAATTATACATAACTGTGCGCATGGAAACCTCTTTGTCAGTGCCTATAAAACGCAACAAATTGGAATTGTAAATTTGGGTTCCCGCCAAATTTTTTACCACCTGATACTTACGGAAAGAAAGTCGTTAATATTCAATAGGAAAGCAACATTCCACCGATCTACAGAACAATAAAACAAAAGGGTGCCTTTGAATTGCTCTTATTGTTAAAAGCAGCTACGAAGCATTGTTCGAAGTTTTTCGATTAAAACTTCCTCGGATGTCGTTTTCCCTTTCTTTTGTCTTACACCCTAGTACGATCGTTTACGTTCTTCCCAACTTCGGAGATATATCGATTCCACGCCGATGCGTTGAAAAATAATTTGCCGATGCGCAACAGGAAACGAGCAATAAATTAAAAAATTTAATAATATTCATGCCATTAAAAGAAAAGAAACACACACAGACTAAAAAGATCGTGAATTTCTCGAGAACGAGAAATATTCTGTTCAAACGCTACTTGGATCCACTGTATATTCCTCGACGTGCTGAATACGACTGAAACCGTTGATTTACGGAGCAAGGAGCGAAAAGGATTGGTGAAAAAATAAACCGGCAAAGAAAATTGACTTCCGTATTTGACTGATTACATGTGCATACGGCGTTATCGATTGCAGAGATAAAGTTGATCCTCTGGGGGATGTCTCGGAAAATAAGGAGCGCTATAAATTGTATTTCCCCGACAGCACGTAATAACCTCAATAATACACTGCTTCACGGTAATTTGGATCCTTAATATCAGTTATGGGAACTTTCATTCCAGCGTCTGAACAATAACCTTCTTCAATTTTCTCTTGACGAATTACCCGCCGTGTTTATTGACTTTCCACCTAATCGAATTAAATTTCCAACATGTTAATCAATCTTCAGACTTTTATTCAATATTATCGTGGCTATACAGGGAGTCCCAAAAAATGTGGTAGTTCCTGTATCGCTCCTGTATATATATTATATGTATATATAAAACATAAGCAATACTCGTGATCTATTTTGTGGAACGTACTTTATCGTAGTCGCTAATGGCTAGCGAGCTGATATGACTATAGATAAATGTTTAAAATCCTAATTTTAGCGTAAATAATTATATTAGTTAATGTAATTCACGATCTACTGCGTGCAATAATTTTTGTTGCGTTCGCTAATGGCCAGCTGACGCGACTCTAAACAAATAAAAACAAAGTGAAATTAAAGTAGCGTAAAACGTCGAAAACTGTTCATCTAGCAGCACGCAGTTACAGTGAACTACGAAAGTATTTGAACGCACTTTAAAACAGTATAACTTTTTTATAATTGTACCAAACGACCTGATGTTTTGTAAGCAATTAGAAGCATTGGTTTACTAAATAACCTGCAAAAAAGATTTCCTGAAAATTACAATCCACAAGGTTGCATGGAAAAATTAAAAAAAAAAAACATTTCTTAAAACTTTTTTATTTGGGCCCTCAATGAAAATTTAAAATATACGTTTTGTAGATCAATGTTAGTTATATACATGCTGAAAATTTCATAAAAATCGATTAATATATCCAAGAGCTACAAGCGGTTAAATGTGGTGAAAATCATAGTTTTTCGCGACTTTTGATCAGTTTCTGCTTAAAATCCACAGATTTTTACATCTTTCGATGCGTGTCGTTTTTTTCTGCGTCAACCGATTTCGATGAAATTTTCAGTATGTGCACAACTATAACCAACATACATCTACAAAACGGATATTTTAAATTTTCATTGCCGGCTCTAATAAAAAAGTTATAAATGGTGCCTCTTTTACTTTCTCATATAATTCTTAGCAATTGTAATTTCTTCAAAATCGTTGCATGTCATTTGGTAAATCAATTCTTCTAATTGTTCAAAAAAAGTCAGGTCGTTTGATCCGATCATAAAAAAGTTATACCGTTTTAAAGTGCGTCCAAATACTTTCGTGGTCCACTGTATGTCGCGGTAAAACTACATTTCACACTTCGGATAGTATTGCTGTTTTCAATAAAATAAAGCTTCCCCTTCGCGAAGAGCCCATCCCCGCAGCGGTCGCTCGTGATCCGGGCTTGGCTAACAAAAATGAAAATGATATTCGCCGCCGTTCACCGTACCATTACGTTTTTATTTAACGTTGTCGGTGGCCGCGATATCGGTGTACCCGAGCACACTGTGCATCCGCACGGGGTGCACCGGTGTTTTACCGTTAATTGCAACGCCGGAGAAACCGCTGCGGGTCGCAACCATAAAGTACGTTTATCACCCCCTAAAGTAATGGCGCCTCTGTCTCCATGGGACCCCATTAATACGCAAATTGCAACCGCGAATTCCTCAGGACGACGTTACCTAATATGCAAGTCGATATCGCTCCGGAAAGTCATTAGGCGTTTCTATTATTCCGCTACCGTATTCCAGACGGAAGATTTCAGAAATATAAATTTTTCTTCAATTTTTATTTAACTATCCAGTTAATTTATTAAATTATGAATTTAGTTGTTTATTCGCTCTAAATGGAGTAATTTATTTGTTTCTGTCCAGACGATTTCTGTAATTTGTTAATTAATCAAACCTGTGGATGAATGTATCGTTGCGTGTTGCTGCATTATTGCTCAAATCAAACAACTGTTTGCTAAATTAATCCATACCTGTAATATTCTGTCCTTATTCACGTAAATCTATGTGTAAACAAAGTCGCTCGATTATGACGATGATAATACAGCATTTATAAACGCTGCTACAACATTTACTTTGTTTTTTCACTGCTGTGCTACTTTCGACACGGGTGTCGGTAACATTACAAATGCAAATTCTTTGGCGTTACAATCTCTAAAATTACGAATCACTAAATCCTTCGACCTACACCTTTATCATTAATTATGCGTGCCGTCTGTCAAGATAATTAACCTAATGTGCAATTACAGTGTTTAGTGTTACATCGTGGGGGATCGCGAATCGTGCTGAATTTTTTATAGCGTTCACTGGAGCTTGCATACTAATAGCTTGATCATGTTACCGATGCAATCTCATTTCCCTTGTTGCATGTTTTACTCTGTCCAATCTTGACGAACTATCTACTAAAATCACTACACCCGTTTGCTGGGGCGATGCATTCTTTAAGAGTTACGTGTAGCGGTTGCAGCATAATAAGTGATCAAATTAATATTCATATAGCACTCTCATAATTAATTAATTACGAAACGTTTGACTTCAGGTACAATTGCTACGAAATATAAAGTAACACTTATCAAATAAGACACAGTTTTACCATTCGTTACTCGACTTCGTAGAACTTGCAAAACTACGGAAACGCTTGTTACATTTTCCTGGCTTCGCTATCTGGCAAGACGATTTCCTTTCGATCAAATGGACGAGAGAGCTCCAATTTTAACTTTACTTTGGCTTCGATCTTTTTTCCCCGATGATACAGCGTTCACGGAATACCACTTTTCCCGGATCGAACTTCAGGAACAGATCTCGAAGTGGAAGGATTCTTTTTTTTTTGGCCACGCTCTCGCAAAGTTTTTCTTGCTATCGATTGATTCGGTCTCGACGGAACTTCCTACGGTTTTAGTAAAACTCTACTTTCGAGTCTACGGGTAGTCAAAAGTAACAAAAGTTCAGACGAAAATTGAAGAATCTGATAATGACTCTGTTACAAGATTTTACTCTTCACGAACGATTACCGCCGAAGAAACGACATCCAGTTTCTCTGTAGAAGTTTCGTAATTGCGGTTATGGCGATGTTCACCCCAGTTTGCCGGAAAATTTTTATTTCGCACGAATTAATTTTATCACCATTTTCCATATAATTTTATTCCCGCGTGTACGGAACACAATAGCGAAAATAATCATGAAAATTTAATAGCTTAAATAATGTCAAGTTGTATCCAGAAAAATATAACCTCTGTTAACAAACGCAAATAAGGCATATCGTTAGCATAAGCATATTGTACCTGGGGTAAACGAACAAGTAGAGAATAAGCAGAATTCGCGGTGCAGCGATAAATAATAAACAGTACAATATAATATAATAATATAATAAATAGAGCGAACGACGGTATGCAAAATATAGAACTATGGTAAAGTTGACTTGATTGGCAAAGTCTTTAAGCTACGACTGACCTTCCTTCGAAAGTCCCTGAATAAGGGAACCTCGTAGGGGTGAAAATTTTCTCCACCAAATATTGTTAGCATAAGCATATTGTACCTGAGGTAAACGAACAAGTAGAGAATAAACAGAATTCGCAGTACTGCAAACCGAGTGAAACGAAGACAGAATGTAATGGAATAACTAATGGTATGTATGTAGGGATGGTATTGGGTGAACTGACTCCCAACAACGTTTCTGTAATAACGTGGCTTTATTACTAGCTAACGATATGGTAAAAAGAATGACAGTAAAAAAATATGTACGTTGATCGATAACCGATATCTAGCTACGACTGCACACGACTGGCGACTCCTTGTATTCCGCTCGTCACCCTGGGTTTACGTTTTTCCGTGCGTTCTACGAAATTTCGCTGTGGCCTGATCTTGCTTAACACATTACCGACCGGTGATTATTGCATAATTTTGAAAAATCTATGGTACACGGCTAAAGACTTTTTAATGGAACCTTCGATAGCAACAGCCATTTTCATTGCGCACTAACGAGTCCAGCAATTTTTGTAGGATACTTTTTTTTATCTGCGCACTAATTTCAGAGATATTTAAAGAGAAGTAGAGCGACTCGTACTTATACTGCGAGAAAGTTTGTAATTTCTTTATAACTATGACAAATTTAAAAAATGTTCTCCGTTGTTTTCTAAACAACGATACAGACGATTCTCAAATTCTGAACGAACATTTTTGAAGGTATCTGTTGGAATAGCTCTACATTCCTGTACAATTCTGCGACGCAAATCGTTGATGTTTTCCAGTTGTACCAGCACGTACCGTTTGAAAACGAAATTGTCCTCTATTCGTCTCTTGTTTATGTTGTCTGTCTTTCAATATGAGATTTTACTATTTAGTCAAGTGTGAATCGTCGTAATAAGAGATACTATATCGTAGTACAATTAATTGTATAAAATGGTGCATTCTTTAGTAGAACGAGTAGAAGTAATTTTTATTTATGGAAACGATGAGTGTGCTCGTCGAACTGCTGCTACGTTCGATGAGAGACATCCTGATACACATGTTTCTCATACGTACGTGTTACAATTCGTTGCAAAGTTTAAGGGAACAGGATCGGCGACAAATTTAAAAAGAAACCTGCCAAAATTCACAAAAGAAGCTGATCAAATCGAAATTCTAATGACAAAATTCTAACGACGACATTCTAAAAGACAAACGCGACAGGAGATTAGTACCATGATTTTCCTAAAAGTACACATAAAATGTAATATGTAATCCAATATGTACAGTATTCCAATTTTCGGCCAAAATTACGAAGGTGGGATGCAGTGTATGAATACGACTGGGAGTAACCGTATTTACGACTACTTACTGTAACTTCGTGACCACACTCATTAATTAAGCATGTAGAGTTATTATGCGAATTATACTGGAAGCATTCAAACCAGAACTTATCTTCCTTCGGCCTATGTTTTACACTGACACTGACTCTAATACTAAGATTAATACTAGAAAAACTAAAAACGAACTAAAAGTACACTAACGAACTACAATGAATAATATTCTAATCGACTAAAAAGTAAGCATAAGGTAATAAATACATTAACGAGCAACTGGTATTAACTTTAATAAATAGAGTGTACGACGGTGTTCGATTTCGTGTTTTTGAAATCGGGAACAACACTTTTTATAAATCGTAAAGAAGTTTTATTTAAGTAATACACACGGTAGCGAAGTAAGGTAGAACAGAATGACCTTTTGGTCTAGAATTCGCAAGAGACAAAGTGACAAAGTAAGTTTTTGGTTTCGGTGGGCTGCTGTATACAATATATTCTATTGCAAAGGAAAATGTGAAAAGGAGTGGGAAAGATCCATTGTGGGAAAAATGACGTGTGGAAGGGAAAGAATGACGTGGAGGCGAAAAGGTCCAAGGGTTGCTTAGCATCGTCGGGTCCTAGTGACTCAGATGTTTAGCCTGACGTGTTGTTAGCTTGGTGATTGGAGTTATGGGGGATACAACAACGGTATGAAAAAAATATATAGAACTATGGTAAAGTTGACTTGATTGACAAAGTCTTTAAGCTGCAACTGACCTTTCTTTGAAAGTCCACGAATAAGGAAACCTCGTAGGGGTGAAAATTTCCTCCACGAAATAATGGAAAGTAGGGCCTTAGCCAATAGCAGCAGAGTAGGAGGTTGCTTAACGAGGGCAACGCCCATAGACGAAATTACAGGGAACGCCCCACATAAACATTTAGTTCCTCGCACTCTACGGAATCTACATGCAAGGTGTCCCAAAACTCCTTCGATTCTCGGAAATGGGAGGTTCCTTCTGTCATTTGACGCAACATTTTCCTTTGCCAAAATGGCGTCCGCGACTTTGTTTAGGAGTTATTATCGAGAAACACGGACCAATCAGAGTTTGCACAGTTGGCCCGGCGCACAGTGCGGCATGCAATGGACAAAAATCAAAATAATCATGGTTCGATTCTAATCTAATTATCCAACAAAATAATCAGTCTGTAAATAAGGAATGTGTATGTAAAAAGTAGTATCCAAGAAAATTAATAGGGGATCGGTAACAGCCAAGAGTTTATTGTAGTATAAATACTAAAAGTAAAAAGTAAATTAGGTTCGTTTTTGTTTTAGACTGTTTGTTACAACTTAGGTATGAAGAATTTGACCAGAGGTATGCATAATTTTAACTGGCAATTTAGGAATTGCGTTTTTTCCTTAAAATGCAATTTACAAAAAAACGGTTCAAAACATCCTATAATTTTGGCTGTTCCGTATCAACAAGATGTTGTAGTATATTGTTATATAATTTTTTTCTATGATAAATTGCAAGACCCGATGTTATTTAATTTTTATTAGAGAAATGCATTCGTAATCGCGATTTGGTTGAAGCTTGGATGTCCTTCTTCTACTCGCCTCGGATCCCCTTATATCAAGTTTCAGGAAAACAACATCTAAAAAAATTAGAAACTTTGAAGGAATAGAACCATATATTGACATTGTGTCCGAGACAGAAAATATTTTCGAAGGGCTGAATTTAGACGATGTAGAATTGGAAGGAAGCAATAGTAGCGAAGAAGCCTGCAGCGAATAATTTAATTTTTGAATAGTTTTTGTTTATGTACTTAAACTTTTTATTTACATGTATATATTATTTATATTTATATTAAGAATAGCAAATAATTTAATTTTTTAATAGTTTTTGTTTATGTAATTAAACTTTTTATTTACATGTACATATTATATTTATATTAAAAGTATTATGGTTCCTGAGTAATATGCCGTTTAGTTTATTTCTGGATTTATCTAGCAGTCTGTATTAACCATTACTTGATACCAGTAAAAAATACGGTGTTGCGAATTGTCAAATAATTATGCATTATAGTAGATATAATTAAATTTAACCGTAAATTAAAAAACATTGACAACTAATTGCAGTAACAACTAATCATAAAAAACTCGTCATTAAAAAAAACATTAGAATAAACTTTTTTACTAATGGAACCTTATATTTTTGGTGCATTAATCGATGCATCTTTGTATTCCCTTTAAAAAATTATTAAGGTACTTGGGTCAAAAATTGATTAGTATAGAAGTTATGATTTTTGTCTCGAATGTCCATTTACATGCCGCACTGTGCGGCGCGCCAACTGTCAATTGGCCGAACGTACCATCGCGCGTCTAGGTCGCGCGCTGATTGCCACGGACGACGCCATTTTGCCAACGGAAAATGTTGCTTCGAATGACCTAAGGAACCTCCCATTTCCGGGAATCGAAGGAGTTTTGGGACAGCCTGTATAAATTAATCTTAGGGACACAGGCTCTTGGCGATATTTTTGGGCCCACGCTGCGTCAAGTATCAAGAAGAAGCAAGAATGCGTGCCCGATTGGTTAGCATGGAAGGAGCGCGCCTTCTATTGGTCGAAGCGGTAACACACACACTACTACTGCTGTGCAGACCGATAGACCCCTCTTGCCTCTGTACCCTCCCGGGGACCGTCTTGTCAGCTCTCATCCCAGTAGTACCGCTGACAATGAGAACGGTACAGCGACGGCGACTTTTTCAAGGGTGTCAACCGACATCTTCCAGCCGTACCCGAGCCACGCACCAACAAACTCGTCAAAGAAATACGGAAAGGACTCTCAACAATGGCACCATTTAAAATCGAACACAGCGTAGACCCAAAGTGATACTCGAGGCGGCCACACGCTAAGCATGTCTCGAGTTGAGAGAAGTGTGGCCGACTCGAATATCAATTCGGGCGCATACCATAACGCATAATAATTCAACGCAGCGTGGGCCCAGACAAAGCGCCAAGAGCCTGGCACCTAAGACTAATTTTTAGATTCCATAAAGTACGAGGAACTAAACGTTTATCTGGCGTTTTCCGTAATTTCGTCTATGGGCGTTGCCCTCATTAAGCAACCTTCTGCTCTGCTATTGGACTACTTTTCAATATCTGGTGGAGCAAATTTTCACCCCTACGAGGTTTCCTCGTTCACGGACTTTCTTTTAATATCTTAAATACACATTTAAGTTATTCCGGATACCAACAATGCGACAATTACAATCGGCACATCAGAAAATATCATTATCGTATACGTATAAAATTATAAAATATAAATAAAATAAAATTTTAAAAATTACCGGCTAATATCAGAAAATATACCGGTATTTTCGTATGGCGATGTGACGTCATATCGATATTTCGGTTTTTATGAAGGTGTTACGAAGGTATGTACAGGACGTAACAAAATTTAGTGTCCTGGTTTTGGCAGATGGTTGTACACCTATCGATCGGTGGAGATTTGTTAAAAGAAATTGCCGCAAAATTGACTTTGACCTTGAAATTCAAAAAATATATGAAAATTTGATCCTGAATGTCAAGGTCAATTTTGCGGAAAGGGCATAGCCGAATAAGATGGTCAAAACTGCCCTTAGAGGTTTTTCAATGGTTGTCGAACCATTCGAAAGCTGACCAAGAAAACCCCCTCTGAGCAAAATTTCAGCCCTCTAGCTTGCCCGTGAGGATAGTTACAGGGTAAATTAGATTTTACGCTTTTCTGCGCATTTTCCGATCTCAAAGGCGTTCTAAAGTTCTGAAAAAAATGTGACATATTTTGGATCCTAAGGCGCATTTTCCAGAATTTTTTCAGATTTTTGTGTTGCAAACTGTGGTCGTAAAAAATAAAAAACCCCCAAAAAATTGGAAAAATAATTTTTTCTCAAAAATATTGAAACATGTTATTTAGCTGTTTGGTTCCACGATATAGTACTATAACAGGCAGTGTTGTCAATTTTTATTAGATTTTTGGTTGTGGGACATCATTGTCAAAAACAATAAAAACCGATTTTTTTCGACGTTTCTGCTGTGAGGAAGAAAGTTACGCTTCTTGGCTTTACCGTGGGTGTATATTAAGTCATTTTAAGTATTATTACATTGAAAAAAGCAATTGTTTGACCTAAGAAATGTGATTTGAGAGAAAAAAAATCCTATTCTGTGCAATATATTCCTGAATTTTCGCAACGTTTCCAACATCGCCGATTGGCACAGCGGTTAAGGCGTCGGAATACAGAACGTGTACAATTTGCTTCGAATCCTGTCGATACAAAGTTTTTTTTACATACATCAAACTTTATTTTTTCTATTTCTACCAGTTGTGGTTTTTAATCTTCATCGCTGTCCTCATTAAAATAATAGGCGTAGTTTAATTTTGATACCTAACCTTTTAACAAATCTCCACCGATCGAAAGGTGTATAACCATCTGCCAAAACCATGACACTAAATTTTGTTACACCCTGTACAACCGAAAATACCGGTACAATACCGGTATTTTCTATACCGATACGAATCCCTGGTTAAAACTACATCTTCGCCTGCGCTCGACATCTTTCGTGTATCTCATCGTTTGTTTGGCTCCAATGCCTAAAATAATAAACACGTTCATAGTCGCTTACGATTTGCATAACGTAAGCCTGCGACGGATAATAATATCATTTTATATGTAAAATATTTTTAACGACTGTAGACGTTTTCCGGAGCGAAAGGTTAACAAGGGCACACATTCTCGCGAGGAAAATTTATATCGTTATTTAGCGTTCTCTCCTGCCTGCTTGCAATAGGGGATTGTTTGCTTAACAACACGCCAGCCAAATTATCGCGGTGCAAAATGTTTGCGGAGTTAATTAAAAGATATTTTAGCTCGTAGCCGGTTATATAATACGTCGGTAATATGATACCGCACATTCTACCAATTAAACGAATGAATTTTGGAGAGGTTCGGCTACGGCGCGACGCGGAGCACTTTGATTGAAAAAGTAGCTTTAACCGGAGAGAAACCGAGTACTGTCAACTCTTGCGGAATTCGATAAGGAATATTTTAAAATAGCTTTACGAAACACAATCGAAATAAGTAACTAATCATGTTAACTATTTAATTTTGTTCGTGTCGAAGATAATCGACAAATGTGTTTCCACTAATTATTACCACGTTACTTAAGATGTATTATTATTGTCTATTTTTAGATACTAACTAGATAAGTTCGCACCAAACTGTGCGAAGACAGTGGAAGAATTGAAAAATACTTAGTGAAATTGTTTTTTAAAAAATACAGTTTTATTTCATTACCGTTTTGAACAATCGACTCAGAGAATTTTTATATTGCATAAATATCCGCGGTATAAGTAATCAAGTGTCCTAGAAGATATTTGTAAAGTTCGAAAAGCGATCGCGATGAAGAAATTGTTCGAATTCATTGCCTACCAATAAATACGTACATATAAGGTATCCCGAAAATTTCAACCAATCAGAGAGCAACGCGAGTCGAAACGCATAAGGATCGTGTTTTTTACGGTCATCCCACTTGTTCCACGGGTACCCAGAATTTTATGATTGCGCCGGTCTGCGGACTGGTCGTGGAAATAACACAAAAGCGGTCGGAAGAATGTAAAAAACGTTCCGAAAAAAACTGTGAGAGAGATTCCAACCTTTTATGGACAAATCACAGCGACTGCTGCAAAAAACATCTGCCTGATATGTTCACCGAAAAAACTCTACCTTTTTAATATACGCGGCCGTAATTAAATTTCGTCACAAAGTGAAAATCTGATGGGCTTATAATTGGAAATTTTAGGATGCGGGGAATAAGCGGTAATTGGGAATACAATTCTTTTATTTACGTTCCAGTATTCTCGCAACGTCGAAACGTGTTCATTCGTATTTGAAGAGGGAAATTTTGGGCAGTTTTTTCGGTAATTAAACAAAACAAATGGATACGAACAAAAATACAATAAAAATTTCAAGTTGTTCGGTTCAATCGTTTCGGGGAAAATTTCAATTTTTCAATTAAGATTAAAGATTAAAATAAAATGAAAAGAGATTGATTTTTTGGTAAACGAGGCTCCATTTTTCATTTATGTTGGAAATAAATTCTGTGACAGTATTTGGAAGAAATTTCAGACGTTTTTCAGAATGTTTCACTAGGAAAACATCTAATACTATGAAAAGGAAAACCCTGATTCCTACGGATGGTTGCATAGCATTTCGAGAGTGGGAAAAACTGAAAGGCTTTGGCGTCACGTTCCAGAGTCGAATATCAAGAAACAGGAGAAGGGGTCTCGACTTCGTCCACAAAAAGAGCGGGAAGCCTGTTTTCGATTTCCGTTACGGGAAAAAGTCGAGAAGTTTAGAAAACCTCTCGCTCGCGCTGCATTCCGAACATAACAAGTTCCAGTTATTTTAAACTCTCCAGATTGGATGACGTTACCATTTTAATTAGGGGGAATACTTCCTTTTATTTTGGTTACATAAACTGTTTTAACGAGTTCATGTCGGCGTAAAAAAAGGAATAAAATTTGCATTAATCCGATTGCGCAGCCTTAAGATAAAGTATACGTGTACCGGGTGAGTCATGCCGCATCAATTTATTTATCAATTACTTTATGGAGATACGGAGGTAATCTAGACTGTTTTGTAGCATAATTATTTGGCCTTGCGATTCGAACCAGCAGTGAATGTCGAATAAGAACTTATTGAGGTATATGGGACTAATAAAACTAGTCGTTGCTAGACAGCGGATTTTATGCATTCATGGCAAAAATGAATAGGTGCAATTTAAGACAGTGAAAATATTAGAAGAATGTAAAAACACTGTTATATTATTTTCGACCCATTGAATATTAAGAAAGAAAATCAATTTCTATTTCACTCCAGTCGGTTGAAAAGCAGGTAGATAATTTTTATTTTACGCTAGCTGTACCCGGCCACGCGTTGCTGTGGGTCAGTCTGGTTAAATGGAAATGGAAGAAAAGAGAAAGCGCACGTTTCGAATATGTTTAATTTCACAATGCTTGTGGGTATACAATTTTGTTGTTGTAAAAACACGCGCGTATTCGAATGCAGCGTTGTGTCAAAATTTCGAAGCAATCGGTGAAGAACTTTCGGAGATTTATAATTTTGAACAAACGAACATTTACATTTTTATTTATATAGAAGATATATAAAGATCCCGCTGTCTAGTCATTACTGAGATACTCGAGGTCGAGTTTTAGTTTATGTAATTCTTGAAACGCTCTCCGTTGCATCCGATACAAGCGCAATCAATACAAACGAGTAACACACGGTTGGTCACTAAAGTCTCCAAACACTTTAAGTAACTAGTAAAAATTACTTTGTATCATTGAAAGTGAATCTATTAGGTTCATAAATTAATTCGGTGCCTTTTTAAAACAAATTTAGTATTTATTTATAACGTAATCGTACATCTGTTACTTTTCGAAATAGTCTCCATTATTTTCGACGAGTTTGATCCATCTTTCGGGCAACTGTCGAATTCCTTGGCGGAAAAAAGATGGCGGTTTAGATGTAGTGTATTCGTGAATACCTTTTTGCACCTCTTCCAATGTTTGGAAATTTGTATCTGCTAAATGATGCTGGAGTGATCGGAATAAACGAAAATTTAAGCAGAATTCAACTCGTTCGTCAAAATCAAAGCAGAATAAATCAATTCTGCGGCTTCGGAAGCATTTTTCTTTAATTGAAAGGCAAACAGTATACAGTACCGTATGCGAGTCTTGTCAGACGCAGCCATCTTGCCTACTAATTGTTTTTGTTTTGAAAAGATCTCAAACGTTTCATAACTGTAAGTGTTGGTACTTAAACGTTACAAACTGGCGGCCGATTATTTACATTCAAACCAGTATTAAGGTGAAGTGGGGTAAGCGCAGGGTGGTTTTTGTAAAGTTGGTTTTTAAATTTATGTATTTTCAGTCTGGTATGTAAATACTTAACGCTGTCGGTATGAAACGCTTTGAACAGTTATTACTGGTGAATTAATATTCCGTAGGATTCCAATTTTTCTTGAAAATTTTCATTTTGATAGGATATTGTGCAAAATATCAACTACTCAACTACTTCAAACCTTGTTTCATGTGCAACGGGACAAGAGCAGAATTATTAACAAGCCTGCTATAAAATGCTTTATTGCATTTTATTGCATTAAATTACGAAAACACCTTTATCCTTGGATCACATCTATGTCGAATAGTTCATGTTAACTTATGGTACATTAATAAATACAAGCTAGAGAAATTTCGTTCATATTACAATAAAAATAACCAGTATATGCACTTGCCACGTTTACGAACTTACCTTATAAATAACTCCACCTTATAAATAATTTAATATCAAGGCACCGAATTCATTTCTACACCTAATACATTAAATTTGATCATTTTCCGACAAATATGCATATGTATAAACAACCGATGAACAAGTGAAAGTGTCCTATGCCTCCAGTATATGAACGACCACTTAAGGGGTAGACTTGTTGCTAGGATTACAAGGGCGCGAGATGCGCTTTCTCATTTCTCGATAACGAAAAGATGGGGTTTTTCAATAGTCAAAAGCGCTAGATAAAAGATCGATCTAGGACGCGATCGCCCTCAAAATTCCAATTTTCACGTTTACGAGGCGTAGTTTGTATTATTCGGCAGCGTGTAGCTGTCACAGCTATATAAAACTAACTACATGCTTCCGAATAATGCGAATCACGTCTCCTAAACGTAAAAAATAGGACTTTTGAGGGTGATTGCGGTCAATAGTCAGAGCCGGATTAAGGATTGCGTCTCCTAGACAGACGACACTCGCGCGTGACTGCACACAGTCACCACAGTGCACTCACACACCGCTAGACCACGTATACGTACGCAAAGATTGCAAGGGTCCGGGGATTCCACTCCTGATATCTTAATAATGCAAAGACGGGGTTTCTTATTAGTCAAAATCGGTAGATAAAAGATCAATCTAGGGGGCTATTTGCCTCAAAAGTCTTTTACGTTTACGACGCGTAATTCTCATTATTCTGCAGCATGTCGCGGAGCCGCGAGTAGCAATGGAGAGGCGACGGTGCTGCCGCCTATCGTGACTGTCGGTATGCTACCGAATAATGAGAATTACCCGTCGTAAACGTAAAAGTAAGACTTTTGAGGCAAATAGCCCCCCTAGATTGATCTTTTATCTACCGATTTTGACTAATAAGAAACCCCGTCTTTGCACTATTGAGAAATCAGAAGTGGAATCCCGGACCCTTGCAATCCTCGCGTACGTATACGTGGTCTAGCGGTGTGTGAGTGTACTGTGGTGATTGTGTGCAGTCACGCGCGAGTGTCGTCTGTCTAGGAGACGCAGTCCTTAAGCCCAGTAGCAGAAGTAGCAAATGCTACGGGCCCCGCGATTGCAGCAGAAAAAGCCCTGGCTACTATTAACAGATATTTCTGCTAGAACAAAGGTCCTCCATTGTGTTTTGTTTTGCTATCATGCAAAACCTAGGGCTCCCGGGTAACATTTGCTACGGGCCCCGCGCAATCTTAATCCGGCACCGTCTATAGTAATCTTTTATCCGAACTGAAGAACCCTATCGCACGCATTATCGAAAAATGAGAAAGAGCGTTCGGCCACCCTCGCAAATTCTGTAAAAACAAGTCTACCCTCTCAACGTTTCGAAAGAAATGGCGGGAAACAAGGGGCCGAAGTATGTACCGGTCTCCAAATAGATCTCGATCGCAAAAAACGCATCAGCCTTATTCGCAGGCCATTTAGTACAATGGCCCACTAATTTGAAATCTCGAAAATAGCCAAATACTGAATGGCCTGCAAACACGACCGATGCATCTTGCTGTCATCGCGAGATAGCGAGTGCGAAAGACACGGGAAAGCTTGCTCTCGCGATCCTGCGTTCGAAAGCACTGCGAGTGCGACGAGGACGGAGCGACGGTAAGAAGAGATCGAAGATCGTTCGTGGTACACGCGAGGAGTGCGGGTGAGAGGGTGAATCGTAGTCGGCGAGTTAGAAGAGGACGGGGTTAGGGTCGAGGGAGAGGGAAGTAGAAGACGGAACCATAGGCGGTGATAAACAAGCGGAAACGAGAGGGGAGAACAGGACACGCACAGGAGTGGGACAAAGACGGGAACAAGAGATCGTACTCGATGCTCGTCGGGTGAAGTTAGTTAGCAGTCGATGCGCACACGCCACGCGCTCCGGACGTACGTCGTCTCATTCCTGTTGTGTGTCGCGCGGCGCCGACGGTTCGTTCGTTCCTCTCGGTTTGTCAACGTGTCCGGTTCCCGTCCGCAGCTTCCGCTCGAAAGTCAGTTTCCTCGATGATCGAAGGAACTCGGCCGGTCGATGAAGATCGAAATAGATCCCCGCTGACCGAAACGTTCCAGTGACAGATTCGGAAAGTGGAAACTCGCGCTCTCCTCGTCCAGTGATATTCGAATTCAACGATGCCGCGGTGGTGATTCGTGGCGAATGATATTCGCTCCGTATTCGATAGTTTTCGAAGTGTACACTGTGGGCATCGTTAGGTCAAATTCGACGCTCGAAGTATTTTCGTGGTTCCCGAAGCGACCTCACCGACGAGAATGGTCATTTCGGGCTGGCGCTCGAACGGAACACAAATAAGGGACGAGTAGGGTCGAAGAAAAAGGCGGAACGCGGTTGGGATAGTCTTTGGGCTCGTTACCAGGTACAGATTATAAGTCGGACTTAAATTTTTAGTGCGACACAAACAAATATGCGGTTAACGCGTTGACTGCAAGGCGCATTTTCCATGTTTCGCCCAAGGCGCCAACGTGAATTTTTCATTATGCGATGCGTATTACGTTGAAATTTGCATGTAGCAATCAAATTATTTTTGTATGTTCTATGTTGCATTAATTTCTTCGAACCGTTGTAGTAACAATGGTATTATTGAAAAATATATCGGTATCCATATTTACTCTAATTATGTACTTTTATTAGTTGCTGCGTCGCCGGTCACCGGTGACCCCCATGGCAGTCAACGTGTTAAATATGATTATAATATCAAGGGAAATAAATTTTCAAAAATAGAAAATATTTATTTTGGAATATAACGTACATTTCAATTGTGTCCCTCGGGTCTCGATTATCCATCGGACCTTCATTTATCCGGGCTGTTTGTCTACCGATCAAGCAGGTTAATCGAGATCCTACCGTACTACTAAACCGAATCGTCTGGTAGTGGATTGAATTATTGTTTTTGCGGAGGGAAATGCAATGGGCGAAAATATTTCCGTCGGGGATGTCGAAAAAGAACCAAATAAATAATATTCAAGGTTAGAAAAATAAAGTTTAGAATAATAATTAAATAATAGTTGTATTAAAAATGTTCGAATGGAATGAGATCCATTACAATTAAAGTTTGGAATTATATGTTCGGGAATTATACAGGATTGGAATGGAACTTGGTTGTAAATAAAATATAGCGAGTATCGCTTTATAACGATTATTTTTATTTTATTGAAACGCAAGAGAAAAATTATGTAAATGTTGTCGCAACTAGAACCAATAACAGAATTAACGAGAAGTATGTAATAAATGAAGGTTCGTCGAGTAACGTCTTGGACTGACAGGAACCTTGATGAGGAAACCGGAAGTCGTTTATAATTCAGCGTAGAATTTAATATTCTAGAACGCAGCCTGTCGTTTGAATTTCTTGAAATAGTTTCCCATCTATAATATATATATTTTTAATTTTTCTTTTACCGGTTGTACAATTGTATTTTTTTAAACTTAAATGGAATAACGAGACAATAACATACTGCTGCGATGCGTAGACACTTTGCATATTTAGAGACCTATGATAGGATGACTGTCGAAGGTCACGTTTCATTTAGTATGACAGGTTGTCGATAAGTTGGACAGGTTTTCTCAGAAATTATAATTAGAATGTGCGACTCATTCCGCATATTTCTATTCTTGCAAACTAATTTATTTAATCTTCATTGAACTTTGCATTTTACGAGCCGTTGTTACATTTATATATAGATGCATGAAATATGCTATTGTTATAGCACATGAAACTTTTTGTCATTTATAAAATTTGTATTGGTAGACTATAAGACGTTTGTATTAACCCCTTGCACTCCTTAGAAAAATGTAAATGAAACGGGTTTTTAAATGTATTTGGTTCTTCAGCTATATTTAATATAATTAGTAAACGAAATGGTTTGAAATAAATAGCAGTCGAGAAACTGTCCTTCGAAATAAATTTAACCCTTTGCACTCGAAGCTATTTTAACTCGGAAATGAAACGTTTCTTTCGAGCTAGAATAATTCCATTTTATATTAATTTTTTTCTTTGTATGAATTCGAAATTGATATAATTTCTCATACAATTTTTAAATGTTTAGTAATTTATTAGATACCAACATATTTATAATAACCTAAACAATATTTTGAATAATTATACAGCAATTTTTAGTGGTGACTCTGAGTCACCACTCGAGTGCTAAGGGTTAAAATGAAACACTTAAAATATTAGGGAGTTGTTGGCAACAAAATAAAAAATAATTAGGAGTGTAAAGTGTTAATTACACGGTGTTAATTACAAGTCGAATTGTACACGGTGCCAATGACCATGTCACAATGAAGTCCTAACGCACCCCTTTTCGTAATCGATTAATTTTTTCGTAGTCCCTGAATTTTACTTCTATTTAAGAGCAGTTTTTTTTACCGCAGCATCCTACATAGGCACCGTGCCTAGGATGCCTGTGGGACTAAGACGATTCCAGGGATCGATCACTGTGACACGGTGGCAATGACAGGGTGGCGTTTATTATTAACTTCGTGACAGAAATTACGTGTCCGTCCGTACGAACGTCGAGCTTTTCGTGTTTTTTTGTCTCGTAGCGATAAATCACGTTGGTTCTTCGTTCACTGTAAGCCGAACCGGCCGGCTAATGAAACTTTTCCGTTTCCACTATTATATCCGTACGCGAGTACCCAATGACTCACTTTGC
This sequence comes from Lasioglossum figueresi, assembly GCA_028455805.1. NCBI lineage: Eukaryota > Metazoa > Arthropoda > Insecta > Hymenoptera > Halictidae > Lasioglossum > Lasioglossum figueresi. The sequence continues at coordinate 23,261,489 of CM052200.1, read as the reverse complement.
GGGCGTGTTGCGTATTTTTCTGCGCTCGGAAATAGTGCGACGAGATCGTAGGAACGGTTATTATTGCATCCGCATTCTGTCTCGATGCGCCTGGTATCCTCGAATTTTACGTCCGACGAAATTGAACAAGGCACCGTGAAATATTCCTATTAGGTTCATCGACGTGGCCACGTGACTGCAGATTCCTATGCAAATTTCCACTTACACAAAACTCTCTCGATCGTTGTCGGAAGCCTCGTTTAGTTTTATGATTACAATAAACATCTCTGTGCATTTATGGCTTATCAAGATTCCGCCAGAGAAAATAATGTCAAGTTTTCGTACTATCTTCTTTGCGGATTATTGTTGGAACAATAGAACTACCGAAACGGTCGAAATTACCGATTCCTTATTTTTCTTTTCTTTTTTAACCACGCAAGGTTCAGCGACAACTACAGGTTTATACGTGATTGGTCGTTTTAATTTCTTCTTTCACAATTACTGAAATTCAATGAAATTCTTTATTGGACCACATAATAAAAATTTTATAAATTAAATAATTGATCTTTTACACTCGAAGCTGCTCCAACTTCAGAACTTTTATCTGCAAAACAGTGAAATCACATTTTACAATTTATTCGTTTTATACATATTTGAATTTTTAGTGATTTTACTACTACCGAAACAGTCGAAATTACCGGTTCCTTATTTTTTTTTTTTTTTTTGAATCACGCAAGGCTCAGCGACAACTGCAGGTTTATACGCGATTGGTCGTTTTAATTTCTTCTTCCACAATTACTGAAATTCAATGAAATTCTTTATTGGACCACATAATCAAAATTTTATAAATTAAATAATTGATCTTTTACACTCGAAGCTGCTCCAACTTCAGAACTTCTATCTGCAAAACAGTGAAATCACATTTTACAATTTATTCGTTTTATACATATTTGAATTTTTACTACAAACAATTGTTAGATACAAACTAAATTATGTAGTAATTTTTAGCGGCGCTTCGGTGTGGCTACTCGACTAGAAAGGGTTAAATAAAATTGATTATATCTCTCGTCTTACGACGCGAAAAATATACATTTTTATGAAAATTCGTATCTTTATTTATGGCACTCATTTCCGTATTTTTTTTAAAGCAAGCGCTATCGAATGACGCATTTATTGCATTTATTATTTATATGGACTTTGTTCCAGGCCTATGTCATTTTTCAGGTAGTTTCATTACTCTGTCCTTGAGAAATGTGTAACCATCCACGAAATGGCTTTGTGGCTTTATGAAACACTTAATCCTCGATGTCGTACGTAAATTATGCGACGAATGAATCGTGTAATCGCATGATTTAATCCGAGGAAAATTAATTGAGAGTATTAACGCCAATAAAATAACCGTAAATTTTTTATCTAATTGTAAAGAAAGTGATAAGAAACGAATGTTCACTTAAATATTTCATGGACCATAAGAAAAGTATGCATTTTTTGTAAACACTTTTGCAGACAATTTTTTAAATGATCGTTTATATAAATATTTTAACATTTCTTTTTAGCTAAAATATTCTGAAAAGATCAGCTATGTAGGGAAGTTCTGGCTCTCTCGTTGTCAGAAACATCCCTCGATCCACGTTCCGTGGTTCTTGAGTGGGATTCTAACGATGCTACAGCGCAGTATCAGATAAGACGTGACATTGACTATTCTCGGATACGTAAAATCTATTGGAGTCTCCGCCGAGAAAGCTACACGAAAACAAATTAGTACATTTACGTTAAAAATGAAACATGCTCTGTATTAACTGAGCGAATTTTAAAATTACCATTAGCTTGTACGAGTAATGAATTCTGAGTAATGAAAGGAATTATCTACGAATTTAAATTAAAATAGTATTTCCTGTTATACTGGAGGTTCTTGAAATCACTAACCGTATTACCGTAGTTAATTACTGGAACGTGGATGCTTATGCAAATTGCATCGTTAAAAGCATATGAAAATTATTTCGAAATTTCAGGTAACAATGAGTTGCAAATACATAATTTTTTTTACGCAATGCAGTAACTAAATAAATTTACTGCACCGAAGTGTCTGACAATTTATTGAATCCAATTAAAGTTAATGATATTGAAATTGTTTTGAACGTACAGTGAACCACGAAAGTATTTGAATGCACTTTAAAACGGTATAACTTTTTTATGATCGAATCAAACGACTTGACTTTTTTTGAGCAATTAGAAGAATTGATTTACCAAATGATATGCAAGATAGATTTTCAAAAAGTTGCAATTGCTAAGAATTGCATGAGAAAGTAAAAGAGGCACCATTTATAACTTTTTTTATTAGAGCCCGTAATGAAAATTTAAAATATGCGTTTTGTTTTGCGCGGTGTATGTTAATTACATACATGCGGAAAATTTCATTGAGATCGGTTGTCGCGGAAAAAAGCGACACGCATCGAAAGATGTAAGAATTTGTGGTTTTTAAGCAGAAACTGATCAAAAGTCGTGAAAAACTATGATTTCTACCACATTTAACCACTTGTAATTTTTGGTTATGTCAATCGATTTTGATGAAATTTTCAACATGTGTGTAACTAACACATAGATCTACAAAACATATACTTTAAATTTTCATTAAGGGTCCAAATAAAAAAGTTTAAAAAAATGCCTTTTTTATTTTTGCATGCAACCTTGTAAATTGTAATTTTTGGTAAATCTCTTTTGCAGATCATTTGGTAAACCAATGCTTCTAATTGCTTACAAACCATCAGGTCGTTTGGTAAATTTATAAAAAAATTATGCTGTTTTAAAGTGCGTTCAAATACTTTCGTGGTTCACTGTACGGTAATTATTAAAACGAGGGGCTAAAAATGAAAATGGTCTCCCCTCTTCGGATCAAAAATTACGATCATGCGCATCTGTAACTATCATTCGTAGTCTCTCAGGAATGTCTGGAGAGCATCGATATTCGTGGTATAGTGCTCGCTTCAGACATTATTATACAATAAAACGCACCGTACATGGGATTCAGACATGAGATCATTGCAAGTGCACGAAAGTAGGCGGGCCGGGCCGGGCAATTCAATAAACAGGAGGACGAAGGTCAGACTTAAGTCATCGAGCCTGTTAACATTTTTATTTTCGTGGCTGGCCGTTCCTGCTGCTAATAAGAAAGAATTTTTTCAATCAACCAGCTCGGAGGAACGTCTGGTTTGATCATCCGTAAAAATAATTCTGTCAGTCTTCCTCTTTCTGTTTTTTTCCTCGTTTGCATTAGCAGCCTGTTGCCTCAAAATTCGTCTTTTGTAATCGCGGACAAATTGCGAGAATAGAATACGAAAATAAAGCGCAGCGTGATGATGAATCGTAGAGTACATATACTGGTTTCTGTACATCGGTGTGTACACGTGATTAATGAAGATCTACGCTTGCAGAGCCCGCGGGTGCACCTTGAGGAAAATGAAGAATCCTTTTAGTTCTTATCCCGACGAATGTTTTGCATCCATCCTTTATCTTCGTCGCGTTATCTCGTCGAAAGAGTAGAGGAAATTTAAGGTCTCACGGTGCAATAAACTTTCGTTTAAAACTGAAGTTCGCCATCGAGTTCTGGAAATATTGTTCCACCCTATTCACTTTTCCTATTTTCCTGCTTTATGAGGAAAGTTGCTCGGATCCTAGTCCGTATCTGCAGGGAACGGGTTCGCAAGTAATTCTATAGAATTTGAAAACTGCTGCACAAATGTTTCCCCAAGACGTCGAAGATTTTTCATTCTCGCGAGCGGTAGCTGCAGCGTGCGAATGATCTCCTCGATATGTAATAATAAAGTGGAACTTCCACGTGGGTCGCATGTGGGTGAGACGAATTTTATAAGTTCGGAAATTCATTTTGAATTTTATAAGAATTTTTAGCATGCAACAGGGCTAAAGTAACATCAACTGTGACAAGCTTCAATTTTTTAGTTTCTCTCGATTCTCGGTTTCATTAATTAAATTATCTGGAAACCTGAATCTTCGATGAGAAACTATTTGGTGTAAGGCTGATTTACTTTTGTTCATCTTACCATCTCTTTGAAACTCTCATTTGCAAATTGCTGGAAACAAGAAACGCGATATCGAGTGCGTAACACGATATCGTAATTTCTTACTGAACGCAAATAAACAATTTCGAGACAGTGTTTCTCCGATGTGGAGGCAGCGTCGTAGAAAATTTAATGTCAGGGACATTGTAACAAGAGCTCGTAATTAATTAAGCGTGGTTACGTTCGCGTGGCAAATGTGCGCAGCAAGATAAGATGAATTTCCATCGGTCGCGATGTCGAGAATTTGATCTAGGTTCACGTGCCGTCTTATCTCGATCGGTTTGATAGATCTTCTACATTTAAAACAAACATTACTGAAACACAACCGATATACCACATACAGCGATTTCCACTAATATTCGGATGCTCTAAAAAAGACGTTAATTTTTTAAATATTGTACTATACGATTTGAGCTTTTTTAGGAAGCTAGAGCAATTAGTTTACTACAGGATGTGAAAAGAAATTTTTTCAAAAATTGCAATTCATCGGAATTATAGAAAAAATACTAAAAGTTGCAATTTACAACTTTTTTATGTGGGCCTGTATTGAAAATTTAAAAAATACGTTTTTTTTAGATCTGTGTCAATTATATGCACTATGAAAGTTTCATCGAAATCGGTTGATGCGGGGAAAATCAACAAACATTGAAAGATCTAAGAATCCCTTATAGATTTATTCCACTTAAAGGACAAAAATTGGGAAAAATTTCCATTTTTACCATCTTTAAATGTTTGTAGATCATTGCAACGGCGGCCGATTTTGACAAAATCGTCAGAATATGTTTAATTGACACAGATCTGCAAAACGTACTTTTTTAAATTTTCAATATAGGCCCACATAAAAAAAGTTGTAAAATGCAACTTTTAGTATTTTAAAAAATTTCTTTTCACATCCGGTAGTATACTAATTGCTGTAGCTTCCCTAAAAGTTCAAATCGTATAGTACAATATTAAAAAAGTTATCGTCATTTTTAGGGCGTACGAATATTAATCCGGTTCACTGTATTAATAATTATCAATGGATAGTAAATATTATTCTCGCGCGTTGTCCGTTGAAGAACAGCAAAGAAAAATCTTAGAAAACAGAAAATAAATAAAAATTATTTTTGATATATTTATTACTTTCGAGTAGGTACTAGAATATAGTGCAATATGCTAGAATATAATATAATATACGATAATATACTAAAAGATAGTACACGTGCAAACTCTTTCCTTTACAAAAATTGGTAAACTTGATCATAAATTTCATAACTCCCTTTATTGCCCTGTTTTCACCTACGAAACGCAGATAAGTTCAATAACAAAAATCCTCGAGTACCTTCAAAAGTCACTTACCGTTCCGAAGAGATTTCGAAGTCGATTTGTCACTACGCAAATCGAGCGTGGCGAAGCCTCCTCACGGCAAACTTGAAACTGCAAAGTGACTCACGAGAGTAGTAATAAACACGTCATGCACGCAAAGAACGCGTATAAATAATTAATCGTCTCGAAGATGCAATTTATACTCTGCTCGTTGCGTGGGTGAACTTCGAACGGTTCGCTCAGCTTAGTTTGTCGACGTAGGACTTGCAACCTTCCTTCGTTAATTAACCGACACGATCGATCACAGGACGATATCATGTGGACAACAATCTAAAAATTCATTGTCTAATATCCACTGGATTCTATGTTGAAACTATATTTTATCATCTAAATTACCACGTTTATCAAAGAAAGTTCAAATAATTCAGAAAGGGATTAGTTACAAGCTGTTTTTTTCTCAAGAAAATGCTACAGTGACTCCCACTAATGTTCGAACACTCTGAAAAAGACGATAACTTTTTAAATATTGTACTATACGATTTGAACTTTTTTGGGTAGCTAGAGCAATTAGTTTACTACAGCATTTGAAAAAAAAATTTCAATAATTGCAACTGATCGGAATTGTAGAAGAAATACTAAAAGCTGCAATTCGCAACCTTTTTATGCGGGTCTATATTGAAATTTTAAAAAATACGTTTTGTAGATCTGTGTCACTTAAACATATTTTGAAAATTTCGTCAAAATCGGTCGATGTTGCACTGAGCAAACGTTTAAAGATGGTAAAAATTGCAGTTTTTTCAACGATTTTCGGCCTCTAACTGCGATAAATCTAAGAATTCTTACGTTTTTCAATGCCTGTCGCTTTTTCCAGCATTAACCGATTTCGATGAAACTTTTACAATGCATATAATTGACACAGATCTACAAAATGTACTTTTTAAATTTTCAATATTGGTCCACATAAAAAAGTTGAAAATTACAACTTTCAGCATCTTATCTGCGATTCCGACAACTTGTCATTTTTGAAAATATTTCTTTTCACATCTTGTAGTGAACTATAATTGCTCTTGCTTTCCAAAAAAGTTTAAATCGCATGGTCCAATATTAAAAAAGTTATCGTCTATTAAGGAGTGTCCGAATATTAGTGGGTAGTCACTGTATATCAAACAGTTTATTGATTCAAAGCGTCACTTACTTTACATTGTTCATCAAATATGCCTCTTATTGTTTCTTTCAAATTTATGTAGTGTAGAAAAATAGAAAATTCTAAAATAGTATTCCAAATTTTCGATTAGAGCATTTAAAACAGTTCGGAACAACAAAATATAAATGTTTTCTACTCCATACGGATGGTTTTATTTTTGTCCCAAATTCCTATCAAAGTACCGCACTGTGGCGATCGATAGAGAATCGTGGTATCGTTCCAATACATAATTCTGGGGAATTGTACGCAAAAGTAGAACTTCAAATGTCTCAATCTTCTACATAATAAAACTGTCGGGGTTTACAATCTGTGAGTAATAAAACTATCAAGGGCTGAAGTCGTCTACCGATGTGTCTCCGAGGGGTTGAAACCTCCCAGTGATTGCACCCTCGAGGACTGAAATCTTCCGTTGATAGAATTCTTAAGATGTGGAACCTTGTATCGGGGGAACACTCGAGTGGTAGAATCTTTTAGAGACACAAATATTAAGAGTTGAAATCGCTTCAGGTCAGAAACCCTCAAGTGGTAGATAGAAATATTGAGGGCTGGAATCTTCTAGCGTTAGAACTCTAAAGAGGTGCACTAGACATTTTAAAGACTTCTATCATTTTTCTCTTCCCGTATTTTTATAAACAGGACATCGCTCAAGTACGTCTTTCACAAATAGACCAGTTAAGTTAGTTTTTTAAATACATTAAGTAAACTGGTGATTGCTAAAATTTGTTAACCATGTTATTTAACAAAAAGAAGTTCAATCAACATAAATACATTTTTATATTCCAAGTAATAAATATATTCGTTTTATAATATACGAATTCTTTCTGTAATATATTCTTTCTTCAATAATTTTCAAGAAGTTGAAAATGATCTCGTTTTAAATTACTCGCTTTTATCATAAATGCATAAAACCGGCAGTCTAGTGATCGCATTAGGCAACCCACTCTGCTAAATCCCAAAAATTCTGTGAAAACAATCGCACGAAAATCTGCGACGATAGTTTCGTCAGGAAAGATTGCAGACCGTAAGCGGGTGGCCTAAAAGGTTTCTGTTTTCTCCATTTTCTTCATCTTCGAGCCGTGTTACACGGAAGAAAGTGTTAGTAGGTGGAAGAGCAAGGATAGGTGGAAATTGGATTCTTGTTTGCAGAGTCTTATTTGATTACAGAGTTGGGGTAGGGCTGTAGGAGAGGAGGGTTAGAGCGATTTTGTATGGTGGGTGGTGCGTTACAGGTATACCGGGCTGCGATACAGATAAAACGGCAGGGATCCCGGCGTGAAAGCGAAATCGGGATCCGCCTTATTTTGCAGCGAGCAAATTAAATGCAAATGAACGTGACGGTTTTTCGCACGGTCGAATAGGGCTCTCTGGATGCCTCCGAGTGATGCTCCACATGATTCGATTACCCCGGAACGAAGCGTCAACAAAAATTGTTCCTGCGTCGACTTCTAGGTAATACCGACGTTTATCAAGTCTCCAATTACAACGTCCGGTTTGCCTTTTGATAGCGGACCCCAAAGCATGCTTATTTCATAGTTCTCGACTGTTGCGTAAAGGCCGATCGATGAAACAATCACTTTTCTTATTTGTTACTACGACGTACGATCTTGGTCACCAGACTGGATTGTTTCCTCACCGGACTGCGGATGTTTATGCAAAATAAAAATTGCCCGATGTAGAATAATAAATTCTTTTAATCATTTTAATAAGTCAAGAATGGTAATATGTATCCTTCAATTTTTGTATTTGACCTATTCGTTTCTGCCAATATTTTTGTCTTAGACGTAAATTACTTTCAGATTATCCGCACAATTTGTAATAACTAGACCGCGGAACTTTATGCAAAATAAGAATTATCTGCATCGATTGCAAGAAATAGAAATTAAATTGAACGTTCTTTCATCCCTTAACGATTTTAATAGAGGCGAAATCATATATTGACGTCTTCAATTTTTAAAATTTTCCAACGATTTTTGATTTCATCTACTCAATTTTGACTAATAATAACTTTGTTTCATATGTCACAAATTTTGAAGGTCACGTTGGCGTACTCCAGCGTACTCTCAATATTTTTCGATATCTCACGTGGAGAATCGTTACAACAGTTTCCAAAATAAATTCGTCTATTTACCCATCCTTGAACTTACATAATACTCCGCAGCATTGGCATCTTCACGCCAAGACATACAAACTGTCGAAGTCTCCAGGCGTTTCGACAAAATGGCCACTCGTAGAAACGCGCACGTTACGGTTTCAACGCTCTCACAATACATACAGATTTCTTTTTGACTTGATTCATGATCCGACGAGTAGGTAAATCCAGTGTTACACGGGGTGGAAGTGATACGATCACAGAAGCTAGCGTATACGTTCAGGTAGGTATGTACAATGCTGAAAATTCAGCAAGGGGCTGCAGCTAGGCCAGTCGTGCATTCTTCCGCACTTCCGCTGAGTGCACTCCTCGTCCGCGTTTCGTCAGCCACTTTTTCCCGACGGCTTTTCACGTCGAAAATGAGCACAGTTAGCGTGTAGCGGAACTTAGAAAACTCATTCACTCGGTCCCGACGATTTTCCCTCGATTTCAACAGTTTTTCGCGCTATCCATGCGCGTCTTCTTTAATCCCACGGGTTTTCTAGGCTGATCCTTTAAAGGGGACATCGTTGGAATTTTTAATGCGACAGATAGACCAGGAGCTTCACAAATTTAGGTCGTGCACGATGAGAAAGGGAGACTGTTTCCTCTACTTTCCTCTACTTTCCTCTACTTTCCTCTACTTTCCTCCATTTTGTATGCATCAATTTGCAAACAACTGGTAAAACCAGTTGAATGATGCAGAATTAAAAATGGAGCTATAGAAAGAATTATCTTAGTATCGTTAGGAAGCTATCGATGTAATCAAAATGATTCTCACAGCCTTTACAGCCCAAAGTGTTTTATTTCTTCTTTCATTATTTTAAATGGTGTAGTCACAGTTAGGGATTGCAATCCCGCAAAGTGGGATCCCGCAATCCCGCGGGATCCAGCGTCATTTCTTGGTCCCGCATTTCTCAAATAGGTGATGCGGGATCCCGCAAAATTTGTGGGATTATGCGTATAAACAAAATTTCGCGAATGACGACGCGTACGATGAACTATTTCGATGATACGTTGTTTCGCGGTTCTGCGCTCTTCACTTTTTCCGATGCCGTGCCACTGGCGAACTTTCCGATTCACCTCATCAATTAATATTATACATATATCGTAGCTTCGTTATCGATATAATAATTTTTTATTTAAATACCTTTTTTTAATATAAATATTAGATGTAACGAATTATTATACAGGGTGGGGCGCCACATTTTGCCATCTAGATTTACGTCATTATTATTACGCATAGCAAACAATGTTTCAGATGAAGTTGAATGGTTTTGAGAGGAGCACATTCTGATGCCACATTTTTTTTTGTAGGTGGACGTGTAAAGGACATATGAAGGACATTAATGTTTTTTTAAATGGAATCATATATTTTTTATTGCATCAACTGATGCTCCTTCATATTCTTTACAAAAAAGTATTAATCTATTTGTGTAAAAAAATTTAGAAGTTTAGGAGATATTTTAATTATAATTTGTTAGGAAATCTCGACTCTCTGGTCAATAATATGAATTCAATGTGATAATGTAGTAGGAGAACAAGAATTCTCAATGTAAATATTTATTACGTATAATTAAATATACGTATATGTATATTTCAATTACAGTTTGTTTTCCAAAGAGAGATTTATTTTAATTTTAATTTATGTAGATTTAGATTTTGTTCGTATTTTGTTAATAAATTTTGATTACCATGATTAAAGATGATTGTCTCATTAAGTAAAATTGGTATCTTTATTAAATATATATTAGATCGAAGAACTAAATCCTTAGTCCCGCGGGGTAGAAATAAATAGTCACAGTATGCACAATACAACGAGTAAATTTGATTAGAGTCACAATAAAATATATTTTTCGTTTCCGCCACAGCCCGGTCACGTGACACGTTTCGTCTCCATCGTGCATGCGTCACAACGTCACGGGACCAACCCCGTTACCGGCAGAGAAGGGATAACTGTATTCCCCTGATCCGGAGACTCTGTGCCGCGCTGCTAAAAGCGTATTCGTAATTTTCAAACATTATAATAAAATACAAACTCTTGCGGCAAACTCGGTGTAGGTAGGCTTCCGTTTAAAAAATTGATCGTTTCAAATTGCCAACTTGTTGCAACCGTAATTTAACTAAAAGTTTTAGTTAGGGAAATTTCGGAATGAATTCAACGGTACCGTGGACACGGAATGATTTTATATCCCAGGGTCTTAATGCAAACGTTGCTCGGCAGCGTCTTCAGTTTTTAGTCGGAGACCAAAATTCCAGGGAGCCGAGTTCCACCGGACTCGGTCCATTATGCTCGCGAACTTTCCAGCTGAGAGCTGCGAGACTGTGTAAAGAAAAAAGACGATTCCGCTCGTATTTTGTCCTTTTATCTGTTCACTGTTTGAAAGCATTCTCTTCGGACTATCTTCAAACATGATAAGGGCCTCCGGATCCTCGGCCCTTAATGGATCTACTGTTTGCATCCCGGAGAGCATCAGCGGATACACTTGTCTTGCGACACACCCCTCGCCCTTTGAAAATCAATCTCTCCCCCTCCCTTGCCATCCGACTTCGTCGTCGAGATTGTCTCTTGTAAATTCGATTCGGCTAAAACGGAATAAAGCTATTATCATTTTGAACGATTGCTTGCGTCGGGACTCGACGAATCGGCCGAGCTTCACGGTTCGTTCCCTGGAAAGATGGAACACGGAACAAGAAACAGCTTCCCTTTTGCCGGTTCCGTTGAACCCGTCTCTTATCCCTGGATTAAATGCTGACGGTGTACGATTGGTTCTTGTTCTTCCCTGTTTCAATTGTTTATAGCGCTAGGTTGTTGCGCATGGAATGTCCAACTTTTGGTGGTCACGTTATACAGGCACTTCTTCTAAATAAATCTTATTCGTTGACGTGGCACCATTGTAATCAATTTACTTTCTCAACGAAAGAAGAGAAAGAAATTGAATATTTTTAGCATTGAAAATATTGAATATCTTTACCATGAAAAATATCGGATATTTTACCTCTTTTAATACTTGTTGTATATTTTTCAGGTAATGCTTATTCCTCTGGCATTTGGAGGGCTCAGAAGACGATCGGTCAGAGTAAGTCTCTGTGTGTGAAAATTTCAGATAATTAAGTCTTTTGAAAGTTGTAAAAAAATGCCGGTGCATGCCAAGGTTTAGAGGAATATACGATTTATATTATAATCCGATTCGAAAGAATTATAGTATATTCATTGCGGGTGAGCGTTTGTTATAAAAGTTCATTACCCGTGAGCCCAGAATAATGTCCCCTTTTATATCGTCTGAACCGATAAATGAGACACATTTATATTAAATTCCATTTAAAACCCTCGCGATGTATCTGACCCAATATCGTAACGCAAGGGTTACGATAAAATTACCTGGATGTTTCTGTATCGACGATTTTCATTCTATAAATAATGTTTATTAAAAGAAATAATGATTTATTTAGCGCAGACATGTCTGCGAGGGGTTAATGGTTGAGAGAGAAAAAGGTTCGTTCGGCTAATGCACTAACAATCCACGGACTTACATTTTTACAAGGCGTTGCAAATATGCTCTGATTCTATTACAAGATGTTACAAAATTTATAATGCACTCAATGTTCCGTGTATTTTCCTGTATTATTAATTTCACTATTTCTACGCAAATCTGAACATTTTTAATACATTTGGATAAAAAAAATCTTCACATTTTGTTTAATTCCATCATAACGGATGATATAGTTAAAAATTTTATTTATCAAAAAATGTTTTTATCGAGAGAGAAAAAAAACAGTTTTTCAAGAGAAATAATTTCTGAAACAGATACACTTGAATTGAAAGGGAGAGAGACCACAGTGAGGTATTGTTCGGTGATTTTATATTTTATTATAACATTTCTGCTCGCGAAACACTGTAGTACGATTTATTTGCGCATCAATTTGTTCTTGGAATGCTTTCGACGATAAAATTGAATAACGCAATCGACGTATCAAACGATTATATTCGTTCCGAAGCTCCATGATACGTTCAACATTATTTATTATCGACGGAACGGTTGAAACGTTCTTCCCTGCACAGGGCCGGGCCAATCAAATTTATTTGCACGTTGATTTCAACCTGCAAATAACTGCGACGTTAATGTTAACGAAGCGGGCATTGTGTGTGTGTGAAAATCAAATTTGGCGGATCACGGGCTTTCGTGCGTTCCGGTCTCATTAAAATTAACGCCAAACTGAGTTTCGAGTGTCACTGTTCGGTATTGCATTGTAAATCGATGCGATTCCACCGAAAAAGAAAATAACGAGCGATAAAAAAAAAAGTACATCATTTTACTAAACGAACCGCGCTTTTGAAAATTTTAAATTCGTTTATACATTCCCTTGTATTGTGATTTTATATTCATTTACAAATTCCCTTGTTTCGTTTGAGGTAAATACAATGACGTGGTATCGTTAAATATTCGATTAAAGCTGTGCCACCGTCTAACGATAGTTCGTTAAACTCGATTAAGAAACCCGCACTTCGCGAAAAACTTTTCCATTACTTGCCCGCAATGTTATTTGTAATTTATTCTTAAGAAACGAGCTTCCTCCCGACGCGTTAGCATTAAAAAGTTTTCTTAAACTTTTATTTGGACCTTCCTTGCGAGAAGTATTCAATTAATTGGCATGATTGCCTCGGACACTAGTTGCAGAAGCATTAAGAGAGTGTGAACTGCATGTGTTAATGAAATGAATTAGAAATTAGTAACCAGTCATATCGGTTACTAAAAATACTGCATTAATATTTTTATAAGGAAAGATATGTTAAAAATTGCGTCACTTTTATATGTGCCCATAACGATGAAAGTGGTCTAAGTAAAAATTAAAAAAAAAAGAAGCAATGAGTTTATCAGTTATTTCACATCACATTATTGTAAATTAAATTAATTCAATGTAAGTTTTACGATATTGTAAAAACTGGACGGTTGGATAGTGCTTGTTATTTCAACGGTATACGACGCTACACACGATATAATTTGAAACTACACGATCAAGACTTTACTGCAAACATCCTCGTAGCTGCTGCGTCTTGCTATCAATACCATTTTTATTTTGCATAAAAATCCACATTCAAGGAAACCTTGACGGTATCTCAGCGTCGTAAAGAATTAATTTCTGCACTCGACAGATTATTTGCGATAGTTACGAAATAGTGGAGACAACGGGCACCGTTTCGACGGTACAACATATAATTTTGGTGTGCGTTCGTTCATCTTCCGGAGCCGGATAATTCATTTGGTCGTAGCCGGAGTGGCAATTACACGTATTACGGGATATCGATGGGCCTTGTTTAATTTCTCTCGGTTCAATCAACGGTTTAATCATACGGACACGGGCAAACAAACCGGCGAGGCCGGGCCAATTTGTTAACAAGTGAAATTTTATGCAGGAATAGTGGCCGTGGAAACAGGATACCGATGATCGCCGCTTCTTCTCAGAGAGAGAGCGGCGCGGCGCGACCATTTCGGTGCAATTCGCTCGCAGCGATGCAATTACGGGGCTTTAATGTTCACGAAATACCACGGACCGTTTGCAGCTGGGAATTTCATGGTTCGATGGTGATATTAGGGGATTGGTAGCCGGGTCGGGAGTAATGTCGTTCCCTGAATTAAGAGATCGAATCGATGTTTCCAACCCGTGCACGATTCTTCTTGCGAATATTCTCGTCGAGAGTGGATTTTAAAGCGTTCGGACAGTGACGGATCCCTCGATTTACCGTGCGGATTATCGGGACAATTTTTCCCCGAGCTGGATATCACCAGTTCTTTTTCCAAACGCGACAGTCGAATTTTTAGCACATACAAATCGGCCGGAATTAAATGGACCGCATTTTTTCACGGATTTCAGTTATTATGCATATATCGTGGATTTCATGCGTTTTTTAACCTCTGCAACGAAATTTTTCTGGATACTCTAGTTTGCATTTACAATCTAGCCAAAACCGGTCTCAGAAAATTGTTTCTACAACCAGATACCAAAATCAAATTGTTCCTACCCCTAAAATTATTATTTTCTGAGCAAGTTACAGATAAGATAGAGATATTACGAAATAATGCTTTAACGTCTGGGAGAATATTTATTAATTGCGGTATGTAACATTATTTTGTTTTCCAACGAAATGTACAGAAAAAGGTGTGGGGAGATTTGGAATAAATATCTGAGCGTTTGTTAAAATGAAAAACGGTCGCGGGAGCGTGCAACAAATTAATACGATTATCGCGGGGCGATGCGATTAAACGGAGCATCGGTGTAAAGCATAGTCGAACATTCGCTTCCTGGTTTTCGTTGCAATTTACTCCCGCATCATGGCCACGCACCGACTATGGCAGTCTGATTGTCTGCAGCCCAAGAGAATTCTCGTCTCCGCCCAAGCGTTCCACGGTGTTTCATCGTATTTTGGCTGCCGGTTTCGGCCTCGCTCACTAAATTTAGTTCGTTGTCCGAACCCACCATCTTGGAATAATCCTCTTTCGGCGTTTAAGCTATTTCAAAAGCTCTTTAAGCCCGCCAACAGTTCTTCATATTTTCCCCGAGGTTGTTCTACTGCGCAGCTTAAAAGTGTCGGCCGAAGAATCTTCAGCGTGATTTATGATGGCCCTTTGAATATTATTCTTACGAGAATACCCTCTTGTACCCTTCAAGGGAAAAAGGGATGAATAGTTTTCCCAGCTCTTTAAAACCTGAATTATATCATTTTTGCTGTCCGACTTTCATTTCATATACTGGAAAATAATACATTTTAAGTAGAAATGTTTTGTACAACCACCGAGACATACAGTGATTTTCTGGGAAAAGAAATTCAAATAATTCACATTATTTTTCTTTCTAAAATTTATTTCGCTTATGTGTTAAAAGAAACTGACAATGCTCGTGGGCAGTAAAAATTCATTACAATTGAAAATATTTTGATACATTTAAAAATGTGCTTCTGCAAAATGAGGATAAATATAGCATGCGGTTGACAAGCATTTTTCTACCTACGACAGCGTTTTGAAATGTATGGAACTACGAAGCACCGTCAGGAGTTGAAGTGGCAAAATTTTTAGTATAGGTACAATGAAACTGATATAAATCTGCGAAACATATTTTGTTAGTTTTCGTCACAGGTACGGATAAAAAAGCTGCAAAAAGTAATACGAACATTTTCTTCGCAATTTTCTCACAATTTGTTTTACACGTTATTTAGAAATCTTTTAAAAAATACGTTTTGTAAATTTGTATCAATTATACACATTCTGAAAATTACAAATTGTGTCGTAAATTGTGTGGTGTTGTGGGTGAAAATTTCAGTTCTTCCGGATTTTCAGTATCTAACTGTAATAAATACAAAGATTCTTACTGCTTTTTTTAAAAATGTTGTAAATATATTTTAACCCCTAAAAAAAAATCCAAGTGGTCCAATATTAAGAAAGTTATCGTCCACTTAAAAGTGTCCGAATATTAACACTGAACCCACCATCACCGGTTCCAGATTTTGTATTTTACGGTTAGTGATATAATAAAGATAATTTCATACGAAATGATTATATAGATATCTTTAGCGGAGCACGTATTACAATAGGAGCTGCGCAAAGTCTGAATAAAATCAATCTTGTCAGTTTTATAACGAAACGTGTACCAGTTACTTTCAAGGCTCGGTAGGTTGTGTTAATGTGACCACAAATGTTTGCGCACCGAGCCGACACCGTCGGAGTTGAATTCGACGAATTCCATTTTTCCCGATTGACACGCGGAGTCGGTCGAAATAGTTTCGACCACTCTGGACAGCTCTAGTAGCATACCCTCCCCGTATTACGGGGCGGTGCAACAACCTCGCGGTTATTTTCGGGGTAGCTCGTGTCACGGAATGCACTGTGCAAACTGCAAACCGACTGCTGTGCCTTCGGGACACGCGTGTCCTGGAAAATTAACGGATTATTTGCCTGGAGCACGCAGAGATACACCGGCAACACTCTACCTGTCCGGTATGCTTGATCGCCGGCCGGACACCAACAGCTCTTATACGTGATGCAACCACCCGAAAACGCATTTGGCAAACACAAGCCCGTTATCTCTCCTGACTGTGTACTCTAGATAGCTCCTCCTGCTGATCGACCGAGCAGCGAAAGTACCAGGCAGTATTTTGTTGTCAGACGTGATAACAATTTCCTTCGAACCGGCTTCGCTCTCTGCTTCTTTTTTAGTTGCACCTCCTCGGAATAGTCCAGGATCCAGCGTACATTTTTACAAGTGATTACCATCAAGCTAATTTTCCGTGATTAGCTTCATTTTGATGAGACGCCCAATTTTTTCTCTTAAAAATTCACGATTGTGGTAGCTGACAGGGGTAGCAATCGATTTGACGATTCTGAAAAATGTATTACTAACTGTTTTTTTTTTTGTTAAATCTCAAGATAATCATCTAAATTATTCGAAAAAATATTTGTCCTACAAAATTTATGGTTTGATCAAAGTGTCCCCTCCTTCCAACATGTATCGATAACGAGGTCATCAAAAATGATTACTAACCAGCTGATTTTTTTACTGTTGCTCAGTTAATATTTATATAATTTAATAGCCACATTGTCCTACAAATTGCGTACCCCAACACCGGGTTCTCGGCTCGGATATATCGGTGTAAACACCTCACATTGACTCGAATGAATCGAAATGTTCAACTTTCTTAATTTTCATTATTTTTTTCTATGAAATTCCACTATCGCAATTTCTGGCATTTTTCTGATTAATATAAGACCAAACACGATATAATTCCAATTGTATTTAGTGGTTAAATCGACGATTCAAGTTTCGGTCGCAAGGAAGGACAGCGTATTGGAAAGAGACACTCATTCTGTCCTTCTCTATGTTCGACTTCTCCTTCGAATTTCATTCTATCCTTCTCTATGTTCGGCTTCTTCTTTGAATTTCATTCTATCTTTCTCTATGTTGGGCTTCTTCTTTGAATTTCATTGTCCTTCTCTATGTTCGGACTCTCCTTTGAATTTCATTCTGCCCTTCTCTATGTTCGGACTCTCCTCTGAAGTAACAAAAATACGATCACACCAGGATTACTGTCCACCAAAAATACTGCTGTTCGACAGTAAGCTCGACTTTACTGTAGCGAGAAAGGTCTTTGACTATCTGTCCATCTTGTGGCGAGTGCAGGAAATAGGCCGCCACAAATAAGTATTATTCAGATGTTTCTTGAGACGACCACTGCCTTTTTGACGAATTTTTTATTTATTTTTTCATTTCATTCAAAAATAACAATTTTTGAGTTTTTCTTAGAAATCCATACTCCTACTTGAAAGAAGTAATTTATTTGTTGTTGTGTGTATGATTAATTTTGATGATTGGCACATCGGCAATCAATTTCGCTAGTATTTCAATTTCTCTAGAATTCCGTGCAAGATTTCAAACAGGAAATCGTAACGTACAGTGGTACACTCGCATCGGTTACTTGATCATGTTCTCGTCGTAATCACATGGTTAATTCACCCGAACTGCTCAGAAACATGATACCCTAATTGTTTCGGGCAACGTATTCCGACTTCTCTGCAACTTGCTCGGTTTCAACTGCGTTCATTGTTCGTCATGAGAAACACAGGCTGCTCTAAAACCATTTAGTCGAAATAACTCAATCTACCAAACCAGTTTAATTAAGAGGGAACTCGATAAAATAACGCTGAAAGGATTGTTGACTTCGTTTGCTTCGATTCTGCTGGGTTATTTATTTCAGCAGCTTCGAATTTATGCGAATTACAACTTATCGAAATCGCTAAAGAAAAAAGAAATGTTCGCTTGACTCCCGTTTTTGACGATCGATGCAGAAAATGTTCTTCTGCTTATTATTGACCGACCCACTAGGTACAATGCCATTGCGCATCGCCTTATCAGCGAGTTCCGTGAATACCTGAGAATATTCTGTGCATCGTTCCATCGAATTCTGACCGTGATAATAATTTCATGGAATGATATCGATGATAATAGAACGGCACCCTCTATGATATCGACTCTCCCATCGCATCCTTCCAATCAAGGAACGAGCTTGCAAAATCGCACGCGATGTACCCGAGGGAAACTCGACACCGTTCGGTTGCGGCGTGTATGGGTTACAATGCAGTGACTATAACGGTGGCGAATGCAAAAATACAAGAGGATGGCTGAGGGAACGTACAGGGTGTTTCATCAGACTTCATCGTGCCAAGTGTTTCTGCTACATTGAAGATTTCGTGAAAGTAACCCCTGAAATAGTTGCACACCGCGTGTCAATATGTGGTAAAAATCAGTCTTGTCTCTTGTATCGATACGATCAGTTTTGGACGATCAATGTTCTACATAGAACAACGTAGAACAACGTAGAACACTGAAACCATTTGGGATAAAGAAATTTATAGCTGTTTACTCGATATCGATCGAACAACTTGTAAATACAATTTAAAATGATATTTTCGGCGCAAGAATCGATCATTGCTACTCACTATGCAAATTTGCAAAACAAACTATAACATTATTTCAACGTTTCGGTCTCTTTTTAGACAATTATCAAGAAAAATATTGATATGTATTTCACCAAAGGAAATATGAAGCCACCGTACTGACTTTACTGAGTTTATAATACTGACCGTTAAAAGTCTTCTTTCCACTTAGCAAGTATGATTGCTTTAGATTTCCTTTGGTGTTTAATTTGTATCACGTAATTTACAGTGTTTTTATTTTTACAGACGCAAATACATATCAATATTTTTCTTGATAATGGTCTAAAATGAGACCGAATCGTTGAAATAATGCTACAGTTTTTTTTTATTCTTGCGCCGAAAACATCATTTTAAATTGTATTTAAAAAAAATTTATATTGTTATTTCTCATTAATGCATTTATGAACTGTCATAGGTGTCATGTTAAACGTCAGAGGTTTCACCTTGAACCTCAGAAGTTTCACCTTGAACCTCAGAAGTTTCACCTTGAACTTCAGAAGTTTCACCTTGAACCTCAGAAGATTCACCTTGAACCCGAGCTGTTCATTTTGTACTATTAAAAATATCTAATAACATAATAACAATACTTTTTATTTCATGTTTTCACTGTTTTGTGTATCGTTTATTCATTTTTGTCTTGAACGCATAAAGTCTGCAGTCTATCGATAATTGCAGAGTTTTATGTAAAATATGAATGGTTTGCATCAATTAATAGGGGTGGGCGATTGATAACGGGTTTTGACCAAATATCCGACTCGACCCGAACCCGAATTTCCGGGTACCCGCCCACCCCTATCGATTAGTAGAAGTAGGGTTTCTATGAAAATATATTTCTTCACTTAACAATTTTCATGAGTTGAAAATAACAACTATATTGTGCATCGTCTATTCACTTTCTCCTAAATATTAGGTGTGCGAATAAGTTCTTTCCCCTTTTTTATCCAAATTCAAGACGTACATAAAATGTACTAAAATCTTGTCTGGCGACTGCCAATCTTTCTACCAATTCTTCTTGCGTCTTGGTCGGATTTTCGTTGAGCAATTCCGAAAATTTCATGAAAATTTCCGGCTTTAAATCTTTGGTACTTTTTGCATGTTCTGTAAGATACATTGTTCTCTCCCAGTGCCGCGCAAACCATTTCAGTAGCTTTGACAGCTGATTTCCTAAGCTAGAATGCAAAGAGTAAGCAGTGACGCAACTGATGCTTCTTGCACGCCATGTTGCTTGAAATTGTTGAATACGACTGGAAACTCTTAGAGCGTTCATCGCGACACTCCTTAAAACGAAAAAGAACACTCTTTCAGGTGGCACCGAAATCGACAAGTAATTCGAATTCAGTCAGAATTTATGATGACTTAGAAAAAAAGGGCAAGGAACTTATTTGCACACTTTATACGTAAAATTCACAATCTATAGATAACCATGTGAATAAACAAGAAATACAATGTTTTGCATAAAGCAATTGTTCTGCATATCTCATTAATCTTCCTAGTAAATAAAAATGATTGTTACTATACACCAGCTCTCGTAAAACAACGCGGATAGAGAACGTGTTTCCAGAAAATCTCCAAAAACCGGAGGAAATATTGCAGTCGGCGATGATAGGTGAAGCACCCTGTACACGTCGTCGTCGTCGTCGTCGTCGTCGTCGTCTAGAAATAAAAAAAATGTACACGGGATAAAAAGGGAAATGAAAAACGGGAAAAAGTATTGTTCGTGAGAGGGGAACGCCGAGGCAGGTACGCGGTTGCATGTATCCACGCAGAAACACATGAGCGACACGAGACGCCCCATGGTTATCGTGGTCTGCGGTTATCGGATCTATACCTACCTATCTACGTACACCTCTATTTCATGGCGCATCGAACCTAATGCAAAAATGCGGATTTTCCGGGATATTCGCAGGATCCGCGAGGACTCGGGATGATCCTGGCCTGCGGAGAACGGTCTATTAATCAATCTGCATCTTCCTGTTTTGTATCAACGCGGAGCTGTACAGGGGATCTCCGAAGATTTATTTTGATAACGGAAACCGACATTGAATATTGACAAACGAGGTCAACACGAATACGAGTACGGTAATTCTTCAATCGGTGTCCGGGGTCGCCTGTGCAATCGCAGTCCAGTGGACCACTACATTGACACCATGAATCAAATGTTCAAACTTCTTAATTTTCATTATTTTTTTATGGGACTTTCAATGGCCTGTTTTTAGCATTTTTCTGATTAAAACAAGACCAAACACGATATAATTTCAATTGTATTTAGTGGTTTAATCGACGGTGAATGTTTCGGTCGCAACGAAGAACAGCGTATGGGACATTCTTTGAACTCTTTCGGCGACGGCGACTGTCCGCGTCTCTTTCTTTTGCCATACGCTGTTCTTCGTTGCGTTCGAAACTTTCATCGTCGATTAAACCACTAAATACAGTTAGAATTATGTCGCGTTTGGTGTCATTTTAATCCGAAAAAAATGCCAGAAATAAGTTGGTGAAAGTCCCATAAAAAAATAATGAAAAGTAAAGAAGTTTTGTTTATTCTATTAGTAGTGGTTCACACCGATTCATTCTGTCCTTTTCTATGTTCGGGCTCTCGTTTGAAGTCTCGGCGCGGTCGGCGCGGTAGACGCAGTCATTAAAAAATAGTGTCTCTACACCATCGCCGTCCGTGCAAAACACGGCTGTTGGACACCGATTGAAGAATTACTGTATGTATCCAGATCTTCTTAGCTCGACAATGTTGATATCACATAGTACACCTACAAAAAAGTAAAGAAACCTCGAAAAAATTGATTTCCCTTTTTCTCAACTACGATGCACTACATAAAATATTCTGAAAAAAATTATGAACAATGATTTCAACAATATTTCATTACTAAATTTTTGGAGATCTCCAATTTTTTTTGAATTTGTTCGCAAAATCCGAGAAATCTGAAAAAATGCACGTCAATAATCACGATGAGATACACCTAACACAATAATATAAACGTGGTACATACTCTCAAAAACTTGAATATAAAATCGGCAATTTTATACTTCCAGATATTTTTTAGAAATCGATTTTGCAACCAAAAATTCTGAGATAATCCTCTGTCATGTGTGCTATTTGGTTGAATGTTCATGGATGTTTTCGTAATTTATTGTTGAGCAGAATAGAAGAAATAGAGCATAATTCATTAAACCGTGCTTACTCTGTAAGTAACCCTGTGGTGGATGTACCGACTTGGAAATAATTTAGTAATATTTAGTATTTTTAATAATATTGTACCAATCGTCTGATGAAAAAATGTTTTGAATTTTTTTCGCGAGTTAATCAGAATGGCTTCTGAAATCAATTATTTGGCGACGAAAAAAATTTTATCGTTTAATGGTGTTAATCTGTATTCTTTGAGAAATTTATTATGAATAAAAAAATTATGACTGAACCAAGTGCTTTGACACTTAAATATAAAATATTTCAAAAAGTGGAGTTACTCTATTTGGCCTGTGAACGGCTAATATCTCGATGAAAAAGCAAAGTACATAATCAAAAACAGATTAGAGCACTGTATGTCCCCAAGGAAACCATGCAAATTTTCTTAGAAACATTTTTTCCGTACAACAAATACAGTGTCGGACAAAATGATAGAACTTTTCATCTATTTATATATTTCATATAACACAACAGGATTTGTGTACATATTACTCACCCTATATATTAGATGTGTCCTTCAAAGTATCCATATAGAATTGCAAGTTTGTATCTTGTACACAAAACAAATTAGAGATAGAAGTGTAAACATGGGCTGACTTTGCTCGGTCAAATTGATGGGACGCATGTAATATTTTCTGTTATTATATGCTCTGGCAGTAATTTATCAGCAGTGACTAGAAGCAGACGTGCAAATTTTTCAGTTATCTACAACATTTGTGCCATTAAAGTTAAAATGGGTCGACGAAAACAATTAGACAAAAGTGAAACCGACCGAATTTTGTTATCGCGGTCACAAAATCAAACTATTACGAAAATTGCGGAGTTAATAAATGGAGGCCGTCACATTGTGTATAACTTCTTAAAAAATCCGAAAATCTACGGAAAAATAAAATTACTGGCAGACCTCGTGCTACAACAGAACGCGACAGACGGGCCATATTACGCGTAGCTTCCAATTATACGGGAACTGCAAGAAAAATCGCTGAAGAAGCAGGTGTTTCAGCTAACGTAATAACTGTGCGACGTATTCTCCAAAGCGGTAAACAAATTAAACGAAAAAATCTAAAAAGAAAACCTCCTCTAAGCGAGCAACATAAAGATACTCGTTTAAAGTTTGCTCGCGATCATTTTTTGTGGAAAAAGAAGTGGAGAAATGTGATATTTAGCGATGAAAAGAAATTTAATTTGGACGGTCCTGATGGCTGGAACTACTATTTTCACGATCTAAGGAAAGAAGAACAATATTTAAGCCGTCGACAAATGGGTGGCGGAAGTGTCATGGTGTGGGCTGGTATTAGATATCGGGGATAAACTGATATAAATTTTTTATCAGGCCGTGTAAACAGCACAAAATATCTTGAATTACTAGACGATCGGTTAAATAAGCACGCGACTCGTATCGCAGGCGGTACGTTTATTTTTCAACAGGATACTGCTGCGATACATACCGCAAGACGCATTAAAACTTATTTTAGTTCTAAAAATGTGACATGCCTCGAGTTCACCCGACCTTAATATTATTGAAAATATATGGGCAGAACTTTCACGAAACGTTTACGAGAATGGAAAACGATACAAAGATGTAACGGAGTTAAAACAAAGTATCGTTACAAATTGGAGTCTTTTTTAAGACAAAAACGTATTAAAAAATTGTTTAAATCAATTCCTAATCGCTTGGTAGATGTTGTACAGCGAAAAGGTGGTTTTACCAAATATTAATATAGAATTCAACAAAATATTTCTGTTCAAACAATTGTATTTTTTAATGATGTTCTATCATTTTGTCCGACTAAAATCAATACATGTATACATTATTTTCTCTAATTTCTTTCGTGTACAAGATACAAACTTGCAATTCTATATGGATACTTTGAAGGACATATCTAATATGAAAAATAAGTAAAAATATGAATAAGTACTAATATGAAAATAGTACAGGGCGTGTAATATGTACATATATCCTATTGTGTTATATGAAACATACAAATACATGAAATGTCCTATCATTTTGTGCGGCACTGTAGATTCAGCTTGATTAAATGATAAAACGAAGAATAGAACTGCCATGCGACTTCTGTGTGAATGCAAATGATTTGCATTTTACCTAAAGAGCCGCAGTCCAATAATAAGATCCTTCGTTCCCAGGAATGAAATATAGGACTCCTCGTGACATCACTTTCCGTTTTTAAAAGGCATTATTCCCGGTTTGCGCCGGTTCAATTTAATAAAGTTCAGCCACCCCCGCATAGTTTCTTGGTTGCAACCGACCGCGAGATGATCGTGATCGTACTTCGGTTCCATGAGTAATCCGGAATCCATTAGTCCAGGTCGGGATAGTCGTTAACGAACTTGCGGATAATGAATTTCCAGCCGGCTAAGGCAATTATTAGCCTTACTCGAGCGAAACCTGCGTACGTGTGCTCCCACGTGTTCCCGTGTGCTCGCGTGTTCGTGTGCGTGTGCGTAGGCGTGTCTGCTGTTCTGCATTGTCAAATTGCTTAACCAGATTCCAGCGTCCGCGACTACCGTGGTCCTGACATTTATAACCCCAAAAATTTCATGCTCTGAACGTACATTCGTCCGACGGCAGCAAACAAATGTTCCGGTGATCTTGAATCTCATAAAATGAACTGGCCAAAATGCAAATTCCCGCTATAACCATTAACCCCTTGCCGCACAACTTTCCTCTCGGCTACGGTAATTAAACCTTCATCTTTAGTCATTTCTTCCGAAAAGAAGAAAATATATATTTATTCTGTACTCTTTAACGTTTAATGATTAATGCATATAGGAACGTTATTATAAAATTACCTACAGGAAAAATAAATGTTCGTGTATCCGTCGTTTACAAACAAATTCATGAACAATACTTAAACCTATCCACTAATACTGTAAAAGTATAAACGATATCGCTTCTCCGACTTTTTTCAGGTTTTGGATTTTTTACTACCAGGATGTTCCATTTAAAAATCTTAATTAATCGTACGTATACTGTGCCGGAGGCTATTTTGACCGGGAGCATCCAAATTGTCATTTAAGCACTCAATTTGTGGCAATTAAACTAACTGAATTGCTGTATTATTGAGGGTATCGGAAAGATTAATGTGTCTACACGAGATATCATCAAGAGTAAATTTTTAAAAATTATTAATTAGAGCTGTGCACCGGTCCTAAGCATTGCCAATTATGTAGCTATAAAAATCGTCCGTTGTCCGAGGGTTAATTACGGTATATGTATCTGGATATTTGGCATTTGTTATATATTTTGAGAATTTTTGCATACGACTAAATAGGGAAAATGGGCCAAAAAAATAATCTTTTCCACATTTTACACCGTAACCACCCTGGGTCGCGGCGAAAGCGTGGAGGCATAGCGTCGTAGAAGGGGAAGGTAGAGCGAGGAATATAAGGGAAAGGGGAAGGGGAAGGTAGAGTGGGGACATAAGTCTTAATCTGACGATCCTCGGCTATACCCTTTAGCATCTTCATTTTTATAAGGCAATACGTACCCGACCCGCCTCGCTTTTCGTGCTCTGTAGGTTTAGTGTTCATAAAATTTTGCTTTTTATTATCTTCGTAGACTGTACAACCTTTATATACTGAAATTAATAGCGTGGAAAATAAGATTCCATTAATATTTGGCTACAAAAATGAGAATTCGCATAAAAATGCAAGCTACGGTAAAAATGAAGTTTGTTGTTCAGGTTTATTTTACAAAACTGTTTTATTCGAGTCGGTTCGTGCCGCGGATTTAAAGTGATCATTGATTATGGATATTTCGCAGATAGCTTGATTAAGCTTTCATTTCTAATTAATATTATCGCGGTAGCTGGCTTTCGTATAAAATCGATTTATATTGTTGTATAATGCTTAACAATTTTGTACTGTAATGTAATCTTTATTAACGTAATTGAGTTCTCACAATTCCAATCTTGTTTCATCGAATAAACCACCGTTAATGATAATAGCAGGAATTTACTCAACGTCGATCGAAAATTGATTACTAATCGACGAACGAACAGGATGGATGAGACCGAGCCCGCTCCCACAGTTCAACTTCTGTTTGCATTAAAATTCATGATGTTGACTCTGGGAGCATTATAATACAATTTTCATCCGATCGATGCCTCGTCTTATTTCAACAAGTGACAATTTTTAGTTTACGACATCGACAAATTACAAGCATCTGTCATTGTAATTGTATAAAAATATTGCGCATTTTATATGGAAAATTTGTTCATTAAATCGTGTCACATCTATTCGATCCATTAGAAATTACTTTCGCGTGCTATTGTAAATATTTTTATAATGTTTACGTAATGGTAAATAGTGCGTTATTTTAAGGTAAAAGAAGAAACGTATTTGTCAGGTCACATTAATATTTAATCGTTTCTGTTAAACGTTTGATAGAACGTTTTCTGTCAGGGGTAGCGCAATAAAAATTATTTGTCTCAATATATTATTTTAAAGTATAAGAACAGCGTTATTTTAAAGCATAAGAACAGAAGTATTTGTCAGTTCACATTAATATTTAATCGTTTTTGATAAACGCTTGATAGAACGTTTTCTGTCAGAAGTGGTGCAATAAAGATTTTTTGTGTCAATACATTATTTTAAAGTAAAAGAACAGAAGTATTTGTCAGTTCACATTAATATTTAATCGTTTCTGATAAACGTTTGATAGGACGTTTTCTGTCAGGAGTAGCGCAATAAAGATTTTTTGTATCAATAAATTATTTTAAAGTAAAAGACCAGCGTTATTTTAAAATAAAAGAACAGAAGTATTTGTCAGTTCGCATTAATATTTAACCGTCATTGATAAACGCTTGATAGAACGTTTTCTATCAGGAGTGGTGCAATAAAGATTTTTTGTGTCAATAAATTATTTGAACGAGCGTGCTTTTATTTCCATGAATTAATCTCGACAAACGAGGAGGTTTTTTACGGGCGTAAGTAATTTTCCGCCAACCGAGAACCGGAGAATCTCTCGGACCGATTATACACGCGGAACTCCTAACGAGCCGTGGCCGTATTAATTAACAATTACGTCGGCAAACGATGCCCCAGTAAGCGCTAATGGGACCGGGATTCGAGTTTTGGGCCGTTTACACGTGTACAGGGCGCATTCGAACGAGTTGACGAGGGGTCGTGCTTACCGAGTGTGGTAAACAACGGAACCTCGGTTTAATTGTTTTATGGAAATCCGCGGAATTTGCATAACTATTCGGACGTCTCTTTGGGCGGTGCTCGTCCCGCGAGAGGCTTCCAATCGATGCCATGGCAAAGTAGAACTTCCGGCGACTTAAGCAATGTCGAACGACAAACGTCGATAAACAGTCAATAGTAGGCGTGATGTAACTTTTTTGTACAAGGTGTGAAAAAATTATCTGTAAAAACCGTTACAACGTGATTCTACGCTTTAGGATCGGCAAAGAACTGTTAAAAAAGTTTTCTGCAAAATTGACCTTGACAGACTCTTAAGGTCAATTGAAAGGAATCATCTTCTCAAGGAAACCACGGATCAAAAATGAACCGTTCTCTCGAAAATTGACGTTGACGTTGTTATGAAATTTTGAATCAAGTAAATTTGTGTTATTTGAAGCGGAACGTCAATTTTCTAGAGAACGGTTCATTTTTTATCCATAGTTTCTGTGGGAAGTTTGAAATAAATAAATTGTAAATAGAAGAAATTAAAAAATTTTACCTTGAAAAAGTCTGTCGAGGTCAATTTTGTACGAAACTGTTTTTAACGGATTTTTGCCGATCCTCAGGTGCGGAATCACGATTAACGGTTTTTACTTTTACAGATAATTTATTGACGCCCTGTACCACTTATAAAGAAGCGTGAAAGCACTGAAAAGCGGTAAATAAATGTAAATAAATAAGTTGGATGACGTAGATGTGGTTAACGTATGATTTTTTTAAATTTGCGTCGTAAAAAAAATATGGTTCCGGCCGGGATCGAACTGGCGACCTTCTGCGTGTAAAGCAGACGTGATAACCGCTACACCACGGAACCTCGATGCTAAATCTGGTAGAGTTTATGATTTGAAGGATTAACAAACATTTAGGAGCCTTAACAATTTAAAAAATTTTTCTTGTTCCGAAAGGAATTATACAGAATATAAGAATTTGTAATAGTCTTTTCGAGTACCTATATTTTAACGTGATTCAATCACACGAGTCTACAAATGGCGTCCATACTTTCTACTCTATATAAATAAAAACTAGAGAAAGTGCAGCGTGTTTAAAATACCGGGCTGTTTAAGTCGAATAAAAATTTGTAGCGAAGAATTGGAACAAATAAAAGTGCATGACACTATGGAATACCTTTAACAAATGCATTCACGTAATGTCGAGTATATTTGTCAAAAACACAGAGAGGGTTAATATTAAAAAAACAAATAAAATATTGTTACGGAGCTGATGTTTTGCAGTAACAATATTTCAGTTGATCTTTGCTATAAAAATTAAGAAAACAAGTATATCGAAATAACGATCCGTCCAGAAATGTTAATCGTAGATTGCGGATTTGATGCGTTTATGAAAATACTCCAAGAATGTAAAAATAATATTTCCTTATATCGGACTTCGCGAAATAATTAACGAAAGCAAAAAATGTGTATGTAGCTCCTGTATGTTGCATCGAGAGTAGACAGTTTTTATTTTGCATATAAATCCGCAGCTCTAGTTATCAATTAACAGATCGTGAACTTCTACTATTTGCGGAGTTACAAATGAAATAACGATAGTAGTTTTTCGGCTATTTCGGTTATTGCAAATTGCCGACGGCATGCGAAAAACGCTGCGCCTCCAATGAAAAGTTACGGATCGAACCAAAAAATAGTACGTAATTTTCGTAACATGGTAACGATAACAATGTGTCTAGTTCGTTGTGATTCTTCTGCCGCTAACGACAACAATTCGACATTTTGGAGCGAACGCGTGTCACGTTCGAAAAAAACGAACAAAAGGGTGCACGCACCCGCGAGAATTCATCGGATCAGTTGATTGCACGCTGGCGGTTCGTTAGAGGGTTTAATGGCTCGTTTTGGGAAAGGCCTTCGGCGGATGAAACGGAATCAAAGATCAGAATGTGGAATATATATTCCGTTTTATAATGACGCACACATTCTTCGCGTTTCGAGGCACAGTGTTCACGGGAATAAAAATGCTTTTCATATCATCCGGATGCAAGGTACATGGAGCATTAATCGGAAACGGGGATGATTCCGTAATACGTTGAAAAATATGTCTGAAACGTACAATAAAATGTTTTCATATTATTTCATCCATACGTAAAATTGAATATAAAAATATGTTGAGTACTCTTGCACTTGTCCAGCATTCGGATAAATTCGATAGGAGCTTATTTTACCGGTGAAAATAAATTTAAACAATGCAAGATGAAATTGTTTTGCTCGGGACTTTTCGAAAAGTCAAACTTTAATGGTTTGTCAATCACACGCCTGCATGTGACTAGATTAAAAATGAGATCTACAGGGTGTTCCAGAAACGATCTTTCTCGATGGGGGTGGTTCCCGAGGTCATTTGAAGTAACTTTGTCTGAATGCGTTTTAATAACATTAACTAGATTAGAACATAATATTAACCAGAATATGCAGGAGATAAGACGGACTAAAAAGTATAAAATAATTTTTCGTAGCTCCATACAGATAGTCCTCAAAAATTTGTGATTGTGAATTTTTAATATAGCTATGAAAATACTTGTAAGATTCAAAACGAGAAACGTGGGGAGCATGCAGTAGATAATCGATGCACGAATAGTTCACCTATGTCGCTAACAATTTGATTGCACTGCAAATTATATGAACTGTTGCGTGAGTTTTCTCAACGGCAGCTACTCTCTACACTTCTTACTGTTATCTTGCGCCCCACGTTTTCGTCGTTTTAAATCTTACAAGTATTTCCATAGCTATTAAAAATTCACAATCACAAATTTTCAGGACTATCTGTATGTGGTTAGGAAAAATTATATTATACTCTTCAGTCCGTCTTAAAAACGTGGTATATTAAAAATTTCTTTTTATTTCAATTTTATCTCCTAGACGCACAGTTTTTTAAATTTGTTTTTTGTTTAAATATTGCATTGTCATCCAGCTCTGAGCTATGTTTAAAGTTTAAAGTCTCTAGCTCATCGGGAAGTTAGTTTAAAATCAATTGCAAAATTTGTACCGAACGGACAGACTATAGATATATGTACAGAAATGAATACGGTTCCAGGGACCACACACAGTGTGTATGTATAGTGTTTCAGATCCCATATCTACGGGTCCGTTACATTGTAACTCGCGGTGTCTTTAGATATCGAATCAAAGACAAAGCCGCGTTTCTTTTAGTCCGCTGACGTGATCCCTTTCGGACGTTTTTCTTTAAACGTATCAACGAGCTGCCGAACTCTGTTCCGTCACAGCCTAGCCTTAGTAGGGAGAACATCTAAATAAATCAAGTTCAAAATTCAATACCTTTTTTTTTTAAATTAAATTACATACCTTGCTTCCCAAAAACCAATACAGACCAGAAAGCGAATTGATAAAAACGTGGTAAAAAGTATACATTTATAAAAAAAATATGATCTTAAAAACGAAAGAAATGACCTTGAGAGAAAAACATTGTACAATATTAACCTTGCGATGCCATTTACGTTAAAAACATTTGTCATGTCAAGACAGATATTTATGTGACTACAGTCAATTCTCGATATTTTCCCAACGGCCTGTGTTCTGCACGGAGAAATATCGTGTAGGGACATTATTTTTTTATGACTGCGTGTACCGCCGCCGACCGGCCGAGAGTACAATCGAAAGCCGAACGTAGCCGAATTGTATCGGTGGGAACCACTGCTAATCGAATGTACAAAACTTCTTTATTTTTCATTATTTTTTTATGGGACTTTCACCAACTTATTTCTGACATATTTTTCTGATTAAAATGACACCAAACACGATATAATTTCAACTGAATTCAGTGGTTTAATCGACGATGAAAGTTTTAGGCGCAAGAAAGGGGACAGCATATGTGAAAGAAAGAGACGCGGACAGTCGTCGTCGCCGGCACAGTTCAAAGAATTTCCTGTTCTTCGTTGCGTTCGAAACTTTCATCGTCGATTAACCCACTAAATACAGTTGAAATTCTCTCGTGTTTGGTGTCATTTTAATCAGAAAAAGATGCCAGAAATAAGTCAGTGAAAGTTCCATAACGAAATAACGAAAAATAAAGAAGTTTTGTCAGAGCCGGATTAAGCCCAGTAGCAGAAAAAGCGCTTGCAGCAGAAAAAGCCCTGGCTACTATTAACAGATATGTCTGATAAAAAAAAGGTCCTCCATCGTGTTTTGTTTTATTATCATGCAAAACCTAGGGCTCCCAGGTAACATTTGCTACGGGCCCCGCGCTATCTTAATCCGGCACTGAGTTTTGTACATTCGATTAGTAGTGGTTCATATCGATATACCCGGCCGAGGCAATCATCGCCGCCCTGCGGGGTTGCGCGTTGGCCGGCAGTGGACTGGGTAGGCACTGGACAAATTCTAGGTAGAAGTTCGCAGGACAAATATCGAGGAATTTATTGTACATTTGGTTGAACCACCCTCTTATATCTGGGTATGATTATTTGGTCCCCTCAGGGTTTCAAATCTATTTACCAATCTCTCCCTTCTTTCGACTCTCCCTATCGCCTTTTCAGCGGGACCTACTGTTTATTACGGTGGGATCCGAACCACCTTTTACCAACAACACGTGAAAAACACCCAGGGGGTCACCTTCCCGGGTTTTTACCAGGCGGTCACCCATCTAAGCCCATTCTACGTTGTTTAACTTCGGTGATCGAATGAGAACCAATTCAAAAACTCTTTATTTACATAACAGTAATGTTTTATAAAAATATACATAACAATGGTTTTATGCTATATTTTATAATTTAACGGTTGCAGTCTTTTGTAGTCCCTATCTAATGATTAACCTACTTGCTATAGTATTTACATGCCTTCTTTATATTATAGTGGTATAATATATTTCTAACAGACTTATTCATACTTCGATTATGCATTGCTACGGTTGCGGTTTTTATTCCATGATATGTAGTTTTATGTAGGAAAAATGGGATAAAAACCTACTTATTTTACGTTAATGAGAACCGGTGCTTTCAACGGGACCCCGGTCGTTGATAACCACCCTCTATATGAATATATTAAAAATCTGCAGAGCTTGCGACATCGGTTCAGAGTCGGTGGTCAGACCAAGGAGCTAATATTTACCGATAGAGCAGGCATTCCAGCAAACAACGTTTGATTAGGTGAAGCGGCTGAAACAATCTCTATTCGGACATCCCGGTCCAATCCACTTTTGGCTCGGGCTTTCGGGCCGTTCAGAACCCGCGATTAGAATCCCGAACAGGTGCATCTCGCGTGGATTCGACGCAGCGATTACGATCGGCGGCCGGTGCCTTTATGGCGGACGTTCGCATTCATCGTGGCCGTGGCGCGGCGCACAGAAGCTCCTCCATCTATTTAGGCGAGCGATTGTGCTGGTGCGGGCGCGGGCGGCGAGAAGCTTTCACGGTGATGAATGGCTGGTCGTGGGCGCGATTAAAGGGACATACGTGGAAAGTTATCGCAGCCACCGCCGCCGCCGCCGTCGGTGCATTCTCGGCCACGCTGCGCCGTCATGATAACGATGAAAAGACGAGCCTGCACTTACGATGACAGCTCGCGACGACGCAACGTTCGCGCCACGTTCGCTAACTCTGCTCGTGATCGCTGGTTCACGAAAACCCACCTCCTTCGCCGCCCGATTTTGCCCTCCAAATTAATCATTTTGCAGATCGTGTTCACCTCTTTGCACTCGAAATTTTCAGGTTCTTGCAAATCAAATTTACTTATCATACGATACTGTAAGTTACTTTCAGTGAGCGTAAAAAGTACTCGTGCGCCATTTAAAACAGAATAACCAGAAAAAGTTTTAAAAAGAAATTTCTTCGTGAAAAATGAAGATCACCTTCGTTTTCTTAAACGGTGCTACATACTTATTTTACTACATAATATTATGTCAAGAGGAGTTTAAGAGCCTGGTATAGGAGGATAGGTGATAACCAGACTGCGGATCATTATTGAAAATAAAAATATTCTGCATTGATTGTGGGAAGGAAGAATAAAATAAAAATTGATTTCATCCCTTACTTACGTTCAAAAGAACATTGCAATGTTTTATATTTACTTTACTGTTTTATTATATTTCACCCAACCAATTTCTTCATAAATACATAAAAATCCACAGTCTAACGATAACATTGTTTTCTGATATTTGATTTATACAGAGATAAAACGCAGTAGCTGATTTTGAGTATCTCATTTAGGTATACCGTTACATGTAATTTGTTTCATGTATAGATTTCACGGTTTAGTTTGAGATTTACCTAATTAATCGCGATAATTAGTAATTTTCCTGAATAAAGATGTTAATCAATGTAGGGGCTAACAAAACATGCAACGATGAAACAACCTAATAATTCACGGAGCGCGATGCTTGTTATATTTTATGAATAATTACATCAATCAACATTGAACCTGAATCTCTGCTTTAGCGAACCGAATGTTTGATTTGTAACATCGGATTTGAATTGCAGATTGAAATATATAAACCGGTATTATAATGAACACAATAATTCAATAAGTACAATTTCGTTATCATTACCGAATTTCTGTCTACCTTATCTTATCTACTGCTACAGTAATTAAAGGTCAACTCTTTCATTTCAATTTTCGGCAAGTATTGCAATTAACATAGAAATTCTTACAGAGAATATTTCAAAATTTAAACCCAAATTATAAATAATCTATACTGTTTCCATATTTTTGTAAACATAATCTATTCTATTTTTAATTTTTAATTTTTTTGACGTACGCTATTTGCATTATTTTACATTACATTATTTTTAGCTTTTTCTACTTTTGTTCTAATTAGACCTAACATATTTAGTGTAGACATTTAAGGATAGTCATTTTTAGTTTTTCTCTTTTTGTGTTATCACTAAATTTGATATGTTTATTTCAGACATGCAGAATGATCGAATATCACTTATCAAAACAAAATAGAAAAAATTCATCAAATTCGGAGCCTGACCGTGGCTCTGCTATTAATTAAAAGTACCGGTGGTCCGCAGCAACTGAAAATAAACTTTCCAGAACAGTTTTCGCGAGTTTCGCGGGCGAACCCTTTCTCGCACCTTATTGCAATTGTTTTATTTGGGCGTCACGCTTCGTTAATGTCGCGCACAGGCGACGGCTGTGATTTGGGTTTGGGTAAATGGCGGAGAAAAGCTTAAAATTGTACGACGCAATTGTATTTACTTAATGCCGGACGCGGTGAATTGGTCGAAAATACGATATTTTATGAGGAATCAAAAAATGGACAAAAATTGCTCGGATGTGTCTCATTCATAAACGTGTATATAAAAAATGAGGCACGATTACGATTTCCGTGGCCCCTACTTCGAAGGTTAAATTTGTGTTCCCGGGGTCA
Organism: Lasioglossum figueresi; assembly: GCA_028455805.1. Taxonomy (NCBI): domain Eukaryota; kingdom Metazoa; phylum Arthropoda; class Insecta; order Hymenoptera; family Halictidae; genus Lasioglossum; species Lasioglossum figueresi. The sequence continues at coordinate 23,226,583 of CM052200.1, read as the reverse complement.
TTTTAAGAAAAAAATGATTTGATCTACCCTAACCTAACCTAACCTTCCCATTGTAGATGTCATCCAGAATTTAGTCTTTTCAGAACGGAGAACTTTTACACCGAAATATAAATATACTCAAAAACTGCGCAGCTGATAGAAAAATGTCATACGACATAAATTGTTGGAAATTTAATTTTCTACAAAAAAGACCTCTTGATATTTTGCCATATTTCGCATAGTTACCGAGAAATTTCCAGATTTATAAAGAAACAGGAAATCTACTTTGTCGGCTAAAACAGGCCCATTCGATACCCGTTATATATACATTTTTTTCTTAAAATAACCACAAGAACACAAATTTAACCTCTAAACAAGGGGCCACGGAAATCCTAATCTCCCCAAAAATGAAAATACTCCAAGTTGAAATTTAATTAAACTTCTAAAATAATTGTAATAATGGTTCTTCTATTACGAATGAATGTTTGCCTTCAAGGTCGCTTCAAGGTCATGCTGTGTAGGTCGTTGAACTCATAAAAAAATATATGTCAATATGTAGAAAAGTGCGATGACCTTAAAAACCGTATACAGCCTTTTTAGTCATTTTTTTCTTAGCTTCGTGGTCGAATTGAAATTGACACCCTGTATAAAATTTAAGGAGAATTATTTTTTCATAAGCGTACTTTGTTGTTTTCCTAAACGAATGGCGTACCTATGATGAACAAACGATTAACCTTTCACAAATCTTCAATATTTCCAATAATCCGTAAAACGGTGTGCGAAAAAATTGAATGAATTACAATCGAGCCGTTCGATCAGCATGTAAACTCCTTTTATCTCGTGTTGTAGCCTCAAGAAAACTCTTGTTCCAGCGCGGAAACACAGTCGAATAAATCGGAATAAACGACGATGTCCTCTTTCCGTGTTTGTGGACGTTCCCGTGCACGCGTCGCCGAGTAAAATTCAAATCGAATCTGGCTCGAACGCGAAGCGGTTCTCCCCCGGATGCGGGGATGGGGGGGGTGAAAAAAAGTCTTCCGAGTCCGTTGATCGGATGGTTTGCAAATAACCGCGCCTACGATTCGATGGGGCGAGGTTGCATCGCGAGGCTCTCTCTCCCATGGAGAACCTATGGGAACCGAGTATGTTCCGTGAATCCAGTCAATCACGGCAATTTACATCCGCCGGGTTCCCTCGGTGTCCTCCTTCCTCCCGTATCCTACGCGTTTTCTATTATCTCTGTCGGCCAGCCGAACCGTACCTTTAGCGCAAATCACGTCTGATTGAGGTTTCAATCGGAATTCGTGAATAGAACTTGATTTACTGGCGCGCGTACACAGCCCGGTTGCTTGCTCGGTTGCTTGTTCCCCATTGCCGCACCCAGCCACCGAAGATCACTGTTCCACCCTCCCGTATGTTTACGTTGAAATAGCTTGTTAATGAGTCGAGGTCGAAATTATTAATTGTCGGCTGAGTGGAAGGTCCTCGGGACGGTTAATTAACAGATGTATCGGATCCCCATGTAGAAGACCGACGACGCTATCGTTCAAATCTATGGAAACTCGCCCTTCCGAATCGGGTACAAACGATCACCTTGAATTACTCAAAATGTTTGACAAACATTTCATATTTCATTTCAATTGTTCTATAGTAAATTAAGTAGACAATACCGAAGACTCCGAGCATGTTGGTTCCAAGTGGGAACATTGCGCTTACGAATAAAACCGCATATGTACGTATAAAGTTCCCATGCAGGAACAGTCATAAAATGCAATAATAACATTTTCTAATAAAATTTCATTATTTATTTCACGAACGCACTCATTTTTAAGTAGACTAACAGCCATATATATTTTTTCGACTCGTCATAAAAATTCATGCGATAAAGGGGATTTAGTCATTGCACTCGACTGTTTCTTCTGAGGCATCACTGAAAATTCATATACATATAAGATTATTATAATACTGTATTTCCAAAAAATTCTTATACGATCAAAAAATCTTTGTATTTAATCTTCGCAAGGTAATGTGGGATCTCAGAGACCCCATCTTTGTATTTAACCTTTGCAAGGTGATGTGGGGTCTTCAGATTAATGTAAAGAATTTTTATATAAATAAAATTAAATGCGTTTGTTCACTTTTTAACCTGTGTTATTCTTTATCCCAAATTTATTGAACACGAGGCTATTTATGAAATTCATTTTTCGGGGTCTAAGAAAACTCACCTTGGTGGATATTGAGATGTAAGAATGTAAAATTAATTTCAAAGTCGCAAGGTCAACGATTTTTATTCATTGCGGCTTATTCCACTCGTCAATTTAAAAATTGTTGGTCTTCTGACCTTGAAAATCAAGGTCAAAGTTAATTTTGCGACATATAATTTCTACACACCCCGTACAATCAGAATGCATACGCAGAATTCCATAAGGGTTGAAAATTAAACATTTCTTCCGACTTACAATAATTCCATTGTATATTATTTTTCTGATTTTATGGATACGAAATTGATATAATACCTCATGTAACACTTAATGTGATCGATTAAATACTAACATATTTAATAATGTAAAGAATATTGCGAATAATGGTACAGCAATTTTGCGTGGTGACTCCGACTCACCCCTCGACAGCTAAGGTATTTTAATCCTTAAATTAATTTTATTTGTTAACCCTTAGCTGTCGAGGGGTGAGTCGGAGTCACCACTCAAAATTGCTGTACCATTATTCACAAAAAATATTCTTTACATTATTAAATATGTTAGTATTTAATCAATTACGTATTCAATATATAATTAATTTCGTATCCATGAAATCGAAAGAATAATATACAATGGAATTATTGTAAATCGGAAGAAATGTTTAATTTTCAAGTTATAATAGCTCCGACTGCAAAGGGTTAATATCGCATCAAGGTTCATGCTAGCAAATTTATGAACGCGAAAATCACCGATGTGTTGCGTATTATCAAATTCATGTTTCGACGAAAAATACAAAAACCCTTGCTATTTTCATATAAATGCCGATACCTGATGAAAGCTATACATCGGGATTACGCAGATCGTAAATCCATTACTGTAATCGACGTGTGTACAAGTGCCGAGGAAAATTTGCGTGGAACCAGGTACGATTCGCCCGGCGTTTAACATCGTTTGCCAGCGTTGCGAATCCAGCATTATGAAACGCACGCACGCATAAAGAGAGAGATAGAGAGAGAGAGAGAGAGAGAGAGAGAGAGAGAGAGAGAGAGAGAGAGAGAGACAGAGAGAGAAGAGAATATTTCAACGTCGAAGCACGGGACACAGGAGAGAAGTAAAAAAAATTTCAATGCCGGACCGGTTGCTATCGAGACTCCCAGGGCATGCCTCTCGACAAAGGTTCGGGCTTTTGCGAAATGTTTGATCAAATCGAATCCACGGTACCATTATTAATTGGGCAGTGTTTGGCGAACTCGTTCGATACGCGTGTACGTGGAAAACGTGCAACGAAACATTTGTGTATTGTACCATATCAGAAACAGCGAATGCATAATTAGTGGAGGTGGACGAGACCCGAAACACATTTTTCGAATCTTGCACTCCTCTAATTATTATCAAGCTATTTAGTAATTTGTCGTAAGACAATAGAATTTTTACAAAAATATGAAAGCCCGCAGTAATTATTTTTACCGTTGAATATTTGTCCATTATTGAAAGTATCAATTTACTATAAAACGATGAAACATTTTCCCCAATTACGGTAACTGAAGAATTTCTACAGAAATATGAGAATCAACAGAATAAAGCTTTTATTTGTCTGTTTGAAATATTCATTTGAATTATTACTCTCGGCTGTTGGATATGTGTCCATTGTTGAAAATATCAATTTACCATAAAACAACGTAACATTTTCTCCAATTACGGTAACTAAAGAGTTTCTATGAAAATATGAAAATCAACAGGCTACAGCTTTTATTTTCATGTTTAAAATATCTGAATTATTACTCTCACCCGTTACCGTTGGATATTTGTCCATAATTGAAATTCATTTAAGAAAGTCCTATAACAATATGAAAACCATCAGAATAATATTTTTCTCTCCTTTAATTATTACTCTCAGCTGTTACCGTTGGATACTTGCCATTATTCAAACTATCAATACGTCATCAAATAATCGCAATGTATAACTTTTCTCAGTCGCGTCGATTAACAAATTTCTATAAAAATATGAAACTAGTCAGAAACGACGAACGCTTCTGTTTTTGGAGAAATCCCTCTGAATTATTGCTCTCAACTGTTACCATCGGATATTTGTCCAAGAACGGGCGGCCCGCGTCCGGCCGGGAAATAAAAAAAAATTGTTTCAACCTCCGCCGACAAATCCGGCTACGCTGAATCTCGGAAATTATTAAACCCATCGTACCGACGCGACGGTGGCATTTTTTAGTATCAATATTTACCCGTGTTGTTTGCCGTACTAGTGATTCCCCGTTTCGTCCGAGCGATCGCGATGAAAGGATCAGTATCCACCGGAATTTTATTATCCGATTTTTCGGTAGCAAATTTCGCCGGGGCGGTGTCTGACAGTCACTCAATTAACGTGCGCGCAAATTTCGTGAGCGTAACAGCCCCGTGTCTGCGCACACATTGTGCGTCGACACGTATTCCCTGGTCTCGCTCGCGGGGCGATATTTTAAAGAAAGACTCATTAACTAGTCGTTTCTATCATTTATTACGGACCCCGGCATATTGATCACGTGGCGATCGTTTATACATAGTTACGAATATCAACGTTTGAATAATTACGCCCGTAGTGGGCGGACCGTCGAATTTTAACGAATATATACCTTCGAGTTTTACCCGCGAATAATAATTATCCGACGCGCATAATTTGTTCTTGCCGAAGTAGATTACCATCGTATGTAAATCCTCTGTAATTTGTTTGGCTGCGGGAAACCGATTTTCTGTAACCCGTTAATGGGTTACGGATTCGTGTAAGCTGCTTGGATCTCATTAATGGAAATATTTGGACGTTCGAGTCGAAATTTAATTACACAAAACGATCCTGGAGAAGCAGTACTGACTTTCATATAAAAATCTTTTAATTGAGAAAAATAATTGATCTGGTCGATAATGAAGAAGGCTTCAATTATCATTACTTTCTACCCACAATTATTACTTTACATAATCTAAAATTAGCGAAAAATCTTTTAGAAAATGCAAAATAATGAACTTTTTCTGCAATAAAAAATATAATTTGAAGACTGATTTTGATGTCATTACTTTTTTACGCTTGTCAAATCGATTAACTCCCCCGGTCACACAAAAGTTGTGATATCGATAACGATTACACCAAGGCTATTCTATCTTATTCGTTCTACATGTCTTTATATGAAAGCTACATCTGTATTTATGCATCATACAATGTTTATTTCAATTTTTATTTTAAAGGGAATTTTGAAAAACAATGTATATTATTTCAGCACGTTTCTCCACTGTCTGTTCTATCGAGTTAATCGATTTGGCAAGTGAGCGGTTCATACGAGGATCGCCTTCAGTTTTTTAAATGGAGTGTCTACTATTTTTTTTTCAAATTCGGATAAATTATGAAACTCTGCGCAAACAGGAAATGCAGTGTGTGCCGAGGAGGTACCGTTGCGTCATAGGAGGAAAAGAGGGGAAGCGGGAAAGGGTAAAATTCTACAGAAGAAAGGCGTGTCATTGTTCGGCGACAGGATTACGCGCACCGCCGGACACGACAATAAACCGGAAGAAAATAATGGCACTTACGATTTACTGGCTGGACAACGATAAAGGAGAAGCTACGGTGCTCGTATCGCGCGTCGGACACACCGGTGCGCCATTGCAGTTTTAATTTGTAAGCGTGCGCCCGATATGAACCCAGCAAAACGAAGAAAAAGGAACAGAAGGAAAGGAAAGGCACGTCGGCGCGCGTAGATATGCAGCACGTGCGCATCGACATGTTCTTAAGTGCCGCGGGGAAAACTCGTTCGGAACAATGACCAGGAGAAGTTCGTATTTCTTCCTGTTATCGGCTGCACTCCAGCACCGTTGCACCGTTTATTGCACTCGGACTAGCGACCCGATATCCGAAATCGTGCTCTAAGTTACGACCGATAGCTATGATCGCTGTGTGAATCAACCTCGTAAAAGCTCTAGAAACGCCTTCTCACATTTTAGTACAGTAAAGTCGAGATTACTGTCCTCTGTCAACACCGGGTTCTAAGTCCAGAGTCTACTCGTTCCACTGCTCGGGTATATCGGTGTAAACACCACACATTGACTCGAACGAATCGAAATGTTCAACTTTCTTAATTTTCACTACTTTTTTTATGAAATTTCACTATCGTATTTCTGGCATTTTT
>CM052200.1:23142414-23219025 GCA_028455805.1 Lasioglossum figueresi | reverse complement strand
TTAAAGTGAAATTTCTAGAACTTGAAGATTTTAAATATTCCGTTGGTATTCGACTTACCGAGGTTCGATTGTAATTTAGTCGCACTTTTCTAACTGTTTAATAGAAAGTATGTGCCAGGGGACTTATCTGATATTATTGTTGTTTTGATTATTATTATTATAGCTCCGCTCTGGGTTCAGCGACGGATCTAGTCTATCAGACACTAGCGCAATTGTTACAGCTCTGTGATGAGGTATTGCTGCAGGGCGATCAATCACCAGCGTTAGACACGGAGCACGTGACGCACGTGATAAGAGTAGTTGAAGAAGCTGTGAAAAATTTGGTTGCCCTGGCGAATGAGAAGATCGCCAATAGACAGAAACCTGCAGCTGTCGCTGCTAACAACAGGTATCAACAGATCCATCTTCGTTTCGCTTACCAGCGAAGGATCCTAACGGAAAGACTTCGATTTTAACGAACTGTTATACTCTGACAGAATAGCGACAGAATCCTAATGATAAATATGAAATATTGTCCGTGCACAGAAGTTCTTGTAATAGAAATTGCTAATAGGAGTAAACCTGTATAATAATTTCAATTGTACATTTAAAACTATCGAGCAACCATGGCTAATATTTCATGTATATGCACCAATATGTATTTCATTATGAATAGACAGCGGATTTTATGCAGTTACGACAAGAAAAAGAATTAATTTAAAAATACTGTTATATTATTTTCAACCTATTAAACGTATTACGAAAGAAAATAAATTTCTATTTCACTCCAGCTTGTTGAAATCCAGGTGTAAAATTTGTATTTTGCATAAAGATCCGCTGTCCGATTATGAACCTCTGTGCTACAAAACCATGTTAAAATTGAATTCGAACAGTTGGGGTTCTTCCCTTGCTAGAGAAAAATAGACTACTGGAAATGTTTATTGTAGGACCTGAATATATAAAAATTTCAGTAAACGTACGATTATTCTCAGTATATGTATGTAAAATGATAATTTTGAAAAAATGAAATATACGAATTTATTAATGGAAGAAGCACCAACAGTTTTTCCTAAATCAAAGGAGTCTAAAAGAATTTAAACATCGGTTAAAAACAGGCTAGCTATGTAAAGATCAAATATCTGTTTACAATGAAAATAAATTGAATAGAAATGGTTGGACGCCGACAACGATCGAGCTAGCATGATACGATAAATATTGCCAGCAGCGTAAAACCATTTTGATATTTTTTTGTGTCGTCATGTACCAATGAAAACTTGACAATCATTGAAATGGTTTCAGAACGTCGGGTTATGGGTCGGAATTGACGCCACAAAGAAATTCCTTACCCGATATTCCGCTAACCCCGAGGGAACGGCAGATTTTAGAGCAGACCGCTGCGACTACTAGTCTGGTCCGTAGTTCGCATAGTTCCGAGTCGATTTTAAGGGATTCTAGTCCACCCCCAAAACCACCACTCCCTGAGAGGTAGTTTCCTAAGCTTCTCATAGTAGCGATCAGTGTGAGGCAAATTATGAGCGGAACGAAAACTTATTGTTATGACCTTAACTTTATTTTCGCCGAATCAATGATATTCCCGATGCTTTTGCAAATGCAAATGTTTAAATGGTATTGTGAAATTTGTATAAACATTATAACGGCTGTGGATTGAATGAAATTATTGATTGTTTCAGTCTGTTCCTCGAAAGAAGACATCTGAAATACGCCCACAGTCGTATAAGCTGTCCACTCCACTGCTACTGCTTCGTACCTTTGCAATATGGGAGTGGAGTGGACAGCTATTATGACAGTGGTTGTATTTCAGGTGTCTTCTTTTGAAAAGCAGTGCATAGTAAATAATAATTTCGGATGGCAATCATTTAATCGATTTAAAATAACGCTGTAGAAATCATTCGAACACACACCTGTTGTTTTGTTTAGGAACGATTACTTGAACTGCGGATCAAATTATTTCTACAATTACCTTTTAGGTCATGTATCAAAATTAGAAATGCTGGAATGAAAGAATGCACTGCTTTTTCGTTATTTGAATAATTAAATCATTCGTTCGCGGCTTTATAAGTTATTTTTTCTTGCTCGTGTACTTCAGAGAAATGTGTAGCAGGTTATTATAAATAAATTGGCGCTATATGTATCACAAGCAACCGCCACGGATGTCCAATTCAATCCTGTTTGGTTTGCAAGGTCCAAGATTGACTCGTCGTGGGACGCATTTATTCGAAGTGTCGCCAGCTAAATTAATTTCGAGTGACTGATTCAAATATAGAATAAGTGACGTTCCATGATTTATATTGTATGATTTGAGTCGTATATGTATAACATAATAAAGCCGACACTTGCAGAATTTTGAGAGTTAAACGACTGTCGTTCCTTGTCGGAGAAACAAAATTAGCCGATTTTTTCCTGGGGTTGTGGTATCGATTATACAAAAATTCAAAAATCTATAAATTAACGACAAAGCTTATTAAATGCCTCACACTGACAACAAGCATGTACTGTGTATGTAGCATTAGTATAATTTTACGCTGAAACGGATCACATTTTGAACACGATGTTAAATTCGAATAACTTCAAGGATCGTGAGGATTTCCAAGTTATTATTTTTGTTTCAGTTTGCATCAAAAGCTTTTTAAAGTAAAGCGAACCGAAGAAGAGCTGATTGCTTTGATTGATTTTGAACTCCGTCAAAGTTTTCTTTCAGAATATTCTTCGATCAAAAATTCACGAATCCACGTTTTTAGAATAATATTAATAATTCGACTCTTCCATATCTATCGTCAGAAATGTTTTAAATCCGAAATAACGATTCCATTTAAAATAATCCATTAAGACTCGTTCAACCCCTTTCGGTGGATTTGCATTATTAAATTCTATTTATATTCCAGTCATAAAAGAAGATTTCACGGATATGATTAATCTATTTTCCAACACTATTTCTACTTCCGTCAGGATCCTAGGGTATTTTGGAATTTTTAGATTAATTGAAATATTTATGGCACTGTGACAAACCGATTTCTTCTTGAATCATAAAGATTTATGTTGAGTTGTTTTATAGTGGGCTTTATATGGTGTAGTATACAATTGGAATTAAAAAGTCGCAGAAAACAGCTAGTGAGACTTTGTACACTGCTGTTCAGCGTCCAGAAAGTGATCCGTTTGGCGTCCAGTGAAATTCTCGCGATTGAGATCGGCATTGATATTTCAGAACAAATGTGTGTCTGTCGGAGGAAAATAGTTCTTCCGGGACACCGCCGCCGTTGCCCCCGAAACGGAGAACGCGGGCTCAGCAATTGTTGGAGGAGTCCGAAGGTCTTTTAGCGTCTAGTCTTGATAGGGTCTCCCTGCGAAGTCGATCTCCAGAGGATTCGTCGTCACTTTTAAGCGCGTCGGCTGGAAGTTTGGATTCGGCTCTGAATCATTCTCGAGACGAGGACGAGATTAGAGCGATCATGGGACCAAACGACGAGTCTCTGAACGACAGTATGGATCTCAGCCTAAGGGCTACTATTCAAGGTAACTGATTTTCTTTCGACGGACGCTCCATTGATAACATAATCGGTAGCATAACACTGGTAAGGCAGGCTTGAGCTTTTGGTACTCTGGTCAAGATATATTTCTCGAAAAAAAAATATCAATATTGTTACAAGGGTATTTGAAACTGCGTTCCTACAATTTTATAATTAGAGACTTCTATTGACCCCTCGCAAAAATGTCGTAGAAGAGAAAAGGAAATTTATATGTTTTGTATGGCTACATTTATTTTTGTGCTTACGCATTGATTATTTTTTTACAAACGAATCAAATTTTATTTCATTTAAAAAGGAAGGCATAACATTCATATTTTTTAGACTTTGTTTAAAATCTTCAAGACAGTTCATAAAATCCCAGAACACTCAGGCAACGAGGACTAAAAGTCCCCAAGAAGGTTGCGACAGAATTCCACGAGCACTATTCCCATATGTGTCCAGAAGAACTCGGTACACACACACACCTCTTACTCAGCAAAATAATTCTGAACCGCGTTTGACTTAATCGTCGAGAGCCAGTCTTGCTAGAAAAGTCCCAGAGTACAGATCACGCAGACGTGTTTATTAAAATAGACAGTTGTTCGCTAAAACAAAAAAACCATACAAAAAGGTAAAACTCTCTATGCGCAGTGCTATTGAAAAATTTCAATATTTAATTATATGCATTAGGACTTCCACTGCCAATTCTTCCGCCAAGCTTGAATATCAATTTTATTAGGATCATTTAAGGGGTTGTGTGATTATCATATTTAATATTTCATTCACTTGTGTATTCGATATAACGTTTACTTTCTTATTTTTATTATTTAATTATATGCATTAACACTTTGACTGCCACGTTGGTCATATATGGTTGACACAATTCTTCATTCACTTATGTATTAAATATAATGTTTACTTACGTATTTCATCTCTTTTACAGGCATGCAAGTCAATGGCACTTCAAACTGTAGCTGCTGGGACGGTTCCGAATCCAGTATACCAAGCACAATGCTGTTGGGTCAACATACTCCCCAAGAAATGCTTAACGCGTTCACCGGTATGCGACACAAAAATTCATTTTCGGCGAATACCGTAGCACAGTAACGGGAACGAGTGACATCACATATTTATAAGCGCAAAGAAAAATGTACGAGCTAAAATTACGCAAGAATTCCTCAAATAGCTAGTGGAGCAGTTAGCGTAGGCGTGTCAGACCTTCCGACCACGCGAATAAACAGTATCGTATAGATCTTCATCGAAGTCGGTGCAATTCCGTTATCATTCTTTTTCTCGATCGTCTTGAAAGATCAGTTCGATGAAAGTCCAAAATCCGTGATGTCTGTCGGCTGGGAAACTGTGAAAGCTCTCCTCCGTAAGAAGGATCATTCTCAGAACTTTGCCAACCGCAAAATTTATCCTTAAATAAAGACATTCTCGACACGTTACGGTGCGTGATACGGCAATCGTGTTTCAGGTATAGAAGGGAAACTGGAACGATTATCCACCCAAACGCAAGAGTCCGGTGTGGTATCCATGCACTCACAACGAAGTTCGTCCCAAAGTTACACCACCTCAAGCATCACATCCAAAAGATCATCCCAGCAGAGTAGCATTAGTTACAACTCCCAGACGTTTAACTCGCAGCAGCAATCGTTCTCCCAGACCAAGATGTCTTCTGACAGTAACGGGTCCATATTCACCCAGAAGACAATGAGTAGTTCGAAAAGTACCATTAGCACAACAAATATGACTGGAAACGGGGACCCTGCGTTGCTGGAGAAACTGGTAAATGTGGGTGTTGCATGCACGTCCCCTGTTCTCTTTTTAATAAGAAGCTCAGTCAGAAGTAGCGTCGCGCAATTTGTAAATTCTTCTATAGTAAACGAATACGTTATCCGGTAGCCGACCGAAAGTTAATTTGTAAACTTCGTCAGTTTTCCATTAACTATTACTTCTCTTTTATTTATTATTTCTGTAATTCGTTGTGAATAATTCATATGCTAGAATACTAATTTTTACGCATAGTACTGTTATAACTAGACTGCGGATTTGATGCATATACGACAAAAATGAGTAGGTGTAATTTCAAACAGTTAAAACATTAGAAGAATTTAAAAATACTGGTATATTATTTTCAACCTATTAAACGTGTTGAGAAAGAAAATAAATTTCTATTTCACTCCGGTTCGTTGCAAATCAGCTAGAAAATTTTTATTCTACATAAAGATCCGCTGTCTAGTTATAACTAAGCGGCAGATTTTTATGCATTTATAGCTCATTGAATGCCCTTGAAAAAGAGTAAGATCAAATTCTATTTCACTTCAATTTCACGGTTTTCAACGGTGACAAAATTATGTAAAAATCCGAAGTCTAGTTATAACTAAACTGCGGATTTTCTGCATCTATTAACGAATACTGTTACGGTACTTTGAACTTATCGAAGCCGTTGAGAGAAGAAATACATATTTATTGAACCTCTGTTTCTTGCAATTGGTGCAGACGATTTTTGTGTCTTGCATAAGAATCCGCAGTGTAGTTATGACGTTACAAAAATTCTGTATCAACTTCGAACTTACATTGTTTCTGTATTATGTAGGAAATAGAGTCGATTTCTGTGTCAGACACGAACGGCGTGCCACCGGCATTGCCGGAAAAACGTTCGAAACGTAGAAAAGAGCGTCAGCCGTCGCAGTACGACAATGTACCTGAGAACGAGCATTTATCAACCTGTAGTTTACATACCAGTAACGGCGACAGTCCAGATGCCAGTAAACCACCGCCGCTTCCGCTCAAAAAGAGACACAGTAAGTCGAACTGTAATTAACAGCAAGGACAATAATAAAGCAATTAACGAGCAGCCCTCTCGAATCCACGCTGTCTGCTTTATTACCGTCCGATATATAGATCTTAGATTATAATCGATAACGGTAACAGTGAGAATAGATTATTGTCGAAAATTGAGTGGGCGGACAAAATTGTTCTAGAAATTGGATAGATTATATTTTAGAGTAGATTGCTCCGAAATCTCTTTCCTGGTAGTAGGTTAAAACTGATGAAATATTTTGTATCCCCCAGTGTTCCAATCAGTGGCATATTCTGGTAAGTGGGGTCCTGCCCACACAAAATCAGCTATCCCACAGCAAACACTTTCACGCTAAGTTGGAATCCTTCGTTTCACGCATTAATACACGATTTTTAAGCTCCTAGCTTCTTTGCGGCATGTTTATGATCTTCCATTTATTCTCTCATTTTTATGAAAATGATTTTGATACACGTCATTTGGTTTTGATACCGAGCTTGGATATTTTATTCATATCTTTAGCTTTCTTCGTGGCTTATATTATTAATTAATGTGACATTAAAACCGGACGATAATATTTCATTTTTCTTTGTGTGTATTAATATCGAATTTTAGAGAATTCGTTATAACAAGAAGCAACATTCTCCGAATTTATAACTAATTATTCGTGTTTAATGCACATTATACTGCACTTCTTTGGATTGCTCATAATAGCTCTGCTGCGAGTTCTAAATTTCATTAACAATAGAAACTAATCGTCAGCTATCCGCGTGGGCGTCGACATTGTTTCACTAATTGAGTTGACCTTTTCTGGCTAATAGTCAGTTTAACACTTACGCTTCTTCAACTGGAACAGCTCCAGAGAGTTCAGTTTCCACCTTCACGATTGTGTGTGAAGAATCGGCGAAATAGAACGATTTTGCTCTAATACCGCAGTTTTAGAAATGAAAGCATTCGTGCTTGTGTAACATCTGTTCTGTATAGTGTTTGATCCCGAATTAATCGTATATGCAAAAATGTTGTTCAAAAGATTGCATTCACATTCCAGTAAGTCGGTTAGAAACTTTGCGTGCTCGAATTTTCTCTAACATTTAAGTGAAGATACACGCTTGTGCATCAGTGTTTTTTCTGTATTTTATTCACCTGCGCTTTTAATACGTTTTATAACATAAATCATGCTTGTATCTACCATATGTATTATACATATCATTGAATCACAATTTTTATTTACCTTTTTATGTTATTACACCATTCGCCGTCCAATGTATTATAGAAGTTACTGAAACCTGGTCGTGTCTATTTCAGTTATGGCGTACATGGAGATGTTTGGGAACTGTTCCCACAGTAACAATGATTTCATCTCTGGTCTTGGGACTCGCCATTCGGTGGCAGCTTATAATTCAATGCAAGCAGAATGGCAAAAACACGAGATGGCCCTTACCACTACCCAGTCGTGCTCCTTCATGGCACACACTATGGCTACGTTACATGACAGCTCAAAGTATGTGATTTGATGTGTACAGGTACATATGCGTTGTGACACTGCGTACATACATTCCGGTTTTCTTTCAGTACCTCCATAACTATGACACCGCCGGTAGCTGAAATAACAAATAATTCTAGTCTCCCACCCGCGTTGCCACCAAAGAGATCCCGTTCCATTAAATCAAACGCAACACCCCCGCCTATATCACCGAAACCTACCGTTAGTATGCAAAGTATACACACAATCGAACCCATAGTCACTTCGACTCCGGTGAAAACAGATGAAACGGTTTGCACCCACGAGAAGAAAGAACCTGCACCTTCGACGCCGGTGAAATTGGTGAGTACCGTATCGGTTTTCAAAGTGTACCAAACATACAGTCGAGGACACCCTTGGGGAACTAATAACGTTTGTAAAAATGGACCAAACACGACTTGACAACTAATCAACACAATTAGTTTTTAAAGGATGTCCCCTTAAGAGGGTAGACTCTTTCTTAGAATTTTCTAGAATAAAAAATTCTATTTTTACGTTTACATGGCGTAATTTGTATTATTCGGAAGCATAAAGTTGCAACAGCTACAGTGACTCTCATTAATATCTGGACGCTCTAAAAAAAAAACGATAATTTTTTAAATATTGGACTATACGATTCGAACCTTTTGAAGAAGCTAGGGCAATTTCTTTACTACAGGATGTGAAAAGAAATTTTTTCAAAAATTGCAATTGGTCGGAATTGTAGAAAAAATACTAAAGGTTGCATTTTACAACTTTTTTATGTGGGCCTATATTGAAAATTTAAAGAATACGTTTTGTAGACCTGTGTCAATTATATTCACTGTGACAGTTTCATCGAAATCAGTTGATGCGGGAAAAAACGACAGACATTGAAAGATGTAAGAATTCTTAGATTTATTGCAGTTAAACGTTGGTAGCTCATTGCAATGTTGACCGATTTTGATGAGATATTCAGAATATGTTTCATTGTTACATAATCTACGAAACGTGTTTCCTAAATTTTCCGTTTAAGCCCACATAAAAAAGTTGCAAAATATAACTTTTAGTATTTTCTCTGCAATTTCGACAACTTGAAATTTTTCTCAAAAATGTTTTCCACATTGTGTAGCAAACCAATTGTTCTAACTTCTTAAAAAAGTTCAAATCGTATGATCCAATGATTAAGAAGTTATCATCTTCTTAAGAGTGTCCGAATAGTAGTGGGAGTCACTGTACATGCTGCCGAATAATGCAAATTACGCCTCGTAAAGGTAGAAATAGGACTTGTGATGGCAGTTATGGCCTAGATTAATCTTTTATTCCCAACTGTACATCGGCTAATTATTCTTTAATTGTGAATGTCTCGCTTTGCAGAATAATAGTACCTTAGAAACAATATTGCCATCTTCAAGACCCGCGAGCAATGCTCTGTCGTCGATATCGGTTGACGAAAACACTCTTGAATTGAGAGACGTTGACCAGGACAAGTATTCTTCAAGCATTCTCGAGGAATTGGACGTCGCCAAGTATTTAGTTTTCAAGAAGCCTGACGAAGAAGGACCAGACATACGGGGAGGACATCCAGATGCACTGCTTATCCATGCAACCAAAGCTAATAAACATGGTAAGCATTTCCTTCATCGTTCTAAGAAATGCATTATTAATAAACGTTCCTTAAAGAATGTAATTATTGGATTTTTTTCATGCTTCTTAGATGAAAAGGAGTCAGGTCAGTTAGTACTCTATTCGACGTTCGTTTTAAATTTATACAACATTAGTAGTAACAATTTCATGAAAAATTGGACATAATATTTTACAGATGCCTATCTTTTTACAGATTTCCTATATCAAGAAGCATTCTTAACAACGTATAGGACCTTTATGCAGCCACTCGAACTGATTCAGAAATTACACAAACGTCATCAATCATTCTCTCGCTCTGCTGACGTCGCTGAACAAAGGGCAGCTCGCGAGGCGTTTGCTTTACTAGTTAGAGTCGTTAGTGATTTAACGTAAGCCATTCTTATATATCGATCATATGTGCAGTAATCAGGAACAGCTGAAAAATATTATATTTTTCTAGCATATCGGACCTTGATGATACTCTCCTGCAGACCTTAATGGAATACGTGCTACAACTAGTATGCACCGGCGACCTCACCATGGCGAAGGCTCTGCGAGTGAAAATTTTAGAGAAGCATCAAGCGAAACAGTTGCAGTCAGCACAGCCAATCCTCTCGTCATTGAGCGTGTCAACGAAGCAAGCTTCTCTTCTCGATTTCAAGAGCGAACAGATAGCTGAACAAATGACGCTACTAGACGCGGATTTGTTTATGAAAATCGAAATACCGGAAGTGCTGATCTGGGCCCAGGAACAGAACGAGGAACGAAGCCCGAATCTAACCAGGTTCACGGAACACTTCAACAAAATGTCGTACTGGGCCAGATCGAGGATTCTGGAGCATAGGTTAGAGAACGAGGCGAAAGATAGAGAGAAATATGTGGTTAAATTTATTAAAATAATGAAGCACCTTAGGAAGATCAACAATTTTAATAGTTATCTAGCCTTGCTTTCTGCACTGGATAGCGCGCCTATTAGAAGGCTTGAGTGGCAAAAGCATATTACAGAAGGCTTGAAGGAATATTGTGCTCTTATCGATAGTTCTAGCAGTTTTAGAGCCTACAGGCAAGCTCTGGCTGAAACGCAACCGCCGTGTATCCCATACATGTAAGATCCATTTTCAATATAATTTGATTAACGACATACTACAGAAATTGATAAACGAATAAATATTCTGTCTATTTTCAGTGGTCTCGTGTTACAAGATCTTACGTTTGTGCATATTGGAAACAGTGATTTATTACCTGATGGCACTATTAACTTTTCAAAAAGATGGCAACAGTTTAATATCGTCGAAAATATGAAAAGGTTCAAAAAAGGGTAGGTCGTCTTCTTGTTTTATATATCATTCGCTTATTTTTATTAGAACATACAGAGATGACTTATTAATAGACAGCGAATCTTTATGCAGAATAAAAATGTTCTGTCTGAATTGCAACAAACTAGAGTGAAATGAACATTCATTCTCTTTCTCGCTATGTTTGATAGGTTGAAAATAATATAACAGTATTTTTAAATTCTTTTAATGTTCTTACTGTTTTAAATTACACCTACTCATTTTTGTTATAAGTGCATCAAATCCGCTGTCTACTTATATTTGTGAATGTTAACCCTTGGCACTCGAGTGGAGACTCAAGCGTCACCATTAAAAATTGCTATATCATTATTCAAAATATTGTTTAGATTATTAAATATCTTGGTATCTAATCAATTGCTAAATATTTAAGTATTGAAGGAGGTGTTACATCAATTTCATATCCATAAAATGACAAAAATGTTTAATTTTTAAGTTGAAATAGCTTTGACTGCAAAGGGTTGAATATACAGTTAATTTCTTCCGAATGTAACCTTAATTTACGAACCTAGTAATTCTTTGTTGCAGGAGATACTCGTTCAAGAAACACGAACGTATAATAACGTTCTTCAACAATTTCAGTGATTTCCTCTGTGAGGAGGCGATGTGGCAGATTTCGGAGAGCATCAAACCGCGCGGGGGTAAAAAGGCCCAGTCACAGAACTAGAATATATCTAACCCTTTCACTGCCTGCGTCTCGAAATCGAAAGGCTGAACCAATGAATTAGATCGTTTATATTTATGGTATTTAGATAATCGCTTAATTGCAAAAACCAAATCGAAAATTATACACCACACCGAAGGCAGTGAAAGGGTTAGCTCGGTCTACCCCATTTCAACAGCCTCTGTGAGGTTGTATTTTACTTTATGGAATTTGAATATTCAGTCCATAATCGTGAAGGAGGAACGCAAAAGCTAAGAAAGCATGTGTTTAGATTAAATTGAGACTTGATGTATTCATTTCATTTAATATTAATCGTATTGTGCGAATATCGATTGAATCGAAACGTGTCGAAAGTTGTGAGAAGTTAGGGAGACTCTAAATGAATTAGATAGATCAAATAATGTCTCAAGCGCATTTTTGTAGATATTTTTTCCTTTTGCCATAAGATAGTGTGGAAAAATCATATTTGCTATGAACCTACGCAACATTTACTTAAAAAGAAAATAAAACGATGCAGCTGTAATGATGCTTAACATAGCACAAAGGGCGAAAGACCCTCACTTTGAACTATTCTATATGTATGTCTATATGAGAACTATTTATTTATTTCCTTTTAATCAGCGAATTGTAAAAAAGTAGTGGATGTCCTTCATTTTTTCTAACTTATTTAGATATATATATAAACGTCCATTATATAGCTTTAACGTAGGTAGAAGAACTTTTCGAACGTCAACAGTGAACTGTTGACTGCGCAAGGAAGAAACACCAATTCCGTTAATTAATGTAGAGCCATCGTGGCTTCAGATAAGCGCCTGATTGTCGCGCTTTTCCGAGCACATGGTACGACTCGATCGTAACTGTTACATATACTATTGTATATGATTATATAGAAAACCACTTTTTGTTGGGAACTTGTTAATAGCTATCCAAGCTTTCAGCTTTAAATCGGGCGGTTACCTAGAGGTATAGGTAAATTAAGTATGAAAAGGAAAAAAACCACAATCGTAACGGCAGAATTGAACTGAAAAGTTTTCAACATCACCTTCTATTTTATCGCGATTCAAAGAAAAAGACATTTTGTATCTATTAATACTAGCAACGCTACGTTTAATTAGCTCTTTCAACTAAATGAAAGTGAGAATCCTGTTTTCTTACATGTATATATACATTCCGTTAAATCGAAGGAATCTGATCCGAGTCGATTTATCGTTATTGAAGAAACAATTCGCGTCTCCGTTCAATTTATCAGAACTTAATAGAGTGCATCAAGTTTTAAATCTTCTAAGAACGACACCGCTGTAACGATAATGGCTGTCTGTGTGCCTCATATTATAGGGTGAATGAATATCTGCCTATTAATTCATATTTCTCCGGTTTCTTTTTTTCTTTTTAGAAATAAATGTCTCTTGTAATACAAAACACTCGACGACAGAAGTATGATAACCGGGATTAAGGGAGTAGACCCGTTTTTCTAGGATTGCAAGGGTGCGGGGTGCGCGTTCTCATTTCTCAATCATGCAAAGATGGGATTTTTCAGTAGTCAAAAGTGCTAGATAAAAGATCAATCTAAGCCGCGATCGCCCTCAAAAGTCCTATTTTTACGGTTACGAGGCGTAATTTGCATTATTCGGAAGCATGCAACTGCGCATGTAGCTATTTTCATAAAGCTGCGACAGCTACATGCTGCCGAATAATGCAAATTACGCCTCGTAAACGTAAAAATAGGACTTTTGAGGGTGATCGCGGCCTCGATTGATCTTTTATCTAGCGCTTTTGACTACTGACAAGCCCCATCTTTGCATTATCGAGAAATGAGAAGGCGCATCTCGCACCCTTGCAATCTTGGAAACCAGTCTACCCCCTTATGAGAATTTTAAGGAGTACTCTGTCATTTGCATGTTAACGCGTTCCGTGTGTGCGATGACAACGGGTGTCGCACGGATTTATTATTCACGTTGGAAAGGCCTAAGCAGTTGATAAATTAGTGTCGGTCTATAAACATACGCAGTTTATTGAAATACTTACAGAATACTTAAACCGGTCGTGGACAAAAGCAGAATAGCCACGTCATTAGTCACCAAGGTGTAGTTAGAAGTTTGCTATTACAATATTAAATATGATATAAACAGTTGTCAATTTTCAGGACATGCACCAAATATACATACGTAACGTTAGCTTTCAATATCAAAGTCACCGGGATGTAACAGCCGATGAAAATTGTGATTACTATAGATGCACTCCGTTAATATCGATGGTAAACAATGGGTAGAAGAAAAATCAAAAAAGAGAGTCAACCTTAGTTACAAAATTTTTAACGAACCGTAATTGTTGCGCCGATAATTAAGCGAGAATCGTATACACGTACGACGATGAACGAATTTCTTTCAACGTGAATCCATGGTGCGTGGTCGTGAGCGAATGTGGGTGATAAAAGAAACACATTTCTGTTCCGAATAGTTGATACGTATAAATGATTCGTCTAATCTAAGGCTAAGAGGACCTTTAATTAACGTTGTACATAGTTTTTGATTGTACTCATAATTTCTTGTACGTACACGAGTGTCTTCTGTTATCCGTAATTGTATATATACGCAGTGTATTATCTTTACATTAACTTATGCATGACATAATCAGCTCATACATTTCTTTTTTAAGTTCATTGAAATCATTGCGAAACCACGTTTTGCGAAATCACGCAACAATTAACAACCAGCAAATTTTTTTACGACAATCAAAATCAAAATGTCACATCTTTATTTTGTAATCTGACGTTTCATTCTCAAGAAATGATCGGAATAGATCAATCAATCCGAGATACTGTTCATATCTCGGAAGAAAACTCAGATTGTAAAATAAGAAAGAAATTATTCTATGATTATAAAGAATGAGTATGCTTTACTTATTAGTTGATACGTGATTTGGATGTACATCTATTATTTTCGATTTTGTTTCTTTTCTGTAATTTTTTTTAATACAATCATTGTCACAATTTTTTTCGAAAGTTGAATGCACTTTTTCTTTTACGTCGTACCACCCTTAAATGATCCCTGACATAAATGTATACGTAGTTTAAGTTTCTTCGGTGCTTTCATAAATTTTATTAATAGTTTTATTCGTAGTGCATTCACTTTGTTGCGAGTTCAAGTGAAATGTAATTATGTTAATCTTTTAGTTAATTCTTCCTCGACTTACTGTGAACAGGATTTTCTTGTAAATTTCAAGTAAATATGTAAGCATTCGTTTTAAGGTAACTTTAACGCTAACCAAACATGAGTGAGATAAAACAGTGAATATGCAACGAAAAATGTAGTCTCAATCAGTCTATTAGGTAGGAACAGTAAGCTTCTTCACGGTAGGCAATAGCGCTGTGACGAAAAATGGATTAATTTAATAGTCATATTGATAATAAGATATTTTTGAGATTTTATTGCTTCAAGTTCCTTGTAACAAAAACGTAAATATAGCTGTGTCTGTGCTACGAGAGTTCAAATACCTGTACTTACTTTGTGTGCTTCAAGGACTTTTTCTAAATTTGATCTAGCATTATTATTAGTATAATCAAATTTGTAGAGCAACAGATTATCAAATGAAATTGTTTCACAATTAAAAATAGCATAGTTATCGGTTTTATGTACATACATATATGTAAACGTAATAATAGTTAAGTGGAATAAGGCAACTGCATTGCTCACGTTTTTGTTAGATAGCAAAGTTCAATGTTCATGGAATTCCCTTCTAAATTCAAGTCCGAATTTGTACATAATTTTTGAAACTTGCGTTAAAAACTTCTTTGTTTCTAATTAAAAGGATATAATCGAAGAAGGTAAAACGTTTAAGAAATATGTATATGTACATGGGCAGAGCAAGCTTTCCATTTCCGATGTGACCCGTAGCGAAGTTTAGTTTCCCTCTGACAGTCATTGACTCGTAGGTCTCGGGCAAATATATCTTATTATCAATTATCTAATTTACGTTAACGGGGTAGACACCTTTCCAGGATTGCAACGGTGGGGAATGCGCCTTCTCATTTCTCGGTAATGCAAAGATAGAGTTTTACAATAGTCAAAAACGCTAGATAAAAGATCGATCTAGGCCGCGATCGCTCTCAAAAGTCCTATTGTTACGTTTACGAGGCATAATTTGTAGTATTCTGAAGCATAAAGTTGCGCCAGCTACAGTGACTCCCATTAATATTTGAACGCTCTAAAAAAAACGATAACTTTTTAAATATTGGACTATACGATTTAAACTTTTTGGGGAAGCAGGAGCAATTAGTTTACTACAGGATGTGAAAAGAAATGTTTTCAGAAATAGCAATTGGTCTGAATTGTAGTAACTTTTTTATGTTGGCCTATTATTGGAAATTTTAAAAATACGTTTTGTAGACCTGTGTCAATTATATGCATTGTGAAAGATTCATTGAAATCGGTTGATGCGGGAAGAAACGACAGACATTGAAAGATGTAAGATTTCTTAAATTTATTGACGTTAGAGGACGAACATCGTGAAAATGTGCAATTTTACCATTTTGAACGTTTGTAGCTCATTGCAACGTCGACCGATTTAGATGAAACTTTCAGAATGTTGAATCGATATATATATCTACGAAACGTGTTTTATAAATTTTCCATCTAGCCCACATAAAAAAGTTGCAAAATACAACTTTTAATATATTCTCTGCAATTCCGACAACTTGAAATTTTAAAAAAATTTCACATTGTGTAGCAAAACAATTGTTCTAACTTCTCAAAAAAATTGATAACGTATGGTCCAATGTTGAAGAAGTTATCGTCTTTTTAA
Organism: Lasioglossum figueresi; assembly: GCA_028455805.1. Taxonomy (NCBI): domain Eukaryota; kingdom Metazoa; phylum Arthropoda; class Insecta; order Hymenoptera; family Halictidae; genus Lasioglossum; species Lasioglossum figueresi. Next base: position 23,202,797 of record CM052200.1, on the reverse strand, counting down.
GAGTGTCCGAATATTAATGGGAGTCGCTCTACATTAGAAGAATAAATATTACGCCTCGTAAATGTAAAAATAGGACTTTTGAGGGCGATCTCGACCTAAATTGATCTTTTATTTAGCGCTTTTGACTACTGAAAAGCCACATGTTTGCATTATCGAGAAATGAGAAGGCGCGTCCCGCACCCTTGCAATCCTGGAAAAACGAGTCTATCCCCATAAACGGATAGATTGATCCCTGCGATAGTATCCTTTGAAATCTGATTAACCAGATCTAAGCTAGCATAGGCGTAAATATAATAAATCTATGTCTTTTCTATCTTCAGCTGAACGTAGATAGTAGCTTCTAAGGAGACAGTCTGTACACAAAAATGGACTCTAAAGCAATTGCTGTTGAACTTACTCTTACAATGCAAAGGAACTTGCACATCGTGCAACACAATGAACGATGCTGTTTGATTACCACATAGATCAGTACTTCCATGGCGAGGGGTATTTGCACTTTTAATGATAACGTTGTACATACATGTATACATATATATTACGAATTTAACGATCGAATGGAACCATCGATCTCTTACTAATATATTTTCAAGATGAAAGAATGCAAGAATTTTAAGACATGGCTAAAACTCGAATCAAAAGGAAAAACATGTGAGCGGAATAATCTCGATGGGAATATATGGGAAGTTTGTTTAGGCGTTTTGAGATTAGTACAGAGAACCGCACGTCAAATAACTCTCGCCGAAATTGAATTTAACGATGTTCTGAATGTATCGTTCTAACAAAGAAACAATAAGTAATATTCTTAGCGGATATCGATAAGCATCAAACAAGTAATAATTACTATTAATGTGTTACTGATCTCTTATCGCAAACAAAAAATATACGTGTAACTTTTAACATTAAATAGATATGGTGGTAAGTATTAAACAAAAAAAATTATACCGATCAAACAAATAATCATAGCGATTATTGATGCTCTGGCAGATGTACGTTCGAAGTATATCAGTTAGGGTGTCAGTCATCATACAAAACAAAAACCGACATATCCACATGGCACAGTATTGCTGTATAGAGAACAGTCAAAATGAACAATTTTACTTAGAATGGAGTCTCAGATGCAGTAGTTGGTTTCGAAACGTCGTTTAAATACCTTTCAACTTTCATTGCTTTTTGAACGATCATGTAATTCGTTCGTTTGTTCGACAGTATGCGTAATTGACATGATCAAATATTCAATTGAAATATGTATTTATACATAGTTGCAGCATTTTTCAATTCACATTTTATTTATATCTATAATTTACACCATGAAGTTGCAAAATTAGCAATGTTCAACAAACTTAACATTTCTGATCAATGTGCCCGTACAATTGGAACATTTATAATCTTCGAATGGACTATTGTTATAGTTATTACTAGGGGTGGGTGGGTACCCAAAAATTTATATTTTTTGGAGATCCGAATATTGTTGCGGGTCGGGTGTGGTTTCTCAATCTGATTTTATATGAATTCTTTCAGATTTTTAAATGTTTTCGTATTTTATGTAAATCAAATCAAATTTAAAAAATGTATATCAGGAAAAGAAAACAGTGCATCGCATTGTATGAAAACTATTTTAATTTTAATTTCTATAAATCAGACCTGATTTTTTGTCATCGACAATAACAGGAATGTTGTAATTACTAGACTGCGGATCTTTATGCAATTATCGCTTACGAGAATTTTCAAAACATGCTGGGATATAAAATATGACAGAATTTAGTACAATTTTAATTTATTTCAAATCTAGAAAGGCTAATATGTACCACGGAAAATAAGATTCTATGTTATTCCAGTTTCTTCAAATTCGTCTACAAGAATTGAAAATTGCATAAACATCCGCAGTCTAGTAATTACACTATTCTTTCCAATAATGATTGAAAAAAGAGTAAAATCCGATTTTATCGGATTCGGGTTCCTGACCAAATTTCCGGGTACCCGCCTACCCCTATTATAGTTATTACATTATGCTATTAATATTAGAATGCTGACATGATCCATTAATATTAGTGACATAGTAATGAACAGTTCTTCACAATAAATTTCTGGTTACATTGAATAATTAAAATGTTGCAAAAATTCGGTAAAAATGAACGAAAACGAATTTTTATTATTAAATGTCATCAACTAAACAGAACGATGTTTTTCTGTGATCGTATACTTTTTGAAAAAGTCAGATTAAATGCGTTGTGTCAGGCTTTCCGAAAGAAAATAGTTGAACTTATTTAGCAATTCGAATATCGTCAGTAGAAAATGGAACGATTTTAATAATCGTCGTTACAAGCAAATGATTTGTTATAATCTCAAGTTTGGAAACCAATCTAATAGGTTCAATCTGCGATTCATAGTACTAACGTTTTCGGATTCATTCCTTAAATAAAAACCAAAATAATTGAGCGATTTTTTATTTCAATCTTCAGAAACGTTAATTTCATACGCAAAACAAATGTTCTGTGCATTATTTAAGGGATTAATCCTGTTGTAGTACATATTCGAAGCGTTACAACTGCGAATCGAAATTTGTATCTTCGTCCCTCATGGAGATAGCGACAAATTGATATCGAAAGACATTTATATATTATATGTGTCTAATCTGTAGGTATTTATATAGTCGATAGAACAGGTATAGATCGTTGATATTCAATGACACTAATTGCACTTTGACTTCTTAATTAATTATCCCCAGGCCCAAAGTAATTTTTACCCTTGGGGCTAGAAATCGTCTCTAGCCACGAACGATAAGAATTTGTTTAAATATATTCTTCCTTAACTCACGGGTCACAGTTTTCTTCCTCTGGCTGTAAGTGTGTCAGAAAATTAATTATCAGGAGTAGAGTATAGTGAGTGGAAGAAATTGGAGGAGGCGAAGTGAATGAAAAGAGAAAATAAAAAAAAAAGAGGATGAACATTTCCGAACACAATAAAAGTACACTATATCAATTCTACCGACTATATCAACACGTAATCGTGAAACGTATGGGAAACGGAACACAATTCACTGAGCATATCATTTGTAAGCGAGCGATTACTATAATTATCATTGTACCCGAGGTCCCCTTCAATTATTCTCAATGACGAGAAAAAGAAGTTCCGACGATTATGCCGAGGGAAGATACACGTAATGTTATGCTCACGCGTTTAATTGTGCGATTTATTGCGTATACCAGTCATATTTTTCTATGAACATTTTTCTTACTGTGCTGCAAAACACGCGCCGTTTAGAGCCACGCGTTTATTTCGATGCGATTTACGCACGATTAATCCTAAGTATACGTATACCTATATACGATCATTACTTACAGATTGCCGTGGAATATATTTTCCTTCTGTTTCGTCGGTCTGCAACTATTGCGTATGTTGAACATATGTTTGTATGCGTATGAACGTTTTCGAACGAATGGTTTTGCTTCTTTTGTAATAGGTGTACGAAGAAGTGAAATAAAAATGTGTTAAAGTCAACGTGCCTTGTGATTATACCCTAACGAAGTGTAAGAAACAGATAACACAAATGAGAAGTTATTCAAGGGGGCAGTATTATAGATAGAATGTATTTATGTATTCCAGTACGAACATTTGTTTTTGTGAAAGTTGAAAATAAAAGTGATATAATGTTATAGTAATGAAACAATCATATCTTTCTAACCGAATAAAAGCTATGTACATGAATTAGAATGAAATGGGTATGAATGTTTACATATGTTAAAATTTAATTTCTTCTTTTGTTTTAATTAAGATAGAGTGGCTTCCGTTTAAAATTGGGGCAGACGGATTTTCGTCAAGGAAGAATTAAATAGTAACGACATATGTGACAATATGACGTTTTATAATACTTTAAAATTTATAGAATAATTTACACATAAAGTACACTATAAAACTATAAACCCATTAATACAGTGCTGGCAGTAACGGGTGTTTGCGAAGGCGCGCTAGCTTGTCTTACACTCATCTCCCAAGTATCGAGCAATTGAGACACAGAAAAACGACGAGGAAGTTTCGTTATACGCGCATTCAAAGCCTTCTGCACGGCACAAAGGAATGTTGTAGCATATTCGTGAGGTGCCATCACACAACGTGGTGGTGTCAGAGGATAATCTGCTGGAACAGTAACTGATACTGGTGGTACACATGGAAGATGACGATCGTCTAGCCAACATATTAGCTGAATACATTTAGATCCGTTTTGTTGCGCTGGATCAAGACTGACCTGGATGCAGTTTCAAATACATGATACAAGTATAGTAATTAAATTACACAGTACAATATATATATATATAAAAGTAGATAAATTACCTTGAATCGCTGATCTAGCCGAGCTATTTCGCCCTGTAACACATCTGGAATTTCACTAGGAAATTCTTCTATTTTTTGTTTCTTCAGTGGTGGTGGTAGATTTCTATTTCCACAAAAACAGATTCAATTAATAGCATCTCGGAAGAAAAAAATAACATAACTGGCATAGTTTTGAGTATTACGCACTTTATTTCTGGACTAAATAAAGCTTCCAAGCATGGACCGAAGGTTCGTTGTAGCGTATGATTCACCACTGGGCTTTGAAGATGTGTGCTTACTGCCTCCAAAAGCGGACTAAAGAAGTGATGTTCTTTAAGTGCCGTTGGAGGAGGCCCAACACTTGCATCACTACGTTTAAAATCTACTTTTTCAAGAACCGCCTCGCACTTCAACAGTGTGTCCATTGGCATGCGTTTGCTAGGATTCGATAAGATTTCTAGAAGTTTCTTCATCTTACTTAATTTATCGACATCTGTGGAAAAGATTCATACGGTTCGTGATACGCGTATAGAGAACAATGATTTTATATTACCAGCACAACATTTAGAGCACTTACTTCCTTCATTACCCATTTTAGCAATCATTCTTCGTAAAGGTTCAATATATTTGCTCAGTTGCCTAACTTTATCCCTGTACGCCTGATCTTCCTGTTGTGGACTTGGAGTAGCACCCACACCTCCAGGAGTATTCAAAGAACTGCTAGGTGATGGTGCCATACCTAGGTTAATATACAATATGTATTATTTTTATTCATTCATCTACAATTATAAAAAAATCATTTTAACATACCAACAGATCTATTTTGACCTGTCATTATAGGATGTTGAGGACTTGGCGATGGAACTAATGCTGGAGATGCCACCATCTGATTACTATAACACATATTTTGTATTGCTTAATGTTTTGAAACATGTACGAGTTTATTAATATACATATAAAAAGTGTTTTAGAATAACAACCTTGATGGTGCACCCAAACCAGCTGGACTTGGAGCTGATGGAGATGGACTTTGCCGTAAAAATTGATTCGCTGCGATGTTTCTAGGGCCAGGAAATCCAGTATTTATCATTTCACCAGGCTAAAAATGATAACGTATATAAATGTCTCAGATAATTATACGTATAGCATTTTTATTAATCTAGAAAAATTTATATTCCGCTAAGGTACTTTTCTTTGCATATGATTCAGTTGCTGCTGCATTTGACCAGGACCTAATTGTCCCGGGGCAATTTGATTCATCTGCTGTGACATACTAGTTTGAATTCCGCTTATAGATCCACCAATCTGATTACCAATTTGATTCGATAACTGATTTTGCATTTGTGTCTGAAAAGGAACTTTATTGCTTATCTGTACATTTATCGTAGAAAATAAGAATGCACAGAATGTTTTGTAACTTATGGGACCCGGTAGTACGTACTTGCATATTTTGTTGCATTTGTCCAGCAGCAATTGGTCCCATTTGATTGGTGACAACCTGATTCATTTGTTGGGGCATGTTTCCTTGTCCCATTGGATTCATTTGTGTTAACATCGAATTATTCTGCATCGTCTGAATTGGACCCATATGACTCATTGGTCCAGTGGCTTGAGCAGACATCATGCTCATACCTGGCATTTTATTTTGCATACTTTGCATGGCCATAGGTTGTCCAGGCCGTTGATTTAAGCTTTGCAGTACTGGCAGAAATGAAGAACAGAAACAGAATTGCTGTAGATCGATTTATAGTAATGTTATCTCCTAAAATTGATTGTGCTCCTGACTGAAAATTCACCAATTTTCTCATTTTAGATAGTTACAGTTAGAAGCACTCGGTTTCTTTCTGTTTGTGTTGTAAAATATATTGCTTTCGAATGTAACAGTATAATCGAAACGTAATTTGTTGATTTGAACTTTTACGAATCTATTTTTGTGGAGTATAGTATAAGGTTTAATGTGTACTAAATAATACATTGACTACATTATTTAGATAAGAGTATATTATTGAAATTTTTACATAATATTTTAATTTACAATAATCTTATAAGAAAAATGATAATTATACTGTAAACAACATGTTTATATAACAACATAAGTGTAAACAAAAGATATTTTCTTTTTATAAATATAAACACAAAGTTATCTTTAATCTCTTTCGGAACTCTCTGTAACACAAGATAATTCCCCATTCATAAATATATCGAATGCTTCCATTAAATCAAAACTAAAAAATATTTGTAACTTTTTCTCCAGTTTACTTAAATGTATCTCCTTTTCTGTGTACGGTATATTGCAACTATGTGTGTACTCATACGTAAGACTAGTAACATATAAATCAACATTTAATTCTAGGTCAACAATTATAACATTGTCAGGTGTGATTTTCTCTAGGTCTACAGGCCAACCACTTTCTTTGAACTCTACTTTTAGACTGGTTAGAGATTCATTCATTTTGAATTCTAAGTCTTTGTATGTCTCTTTCGCTCCATCGATCAATTTATATATGCTTATTAGTCTCCTTGTATAGACTTTTATTAAACCGTTCCATTTACCCACTAGTTTGAGTACTCTTTCTCCAATCGGATTATCAGTACCTTCTCTTAATTTATTATAAATATCTACTGTTCCTGGTACTCTACTACGTCCTAAACTGATATACCATTTGCGTAATAGTCCTATATACACTATTGTTATTTTAAATTTGATGTCTGGAATATAATTGTCATTATGCCTATAAATATAACACACTTTATTATTGTTTAGATCAACCGCCATGCCACAATGCTCTTTGATCTTGTTTGCCAAATTGCTTTTCTCGCTAGTTAATTTTTGCTTCCATAATTCATGTTTTAATTCTTCATCTTCCCTACATTTCGCGTATTTTAGGTATTCAGAATGAGTTGGTGATTGCTGTAAGCAATCTAAGTTATCTGAGTAATACATATTTGTCGACATTTCTTTTATTTTGTTCAATTTGTCTACAACTCTATTACAGAAATTCGAGATCACTTCTAGAGTATAGCAGATCGTCTTTATTTATATTCCGATATGGTGCGACCAATCAGTAATGAGATATGAAACGGTTTTTGTTCGCGCATGCACGTCCTGGGACCTTATTTTAAATGGCGCCACGTTCACAGCACATCACGTGACTGAACCAGATTGAACGTGATTGGACGTGACTGACGTTCCAATATTTAACGCTATTGGGCGCAATTTCATCACCCACGCCACATTGTTGTGATTGTTGTGAATTACGGCAATTGCGATTTCATCAATTTAGACTACCACAGGACTCTTTATAACATTTTAAACTAGCGTGTTTTAATCAGAAATTGGATTAATAAGCTTAAAAGAAATAAGTTTGCTCAGTGTCAAATAAATTTTGGAAATAATTTTTCAAAATTCAGCGACATTCAGTAAACTTATTTTCAAGCTTATTTTTCGAATTTCGTGCATGTGACAGTGCAGTTGCACAGTGACATGCAAAGGAGTGCAGCAACAAGAAGAAAAAGTGATATAAGTGCATAAGACACATAAAGTGCAGACTTTTCATACAAACAATTAGTGGACATAATTTGGACATAAGAACAAAATGGGGAGAGCGTGTTGTTTGCCACAGTGTTCCTCGGATAAGACCATCCCAGCATATGTTTTTCCCAAAGGCGTCAAACAATCAGAGTCTTGGGCTATTAAAATTCAGTGTCCTGTTATACTTCAACTGACAAGCAATGAAAGGTACAAGTACAGGGTGTGTTACAAACACTTCGAAGAAATTTCCTTCCTGTGCACTGCCCAGCGAAAAAGATTGAAAAATGATGCAATTACAACTTTGCATTTGCCAGTGCAAAGTGAGAAGACGGAAAATGCATCCGAAGATATAGAAGCAGAAAAATATCCAGCCTCTGCTACACCACTGGGAAATGCAACCGTTATTCATACAAGAAGAGAGAAGATTTGAAGGTACGACTGGAACGAGCAACAGCATTATCAGAATCCAATCTGATACATCGATTTGAAAATCTATCTACCACCCAGAGGATGTTCGAGATGCAGTTACGTACATCCAGATCCACGCCACAGGTAACTAAAATTGTAGTTGTACAATGTTTTCATTGCATTATTTTATTGTAATTTATTTATAAGTTTATGAAATATGTTTTCAGAGAAGGCGCTACACGACGGGTGAGGAAATATTGTCCTTGGCACTTCTGAAGCAGTCAACGAAGTTGTACAAGCTGCTGAGACTGTGCAATTTACCCAGTGAAACTACACCGAAGAAGATGATGAGGAAAATTCCAGTCGAGACTTAAGAATTATATTATAGAATACAGAAAAATTATATTAAGAAGTATGTTAGAAACTTATATATGTAGTATAATCTTTTATTGTACTTTTTATTGCATACTATTATGTATTATTATGTATTTATATTACGTTTCAATAAAAAATTATTAAAATGAACTATTTGTACCTAATATATTTTATCCCCTTCAACTGAAAAGTTTAAAGTAAGCGGTATAGTAGGGAATAGTAGGTGTATATGTGTGTGTATAGAATCGTATAGCTATATATATATATATAGGTTTTAGTTCAGGGCTGGGTGACATAAATTAGATGGCGCTAGGGCTAAGGTCCACACTTTATACATGGGAGATTTCCCTCCCTGGCGACAGCCGATTTTCGAAGGCTACACCCCCCGCCCTGTCGCGACTCCGCAACGCGTCACGCTTCCCGCGGCGGTCGTAAACAGTGCCGCCAGATCGAGGGAAACAGTGATGCCAGAATCGTGGAACGTGGTATTTTTCCCCGCCGCTGGCTCAGTCGGCTGGACCCCCACTCTGACGTACCATCGGCTTCTTACGTTGCTTCTTCTGCACACGCGCTACACACAAGCGTACCTCTGCCTGTGCGGCTGCCTATTCTACTCGAAGCGTTCCTTCGAAATTAACGTTTTACCGAAGTTTCGAATGCATGAGTCGCAATCTGGAGGTAGCGCGTTCGATTCCCGGCGCGGCGCGGTGTACATTTTGCTATAACTTTTGATCTAAAAAACATCTCGATGCGAAATTTGGACTAAAATTTTTTTAAAGTCCGAGTTTAATGGTCCATGTTAAAATATGTTTTTTATTTTTTAAATAATTTTTTTCGTTGATTTTTAAGGTACAGCCGTTTAAGATGGTCCAGCGGGTCCCCAACACAAATTGATTTTTAGTCAAACCATGCTCACAATAAACAATTACGAAAAAATTCATGAAAATTCTACCTAAGAGCACACATGACTGAGATTCTTTTCAGATTTTTCGGATTATGCAAACCTGTTAAAAAAATTGAAAATCTCCAAACATTCGATGAAAATGTATATTTCGTAGTGATATTGTAGAGATACCAGTTTTAATAAAAAATTATAAAAAAAAATTATTAAGTTAAAATGACCGGATACGAATAACAAAAAGAAAAACAAAAAAAACAAGAAACATCTTGCAAAATAAAATTAGTTGTACCTTGCACATGTATTTACATATCAAAAGACGTGTGCGATTTTCACAACATAGAACGCTCAGCCAAATCGAAAAGGGCTCGATGTGTGACCGACCTTGTTGTTATTTACGCAACGCGCTCTCGGAACTCAACCCTTCCGTTTTTATTCCGAATATGTATCATAGAATCATAAAAAGACGAAAATTTATTAGGTCATAACATCTCCAAAAATTCAAGTCATTTAATCTCGAATATATTTATATATATAATTGGTCGAGGCGCGCCGCGCCGTAATGCGCTCTTCGCGGCGCGAAAGTCTCAGTCATGTGTGCTCTTAGGTAGAATTTTCATGATTTTTTTCGTAATTGTTTATTTGTGTGAGCATGGTTTGACTAAAAATCAATTTGTGTTGGGGACCCGCTGGACCATCTTAACCGGGTATACCTTAAAAATCAACGAAAAAAATTATTTAAAAAATAAAAAACATATTTTAACATGGACCATTAAACTCGGACTTTAAAGAAATTTTAGTCCAAATTTCGCATCGATATGTTTTTTAGATCAAAAGTTATAGCAAAATGTGAACCGCGCCGCGCGGGGAATCGAACGCGCTACCTCCAGATTGCGACTCATGCATTCGAAACTTCGGTAAAACGTTAATTTCGAAGGAACGCTTCGAGTCGAATAGGCAGCCGCACAGGCAGAGGTACGCTTGTGTGTAGCGCGTGTGCAGAAGAAGCAACGTAAGAAGCCGATGGTACGTCAGAGTGGGGGGTCCAGCCGGCTGAGCCAGCGGCGGTGAAAAATACCACGTTCCACGATTCTGGCATCACTGGAGGGAAATACAGTTTATCCCGTCTCTGATGACCAGATTAATACGTGACCAGTCTACGGTCTTAGTGGGGGGGTGTTGGAGTATGCTCATGGTGCTGGAATGGGATACTGTAAGGGGAAAAGGAGCAGATGAAAAATCGACCAGTTTTGGTCGATTTTGGCGGCACTGGTTATAGTTCTTCTAGGTGCCACGAATATCGCCTAAATGGCTCGAGAACTATGACCCCACCGCCACGGGAAGCGAGGCGCGTGGCCGGGTCGAAGGGGCGTAGCCATCGAAAATCGGCCGGTTACGAGTAAATAATTCCGAGCCCTAATTTAGGCCGCGATCGCCCTCGAAAGTCCTATTTTTACGTTTATGAGGCGTAATTTACATTATTCGGCAGCATGTAGCTGTCACAGCTTTATAAAAATAGCTACATGCACAGTTGTATGATGACTGGCTACTAAAAAACCCCATTTTTGTATTATCGAGAAATAAGAAGGCGCATCCCGCACCCTTGCAATCCTGGAAACACGAGTCTACTCCCTTAATATTGTGGAGAAAGCAGTGGGTCCCTATTATTGAATATTTGATTGACATACTATACTTTAATACAACAAATTCTGTGAAATTATGCGGGGTGATCATATTTATCATGTTAAAAGTGGGTAAAGGTTCTGTTTCATGCTAAACCTGGGCATGTTCCATCTTTGTCTATACTTCATTACATTTAACGTAGTTGTCATGTATCTCATGTATTGCATTCAAAGTTTTTGTATATTTCACAGGGCAGAATTAGATATATTTTGCAATGTAATTTGTTAATAGTTATTCTTTTATTTTCATGATCGTATCTTCATTATGTTATCTTTGTATCCTATCTTCATTTTCATTATCTTATTCAGTGTGAGAGAAAGTAATAGAAACTAATAGAAATATTACATTATTGATAAAATAATGTACCAGTGGAAGACTTTATATTCACGGTGCCCAGGGATCCATTTTTGAGTCCCTATCTCGCCTCTGATAGTCCAAAGAGTTGGATATAGAATAGTGGTGGCGAATCTATGACACGCGGGTCAGATACTGACCCACGAAGGCTTTGTAAATGGCCCACACGTTTATTATAATATTGGCCTACATTTTTTAATTATATCAGAGAGAAAAGATAATCGAAAATATTAAACAATTATAAAATGTAAATATGTAATGTCAGATTTATAAAAAAATTAATAAATAAATAAAAAATAACAAAAATTCCAATGGAATGTGCAAAAGTTAAAGTTTTAAATCAAAAAGGAAACTAAAACTTTTTTTGGATTATTTCAAAAGTGAGAACCAAAAATAACACTGTCCAACAAATTTCAACTTTTTTGGTTATTTCGATTCTCACTATGCGATTCTTATAGAGTTTTTCGCGCTGATTCCGAATCTGACCTTAATTTTTCTCCCATACGTAGAGTTTTTGAGAAAATTGAGTTTTAAAAAAAATGACAAATTTTTCAACTTTGAACAATTATTTGTGATTTTATTAAAAAAAATATTGAATTGTTTTTTACAGCAAAAGATTCTGTACACTTTCCCGAATACAGCGATATCCAATATTAATACATTATGATTGTTTAAACATGTTTAAACAACGATTAAAGACGAAGAGACACCAGTTCTGCACCCATTTTTGAGGATATTAATCAATTTATATAAAAAAATAAGAGTCCAGCGGAAAATCGAACTATACCACGCGATAGAGCAGACTTTCATCTTGAGAAGCCACTCTTTCAAATTTCCAACGTCAACGTTTTTTTATTAATATTGTATATCACTGTATTCGGGAAAGTCTACACAATCTTTTGCCGTAAAGAACAATTCAATATCTTTTATAATAACATCACAATAATTGTTCAAAGTTGAACAATATGTCTTTTTTTAACTCAATTTTCTCAAAAACTCTACGTATAGGAGAAAAATTAAGATCAGATTCGGAATCAGCGCGAAAAACTCTATAAGAATCGCATAGTGGAAATCGAAATAATTGTTGGCTGTTGGACAGTGTAATCAACTGTCAACTTTATCTCTTAACAAAATTTTTGATATTTCCAAATAATTGGCACCCTTTTTACCCCCCTTCCCCCTCTCTAATTGAGGCCACTGCCTTATGATCCACGGGCTAGTATTTAAAAAACAAATAAAAATAATTGTGACCCACGTTTCAGAAAGGTTCTCCATCACTGATATAGAAAGTGCAAGGTATCCAGTGGAAGACTTTATAAAATATTGTAATTGTATGTTTTGTATAAATTCACCCCAACATCTATTGATAATTTGCAACTGATTATGCGATAAGATGATAGAGTTGGAAATGCAATGTTATAAAGAAAATCTTGACTGTAATATTAATAAAACCGTGTAAATTTCATCCCTAGCGATTTTGACTCAAATTATATAAAATAAATAAACTAACATATCACTGTCCAAGACAGTTCATTTGTATGTAAAAAGGTCTTTTCTCATTTAAAAAACAATCCTAAATTATATATGTATTTCCTATCATAAAATGTTCTCCTCGCAACATAGTAACTTCTATGTTAGACAAGCTGGAGCAAGTTATGTAGTATGTCATAAATATAGTTTCTTTTTAACCCTTTGCACTCCAAATTGTTTTTCAATTTTGTTGCCAACAACTACCTACTATTGTAAGCGTTTCATTTGAAATTTACTTCAAAGGGCAGTTCCTTGACTCTTACTTATTTTAAACAATTTTGTCTACTAATTATGTTAAATGTAGCTCTCTGAAACTTTGTTGTGACTTACATTTGTAAAACTTATATTTGTTTTGACTAAAAAATACGACTTAACTAAATAGAGAAAAACACGTTTCATTTACATGAAAATGTAAATTGCAAAGGGTTAATAATTGAAAAATTCCATTGTAAACGAATACTTTCATTTGAAAAGTCTATAACGTAGCTTTTTAATTGCGCGTACTCACAGTTTGTAGCTGTATTTGCAGGCTGTTGTGGAATTATTCCCTGAGGATTAGGGCCTGGTCCGTTAATGTTAATCATTTGATTGTTACCGGTTCCTTGACGTGCCAGTGTTTGCAATGCTCCAATTGGATCTGGCATTCCTTGGTTTCCAGTACCTGCTGCACCTGGTGCAGTAGCTCCTGCACCTTTCTTGGAGTCTAAAATAGAATTACAATGTACAGAGTAAATTAAGAGCATTTAAATTTTATGTACATTCCTGCTCAAAAGTATGTGGACACTTTGTTGCAAGTATAATTTATTCTAATAGTATCAAATTGTATAATTTAATTATTAAAATCTCTTGAATAAATAAAAGTTTCTTTGGTAGGGCTAATACTGTTTCAATCTACGATGATCCATTAACGTGGTCTGCTGTCTTCTCAAGATAATAATAAGTGTTAAAGAAACTTTAAAAAGATATTTAAACTGGATACCCAGTTATCGACATAAGGGTTGAAAAAACATTTCCAAATACGAAACTCACATAATTTTTATTCAAATATATTCTTTAGAACTATGTAAACTAGACCGCATAAAATTGAATGAAATTCATCGAAGATTCATATAAAAATTCAATGTGTTGTCCACATACTTTTGAGCAGGAATGTATACTGTATACTTATATATGTATATGTATATTATGTACTTAGTTCTCTGACATGTAGAATCAGTCTGGCTACAAAACCTAAATATTCTTCCTGAAATAAAGAAAATTTTTACTATAATTAATTATGTAATGTTTCAAATAAATGAAAAAAAGTATAGTACTTGTCATTATGTAGAAGTTATGAACAGTTACGAACAGTTGACAAAATAAAATAGTAAGAATTTACTAACAATAACGAAAATTATAACAAACCTTAGTTTTTGCCTTTTGGAAAACATGATTTTCCATATCAATACTATTTCTTGAAATGGGCATTCCAGACATCTGTACAGCTTCATCTCTGTATGGAAAATATTTAATAAATATATAAACTTATTTATTCGTCCAGACGATTTCTTGATTGTCGTAGAAAAATTGTACACTGTACAACTCTTTTGTTGCTCTATTCTTTAACGGACACTATTAGAATCAAGTCAATCAAAATATTTCATCGTTATTAAGGTATTTAAATGTATACCACAACTTACATTTTTGCTATTACACTTTGCCGAAAGCTTTGCGTTCTCCAAGAATTTTCGTCTGTTGACATTTTTATTATTTAATAATTAAGTAAATAATTAAAACAATCACAGAACTTTCTTTTGTCAGGGTAGCTTAACGACTGATTTGTCTATATAGTAAACTACACATAACGCTTTTCGGAGCGTCGTATAGATACATGTAAAGGTATTTATAAATAGCCTCTTTAATCACGTTTCTATGAGATCGATAGCTACATTATTCCATCTATATGGTAGACACATTGTTCAGAGCATCGCACCAGTTATAGATACCAATTATCTACTCGAAACGTTCTATATAAATATGAAAAGCAAACTTGAAACGCTAAGAATATTTAATTAATTCATTCGATGTTATTAAAATAATGTAATCGTTCTTTAAGATATAGTCAATAATTCTTAGATATTCGGCTTAAGTCCTAAGTAGCTTTACCTAATATCACATCGAAACTGGGAATTGATTCATGAAAATGCAGTGGAACATTACTCGGTGACCGTCATGCCCGACACTCTTCTTCTTAACCTTAAAATAAATGTCTGCTTAAGTAACCTCTAAATTCAAAATGACTGAGTTAATGTTAACGCATGAAGAAATAACACAAAAGCATAAAAAAGAACGGAAAGAACTGCAAGGTAATTAAACCAGATAATTGTTGGTTCGTATATTTTGTATTTAATTTATGTTGTTGCATTCATAAAATATATCGTTTCTTTATATTGTGATTGGCTTTTATCAACGCTTTTATCATACCGGATAAAAAGTTCTGTATGGAATAATCGTTCGCGATATAAACTTATTTTAATCTTAATATATTCTATCTCAGCACAAATACAAAATTTGAAAAAGTCAATTTGCAAGAGGGACAAAAAGAAGAAGAAAGAAGTCACCGAAGAAATAAATCAGCTAGAAGAAGCTCTAGATAAAAAGCAAGAAGAGGAATTGACTAGATGGAAAGTTGCGCATCTTAATATTAATAATACGGAAACTGAAGAAACTGAAGATAATAGTAATCGAGAAATAGACGAGAAACATATCGAGCAATCTACGCACAGAATCTCGAAGGCACAGAAAAGAAGAGATAAAAAAGCAAATGCAGAGAAAGAACGTAATCAAAGAATAATAGAGCAGGAAGCTTTGAATGTATTTGGTAAAAGAAATATCGAATCGCAAACCATAAAGAAAATTCTTTTTGAACGTGGTCTAATGATTTATGAAATTCCAAGCGATGGCCATTGGTATGCTATTTATTCATAAATTATTTTCTATTAATTGCAAATATTTATATTACATTATTCTTACAGTTTGTATAATGCTATCGCGCATCAACTGAAGATTGTAGGGGAAGCACCATTAAGTTTTCATGAGTTAAGAGTAAAAACTGCTATATACTTGAAAGAGAATATGAATGAATTTTTACCATTCATTTCTAATCCAGAGTCTGACGATCTTCTTTCGCCAGAACAGTATGAAAGATATTGTAACGATGTGGCTGATACAAGTGCTTGGGGTGGTGCAGTTGAGGTAAGTTATGTACATACACACAGTGTAATAAACTTCTAAAGTTTGATACATATATACATAATTACTTTTCTCTGAAACAGTTACAAGTTCTTTCGCATGTGTTGAAATGTCCGATCGAAGTAATTCAAGCATCGGGTGCACCGTACATTATTGGAAATGACTACACTAATGGTAAAAAGATAACACTGACGTATCACCGTCATATGTACGAATTGGGTGCACATTACAATTCTGTCACGAAATATGTTCAAGAAGAAGATAGCTGATGAAGATAAATAGTTTCCTTATTACTGTCTATAATGAGAAATTGAAGTATGTAATTTCATAATACATTTTACTAAGATAATATGTACAAACCATTTAAAGAGCTGCCACAATTCAAGTGTCCAGGAAACATATCAAACTTAAAGTAATATTTCAACGTTTCTCTGGTAACTTAAATATTGATGATTACTTTAGAAAGTAGTATAGCGACTATTATAGTAAATAATATTTATTAAGGTAACTCGATATCATAGGTCTTCCTTTGTGTTTTCTTTGTAAATGGTTTATAACGTTTTTATAAAAATTCAATTTATTTATTACTTGAATATTTGACAATATAAAAGAAGCTGCCAGTGAACTGCAAGTACATAATGTTCAGTACTTGTTGTTTTCAATGTTCTATTGTAAATATGTATTGATTTTTTATTATGGCTTACATATTTTATAATAAATGTTATTTTTTACTGAACTTTAGTAATTAAATATTTTAAGGAAACTTATTATAGCTGAAATATCAAGATTGTATGTGTGAATATGTATTCATATTTTTCATGTGTGTCCTTAATAGATTTCTACTATTTTGATGGTAACTAATATATTATACGAAGTACATACGAAATAAAGACTGTAAAACGTAGATGTAACTCGTTTCTAGAAGTATAATTTATTTATTTCTTTTTTAAGTTTATATTCAATGTGAAAAGACTGATACATAAATTAAGAGTATAAGTATAAGATCTCATTCGTTTCATTTATCTACGTTAGTTTCTTTATTCTCACTTGTAGTTTTATCAGCTTCTTGAATATCTTTGTTTTTATTTGGATCGTCTGGTTTCATTTGTGGAAACAGCAGCACTTCCTGAAATTATGTTATATATGTATTACTATAATCTTCCTCATTTTTATTCAGTCTATTGCAAATAATTACCTTGATGTTATTAGAATCCGTAAAGAACATAGTGAGTCTATCAATACCCAATCCCCAACCAGCAGTTGGTGGTAAACCATATTCTAAAGCAGTACAAAAGTTTTCGTCAATTAATTGTGCTTCTTCATCTCCAGCTGCTTTATCCTTAGCTTGTTCCTCAAACCTGTAAACGTACAAACAAAATTCGGCTTATTTAAAAGATCACAGTGGTATGAAGGGATGAATAATAAAAATTGTACTTACCTTTCTCTTTGCACTATGGGGTCGTTTAATTCTGTATACGCGTTACAAACCTCTTTCTTCATAATAAATAATTCATATCGCTCTGTAAGGCCTTTCTCAGAACGATGCCATTTTGCTAGTGGAGACATAATCTGAGGATGGTCCAAAATGAATGTAGGATTGATACAAGTTTCCTCTATAAATTCACCCACAAGCTATTAAGAATATACTGTTTTAGTACATGTGTATATACATAATAATGCATGTTAATCACTTTGAAGTTCTAGAGCTATACCTTGTCTAACAATCTGGCAGTTGTTCTGGGTGCAGGACACTCTATTTCATGTTTAACACAGAGTTCACTAAGCATTTGATTTGTTTCTGGTGTATTCAAATCGTCTGCAGGAGGAAATTTAATCTTTAAAACTTCTTCCAAAGTTTTAATCATCGAAACACGTGTAAATGGTGGAGTAAAATCAATCTCTACTGATTCTCCTTCTGGTCCTTCTGGGTGGTATGTTACTTTATAGCTGCCATGTATGGTTTTCACCATTCCAGATATCATATCTTCTGTAATAGTCATTAGGTCGTTGTAATCTGCATAAGCCATGTAAAATTCACAAGTAGTAAATTCTGGGTTATGCGTTAAATCTATTCCTTCGTTCCTGAATTGTCTTCCAATTTCATATACTCTGTCGAGTCCTCCGACGACTAACATCTGAAAACACATACTTTAGTAGTACAGTCCTAATATGTAACAGATAAGCACGATTAAATAAAAATATCGATTACTTTAAGATATAATTCTGGAGCAATACGCATATACAAATCCATATTTAATTCATTGTGATGAGTGACGAATGGCTTTGCAGTAGCTCCACCAGCAATCATATTCATCATCGGTGTTTCAACTTCCAAAAATCCGAGTTCATCGAGAAATTTACGAACGTACGCGATGATTTTTGCTCGCACATGGAACGTTTTCCTTACTTTGTCATTTAATATCAGATCTAAATAACGTTGTCGGAATCTTGTTTCCTAATTATTTAAAAATCATGTGATTGTATATTCTACATTGTATGCATACCAGAATGCAAATTTTATAAGTCGCATGTACCTTATCTTTCAATCCAAAATAAAGGTTTGGCAACATATGCAAACACGGACTTAAAAGTGTAATACTATGTGGCATGACAGAGAATTCACCTTTCTTGGTTTTACCAGGATGACCAATAATACCAATGATATCACCTCTTCTAATTTTAGATGTATCTTTTATAAATTGTTCTCCATTAGCATACTGTCTCGCATTGGCCATAACTTGTATTTTCACCCCTTCTGCTCTGAGGTCGTAGAAAATAAGTTTAGCACCAGATTCCCTAATTGCATGTACACGACCAGCAACGCTGTGCACTTCATTTTCTAATACTTCTCCCTCCTTCAAGTTATCGCTAAACTTCTCGATAAAATTTTCCAATGACATGGATACATGAAATTTGTGTGGGTATGGATTTTCATTGTTACTTTTAAGCTGGTTGACTGCATTGGTCCTAAGTTTAATGTATTCCTATAAAATGGACATGATAAATATAATTTAACGTTGTATATTTTATTTCAAATTAATAGTTTCATACATTTGGACTAATTTCCTCTTCCTTAATATTATTAGTCTCTCGAGATTTAGGTTTGCTTGCTGCTGCTGCGGTAGACGCTTTAGCTTGATTCTCTGCTTTTTCCTGTAATTTTTGTTGCGCCTTCAAACGTCTTTTCAATTCACTGTAATCATGATAGCAGCATGTGAATGTTTTTCATATTCATAGGAACAAGTAAAATCCTGTTGAAGTTGTACGCACTTCGTATAAAAACGGCGTACAATTATTGGATGCAATTTTGTTGGCTTTGCATAAGAGATTACCGGCTGTACCAGGCCAACAAATGTTTTGGTTATGTTAAGCAGCATAGTTAATTACGAGTATTTTTCCTATTGTAACAACAATATATGTACGGATATGTGTACAAAGATAGTTTATAATCACAGGTTTTTATAAGATATCTTTATTTTAAATTTGAAAACTGTATATCAACGGAGGCAGTTGTCCATGGAACAACGTGGGTGGCGAGATTATGACATCGGTTACTGTCCTTTATAGGTTATGTTACAATTATAGATATCGATAAGTAATCTGGCATAGATTCGAAATAATAAACACGTGGATTTATTCTCCCTCAGTAACGTTATTTTACTCACTTTTTTGATAATGTTTCTGCTGCCGATTCCGCCATATTGGTAAACTTCTGTATGTAGGAAGGATCTTCCTGTGTTATACAGTTGTCGAACCTGTAACGCACGTTTATGTGTCAAGTTATACAGCCAACTCTTCCTTCGCGCGACATTTTAATTTCAAATTAATTTGTCAGTTTTTAATATTTCTGCTCGATGTTTGGCATGTACAATGTCCTGAATTACATGCGGAAATAATGATTTTCTCCTAATTCGGTTGTCACAAGCAACATTTCAAATCCGGTATCTTGGCAACCATAACTATTGACACGTACCTACGGTGTATAGATTAATCACTTCAATTAAAGCTATTTCACTATTTTAGAAAAAGAATGGACAGCTATTTGGGGTACAATGAATTAAAGGCGCTGCAAGATTTAATTAATCCAACGCAAGATGACTCGGATAGCGAGGATGATTTACCGCAGGCTGGTGCACAAAAAATTGGTGAGTTGAAAAAATAGTCACGGAAATGTAATTTATGTATCATAAATTAAATTGCTATAAAGGATATCACATTTTATTGAATGGATATATAATTATTTATATGCGTTCGCATAATTAAAAGCCAGGTGTGCCGATACTTTTGTTTTCAATTGGATTCATATGCATGCGTATACGGGGGGGTGGGTCTTCAGACGTCTTTAAAACGTACCGTTTTGTAACACAAGACATTTAAGAGACTTCGGGAGCCGTTCGGGAACCGTTGAGACGTCTTTCAGACGTCTGAATGTCTTGTGGCAGGCGTCTTACAGATGTCTTTGAGATGTTTCAATGCTATTTGGGAGGGAAAATGAACGTAAACTGTGCAATTTTGCTATGGGTTTGTTAAGATTAATTATTAGCTCAATGCATCGATTAAATTCGCTTTTGTAGGGTTAACAAGTTGGCAGATTTTTGATTGAATAACCAAAGATAATTGTTTATTTCGAGCCCCGACTACATGGTCTTTTTATTTTTCACTTAGAAATCGTCAAATTTCGTGCATGTAAAATAAGAAGGTAGTACGTGTTACGGATAGTAGATGTTTTTAAGGACCTGGCAATATCGGGGCTCAAACTACTGCGTCCAAGCAACACGTCGGGCCACATGCACCGCTGAAAGGAAAGACTGATGATATTTGGCATCCGTCTGAGGCAGATGCCACACAGAATTCCGAAACCTATGATCCGAGGGAAGTGCCGGAATATGAGATGAAATTTAAGCAGACGGTAGCGCCGGAGGATGTCTTCTTAAGTGTTAGTATTATTATAATAGCTAGAATGAAATTGATTCGCTATTCGAGATCATCAAGACGTTTCTTTCTGTCCACCTTTGCGTTTAATTTTGCCACTATATTGCTAAGATTTTTCTATTACAGGGAAGTCTTGATTTAAGCCGAACGGGGCTGTACGATTTTAGTCAGTTCGTCTACCTACTCTACTGGGGGTGGGGAATATATCCCGCGTGGAGGGAGGGGGGCGAGAAGTTTAAGCTGTCTCGGTCGCCGAGCAGTGTTAAATGTAAACATGCCACGTTAGGTATGTCGGTGCGAAGAACCATTGCTGTTCCAATTACAAAACTTCATCATTTTTAATTATTTATTTATGGGACTTTCGCCGACTTAGATTCGACAAGGACCCGGCCTCCTTTGATCATGACTTTACTGTAGTACATCCTTCCGTCGCTTTGGTCAAACCATTTTTTGCTTTCTGACTATTTTATTCGGCTTTATTGGGTATTAGTTAACGTGATAAAGGGTGTTTCTTAACGTTATAAAGTTGTGCAGTGCATATTATTAATAGATTCAAAATGAACTACACACATGGAAAGTTTTACATCAAATTATAGATGAAACTATTATGGACGGAAAAGATTTCGGCCTATATAGGCTTCGGTTACGATTCGGCAGATTTTTTATATTGGTTTTGTGTCAGTTCCCCGTACGTGTTCTATATCAGTTCTAAATCGGTTTAAAATTGTTTTTTTTACATAGATTGAAACTGCTGGATATTGCAGCTGCAACCGTTGCACTGTACGTGTTCACGTGTACGATGTTCTTCTCGCGAAATCATTGTGTGGAAACGTAGCCTAACATTGGTGCCATTTTTTAAATAGTTGAAAGAGAAAACAGCTAATAGTGTTTCTATCTCTCTTTGCGTTGCAATATCGATTACTTTCTCCTACGTTGGTATTATTATGTTGGTATTCTTTATGCAAAGTAAAAGTTGTCTGTATATTATTATCAATATTCGTTAATTTGGCATAAACCGTATGAATGGAGCATACGAGGGTTAAGCATGATCAAACAGCGGGTTGAGATATTTGTAATTAATGCAATATCGATTTAGTAACTGCATATATTATTATAATAGACGAGATATACATTATTATATCAGCAGCGGTATTTAAACTCTGGTTTGCGATAATGAATCAGCGTGATTAATACCGTTAGATGTTTGCAGGTCATTAGCGATTGGAATGCTGCGTTATGTATGACATGATACAACACAGAGTATTATTCAATGTTTTCTAATACCCAGTGATTATGCACGGGTTATTAATAATCGATCGCAGTAACATTGCCTTGCTTCTTGGCAATTGCAATTCTGGTATTCAACTGGTATACACCAGTCTTCTTTCAACTACAGGCAATGACGCCATTGAAAGCATCATTTTATTATTATATTATTTCTTATTTCCAACTTGTTTTCTTATTATTAGTTCATAATACACATTTCTCTAAAATATCGTCTTTCGTTAAAATAATTGGAAAATTGAAACACATAGTTAAACATACAACAGAAATCATTTGTGATTCGTTAATGACGTTTTCACGTATCGCGTGCATTATACATTCTCTGTGCCCAACAAAAGTTTGAACATGTTCGAAAGTAGCCTTAAATGGATTTTCAATTTGGGAATATTAAAAATGGTTGGAGAACGAATTCTGAAATTACGTGAGAATATGAGAAACGATCCAAAGGTGCAGAGAAATTTTCTCCACAGTGGAGACAGCAGAATGCGATTTAAGAAGGTGTTTGCGCAAGCTTTAACATGTCAGAGTGCACGTGTAGAGTCTGCTCATTAGCACACGTGATAGAATTGTTTTAATTCTCCACGGTGCAAAGTAAATGTTCATATTCATGTTTGCAAGCGTATGTAAAACTTTATGTTTAAGATTAATTTGATCTTGCAGCGTGTTATTCTGAATTATGCATATGTACAAGAAAGGTATAATTTAGAAAAAAGTCTTTGCGCTACCCTCTCCACCATTAGATTCCCCTCTAGCGACTTTCTGCGCGAGGAGAATATGTGACAGCGGTTGGCTAACAGGTATTAGCTGTGGTAGTGGGTCTAATGTGACGTCACGAATTCCCTTCGTGCAGACAGTCACTTGAGGAGATTCGAGCCACATTTAATGGTAGAGGGGGAAGCATTTAGCGGGGAATGCACATCGTCTGGTAATTCTGCTAGCGTTTCTCACCATGAGTTGTTGGAAGTTCCAACAAGGTTCATGGTGGGGGTTGTGGTGGCTACATAATATCCCGGAGTGGGGAATTGGAAAAACAGAGCGCGCACAAGCTCAATTCTTGTACGAATTTTCTGGTGTCGTGCAACGAGCGAGGTTCTACCGTACCCAGCACAAAACGCTTGTACTCACCTTGATTTCCCTGGTTTACCTCACGGCTTCGGCACGTTATAGTAATACGTTATCGGGCATCAAAGTGTTAATGGTTTCTAATGGAGGACATATTGAATTAGATCGGCTTCAAAACGCCAGGCACAGCGTCCTGCGAGTGGCTGTCCGTGTTTGTGAAGATGCCGCAGGAGTCGCGGGACAAAGTCGAGCTTACCGTGGAGTCCGAGGCGATCGACGTGCGCAGCCCAAGGTGAGAGAACCATGGAGGCGAGAATTTATCGGCGATTCCGCCAAGTTTCATTGCTTTGACTTTGGGATGGGGCGGAATTTCTTTGACAATTTTACGAGGCTGTAAATCTGCTGGGGCGTAAAGTCAGTCACGATTTTCCAGATATCGGCTGCACCTTGCGACGCCGCATCCGGTTGATCCTTGCACCTCGTCCGCCAAATGGCACGGCGACACTTCCACCTTAGAAGTTACGTTGAGACTTGTGCGCGAGCTGGACGGCGTAAATTTTTAATCGGCCGTTCCGTCTGTCTCTTGGCCAACTCTTTCTCTCTGTGTACACACATACAGTAGAACCTCGCTCGTTGCACGGAACGGGACCGCAAATGCGTGCAAAGATCGAGGTGACCAATCTCAGCGAGTCGTGCGTCGATTGTCTTTTGATTCTATACAGTAATTGGATGAGGGGAAAAAGTTACGTCGTGGAAGGGGAAGGGAGAGCCGGCACAAGTTGTTGAAAGTTCTGAAACTGGTGGTGGGGATGGTTGCAACCAGCGAGGCTCTACTGTGCGTAGCCGAGTTGGTACATTTTTACGCTCGCGAGAAACACGATCGCGAATTGAGCATTCGTGAAATTGAAGATCATTTGTCAACCTTTTAACTTCTTCGTTATACTATAACTCACGGATGACGGATGATCTGGGATAAACGTGACAGATGAGCCGTTCTGATCTGTAGCACACCTTCCACTGTACGTAAGTGGCAAAGAAGAATCGATCTTTTTGTTGTGTTCACATTTTTACCGCGTCCGTTGAACTGTATTCATGACAATGGTACAGTTAGGAAGTTTATCGATCTACAATTGCATTGTAATACGTACAAATGATTATTTAAAGTTTAGTTGAAAACCAAAATAATTTAAATATACTTCCCATTGGTCTAAACAGAATTGAAGCGATCAGTCGTTACTAAAAATTTACTAAGATACCAATAAACAATAATCGTTGTAAGGACAAAATCAATTTCTCAATCTATCGCTTCCACAAACCCGCGATCATATTGCCCATAGTGTTGACGCAAAATGATTCCGATCGGTTGCATCCGCATGATGGGTTCGTGTGGTGAAATGAGAAGTAGCTGAACGCTGTTCGTCGGAAGGCGTATCAGGGGAAGGAAATGCGAGTAGCAGAGAAAGAAAGTCGCTGTAACGAATGCAGACATTGCAGCCCGTTCAAACAGTCGGGAAACGTGCACGTGCTTTCGGCATACACTTCACCAAATTGCCCCGATTCTCGACGGATCGAGTCAATTGCCAAACGTTCTCGACGCAAACCATGGAGAACAGGGTTAGAAGTCGAGTTTCGAGGTTTTATGCTTCTCTCCCATCAATCATCCCTTTACGAGGTCCAGTCATACCAGATATACAGCGAACGTATTTCGAGATTTTCACTATCGACGTATACACGGTGTTGGCTAAACAATGTTCTGGTAATTTGCTCGGAAGTTCCAAGCAAGTTATTGACCGTAAACCAATGTTATTTTGAGAACCATTTTCTACGGTGTGCGGTTTCTATTCCACTGTTCTAATGATAAGCTACAAAATGCAATTGAAAAAAATTCAAAAAAGAAATGTGTTGATGAAAAATGGAGGTCAACTTCATGGTTACCTTATGTCAGGATAAGTTGACGTGATCTTGACATGACCTTAACAGTACCAGGAGACGCAACACCTTAGGTGACCTTCATTTTTTACGAACAAATATCTTTCTCGAATTTTTTTATATTGCATTTTGTGACCGACAAAAAACTAATTCATTTTGTTCCAAACAGTTTTTTATCTGACTACCGGAAGTGCCCGAAAAATCGTGGCGACAGTTGCGCGGGTCACCCTGCATGCAGGGTGAGTCCGAAGAAACAGAACACCTAAATATCTCCGTTACTTTTCGTTGTACAAAAAAACTTATACAGACAAAGTTACACTGTTTGAAGGGCCACATGTAACGGTGTAAGGAAAAAAATTTTCAAGGTCATTTTTTATGAGATTTCAAGGTCATCGATGTTTTTTTAAATGGAATTATATATCTTCGTTAACGCAATGTTGTAGCTGACAAAATAACGAATTCATCCATGTAACACAATACGACCTACGAATGACCTTCAACCTAGAAAAATGGAATAAATATAATTCAACGTGTAAGATTCATTTGCTTTATTTCTGTTACGCAAAATGTTCAAAACTATTCCCTTGAGCTGCTATACATTCAAATGTATCGCGATACACAACATAACAGATTCGGTGTTGACAGGAAGACATTTATGATATACCTTCACCTATGCGTTCGTACAGAATCGTGTTTATCAACTACTAATTACTCTGAAGATCTTTTTGCTATCAGATTTCCACTGTTTCTAAGATTTCTAATCTATCGGTTTATCGATGAACGTTTCACAATGCGTTACTCGAAGGAAGATAAGATTGATATGATTTTCATTTATGGAAAAAGTCGACAGTGTTTAAGAGAAGCAGCGCGCGCGGTTGTACAAGGACAGATTTCCTAATTGTAATTGTCCATCAGTTTCCGTTTACTCCAATTTCATAAATAAATTCCGTGAAACTGGTAGTGTTGAAAATGAAAAATGTACGAAGGTGAAGACTGTAAGGAACGAAGCAAACACAATTAATGTTCTGGCAGCAGTAGATACAAACCCTCGTGCTGGTACGAGGCAAATCGCACGAGAAAGTGGCATTAGTCAAAAATGTGTAGTGCAAATACTCCACGAACAAAAATTTCACCCCTTTCACCTATCGCTTCGCCAAGAACTTCATGGTAGAGACTTTGTAAATTGTGTAAACTTCTGCCAGTGGGGATTGAGACAATTGATAAACGATAGAGTTTCTTTTAATGAAGTATTATTTACCGATGAAGCTTCGTTTACGAATCACCGGCAGATAAATTTAAAAAACATACATTATCGGTCATCTGAAAATCCGCGGTGGTTACGGACAGTCGACAAACAAAGACCATGGTCCGTCAATGTTTGGTGCGGAATTTTAAACAACCAAATAATTGGACCTCGCTTTATCACCGGAACATTAAATGCAGAAAAATACATTGAATTTTTCGAAAATCGTTAACAATTCTCCTGGAAAATACACCCTTGGACATTCGTAAAGATATGTGGTATCAACATGACGGATGACCAGCCCATTCTTCCCGTGTCGTAACACAATTCTTGAATAATAAGTTTCCAAATCGTTGGATTGGACGTAACGGACCCCTATTATGTCCAGCTCGCTCACCAGATCTTACACCCCTTGATTTCTATCTATGGGGAAAACTGAAAGACGATGTTTATCATGAACCGCCAACCACTGTAGACGACATGAAAGAAAGAATCGTCAGGACTTGTGCGTCGATTCCCTCAGAAATGAATTACACAGCAGTACGTTCTGTAACTTCACGGCTAAATGAATGTACAGCAGCTCAAGGGAATATTTTTGAATATTTTTGAATATTTTGCGTAACAGAAATAAAGCAAATGAATCTTACACGTTGAATTTTATTTATTCCATTTTTCTAGGTTGAAGGTCATTCGTAGGTCATATTGTGTCACATGGACGAATTCGTTATTTTATCAGCTACAACATTACGTTAACGAAGATATATCATTCCATTAAAAAAAAACATCGATGACCTTGAAATCTCGTAAAAAAAATGACCTTGAAAATTTTTTTCCTTACACCGTTACATGTGGCCCTTCAAACAGTGTAACTTTGACTCACCCTGTATATAGTATATAATTTTTAACGAGGGTTGTCCGAACGAAGTATCCGACTCCGTCACGTTTTTCAATTATTCATTATAAATTAAGCGTGGTCGATCTGGTTTTAAGCTTTCATTTGAAAGCGTAATTGTTATCCGTGAAACGGGGACGTCCATCGCGCGTCCAGTCAATTTCCCCCGGAAATTTGAACGTTTCGGGAACTTCGGTACAGACCTCCCTCAGCGTGTCGACCCGAATGATCCGACGGTGACATATTGCGTAATGCAGTCCAGCAACACATTGCGATGCATGAAGAGAGATGCACAACGCTGCGCGGGGACGCGAACGCCTCGTGTCCTCGATACAGCGAGAACGATTCTTCAGCGCGAATCGATCGTAGAAACTGCATTCGAAAATCCAAGTCCGCAAGCGCTTTTCTATGCACTCTCCGATATTCTATCTGTCCCGAATAAAGTGGAATTAGCGAGAACTTTAACGCGTCAACTGCCGCACCAACCAGAATTGCACAATCCATATACACATTTTTTAACGAGTTCCATCACTTTTTAAATCATTTTTACATTATTATAGACTGCAAACCCTTACGCAAAATAAAAATGTTGAAAGAAACAGAGATTAAATAAAAATGATGTTCTTCATTGGGTAATTCTAATAAGTCGATAATTAAAATTTTCTAATGTCTTTACAGTCTATTATTTCACCTATTCATTGTTGTAATTAGTGCTTAAAATCTACAGTCTAATTACAATATTGGATTGTAACGGAAATATATTCCGAAATTGAAGGGAATACAATTACCCTCTCTCTTGGGCAGTGATGACGATAATCTCGAGCGATCGTATCAATATATGAACCGTTTATTTTGAAAGTGGTATAAGTCCTTTTTTAAAAAAAATGAGATATGGCGTAATTTATGCTTAATTTAGTGTAAACTTTTTGTTTATAACTAGTTAGTATTTAATATCCTGAAAAATGGCAATGCTTCGTTTAATTTAAAATTGGCTGGTAAAAGAAATTGTGTAACCATTGATTATGAAAGTGGTGTAAGTCCAATTTCCATAGACAGGTGGCGGGGTTAGTGGCCACCGGTGGCTTCATAATTGTTTTATTTCACGTGTCGAAAGTTACTATTTTAGATTACTTATTTTATTTTCCTCCAACAATGGATAATTTCGTATTCACATCGGATAGCGATATAGGTAAGAAGAAATAGTAAATCAATGTTATTTTATGACAATATTATTTTGTGACAATTGAAAATATTTATTTTATTTTATTTTAAATAAATTTACACAAAAATAAGACCCATGGATATAAACAAAAGAATAATCTTCGAATCGGAGGATAAAGATAATTTCACTATGAAAAACAAATTAATGAAACGTAAAAAGAGAAGAAGAATTATAGAGATAGAATCTTCATCGGATGATGATATTGTTACCGAGAACTTGGATTCTGCAAAAGAAAATAAAGGAAAATATACGCAACGAATAACCAAAATTAAGCGAAATGCCGGACAAGAGTACTATACAAAAAAAGGAAAATTCATTCCAGCAAATCCTTGTTATTATTTATAAACAAAATTGGATTAATATGAAATATATTTTAAGTGGTATTTGTTATTTCAAAATTGAAATTTAATGATATTTGCAATTGACTAATTATGAAAGTGGTGTAAGTCCATTTACAGCCTGGAAATATATATTATTTTAGTTAAATTCGCCTAAAAGAAATTTATATAATCAAATTACATATTGATAAATTAATACAAACATTCCCAGACTTCACATAATTAACCTATATTTTTTAATTGTCAGATCTGCTAACATTTAATTTTCTCGAAACAAAAGAAAATGGACTTGCACTACTTTCAAAATAAACGGTCCATATGTATGTAAGCTTTGTGTACAGGTCGGTGAACCATATATGCTCGAGAGAGGGCGGGACTAGACAGTTTTGGAAAAGTAAACAGAGTGACAGTTGAACACACAATTCATTGATAATTCGTGAGTAAACGAATAAATAGGGAAACCTGTAATTACAAAAATCTACGAGCACAAATTCTACAAAGGCCTTGTGCTGAGATAATATAGGGAAGCACAAACATTTTTAGGTTAGTACAACACGTGGGAATAATGTAACAATTATTTATTATGTAATCAATAATAAAACATTATATTTTTAGACGAATCAACCTTTTGTTTTTGCTTAAGAATATTATATGTATTAGTGAAATATCGGCGTGGGTCTGAAATGACCCCGGCATAGGCCTAGAACTCGCAGAAGTACAAGAATTAATAAAAGAAGATGTACATTACACTTGGCCTGTTTAACGATCTTGTTCCTTTACGGTTGTCGATGAGTTTGCGAAATAATTGAATTGTGAGAATTCTTTGATTGAAATGTCCAAAGCCTAGAACCATTTGTATCACCTATTACATTGAAAAGGTTCACGGATTTTTCCGATTTCGATCTCACCGAGGGTTACGAGATACGTGTGCAGCCGTACGAGGACACGTAGCCGTTGAAATTTTCTGAGGCAGCATTTCAGAAGCCATTATGGTTTTCCCATTTCCTGAATGATATCCACGTGAAAGGGAGATGAAGGGAGAGAAGAGAGGGAAAAGAATACACGCGAGCTTGGACTAGAGAAAGGATCGTAGTCATAGTTGTTGGAAGTAGGTACGAAAATAATTGGACAGACAGCTTTCAGAATGCATCTCTGTAATACGTCAGGCGAAATTTCAGCACGAGATCAGAGGAGTTTTTTAATCCATGATTTACGAATGGAAATGTTCGTACTAGACAAAGACATCGGGTAGATGGATGTTACCTGATATGTAGACTGCGGATTTGTTCTATTTAAAGAAATTAAAAATGCTGTTGTACTATTTTCAGCTGGTGTACAATTACTAAAACATACATTATACCCTACAGGGTAAATTGTACTATTGCTGGCACTGCAGTAGTTATTGGCATTTTTTATTTAAACGGCAAATATTAAGAATTCCTGGTATAGAAAATCATTTTTTCATTGCTTCTTATTTATATTTCACAGCAACGTTGTAAGTTTTCATAACAGAGTTCCACGAATGACTGTTAGCAGATGTACCAATGACTGTACTATATTTGTGTTACGATCGTTATTCACTGAATATATTTTATAATAAAAGATTTATGACTCGTAAAACTGTTTGTGATTTTGCTGGAAAATCTCAATTAGTTTACAATAATAGAGAGTTAAGCTCGTTTAAACATTTTAAAAAAAGATAGAAAGATTTTTACAATGATTTTGGTTTAGGGTGCCAATCATTGTACAGTTTACCCTACCTCCTTTTATTCATTGATAATGTACAGAATAATATTTGTGTTCAATCACAGTTGTGTATATTTACAATGAATCACAACCAAATCGTTAAAATTTAAAACACATTTATATTTGGAAGACGTGCCGCGCGGAGTTGGGATATCACGTGGTCCCTACAAGTTTCTCACTGCCATTTCGTGATGGACGATCTGTACTTTATGTTACGTTAAACCATTTATTTCTGTTATCAAAATACATAATATGATGTAGTGCTAACTCATCCGCAGCTAGAAAGAATGTTATTATTATGGCAGGGTAATTTAACGATAGATTTTCTCGCAACATGGTGTAATTGAATGTCTTTTTTAACGAGAGCCCGATCCATTCTTTGTTAATACGCGTCACCGCGACGATCGCTGCTGCGATAACATAGTAGATAACGCGATGCTGCTCGCGACGCGGCGTTTACGGGCAATACTTAGACGTCGATCGTGTTTGATGTGTGCTGATAATGTGCAACGATGCGTGACATTCGGGTAATTATAAGTCTTGTTACGAGGATGGAAACTGGTCCCGCGTAATAGAACTGGCGAAGTCGTGACAACAAATTTAACGGCGCCGCTCCAGCCGCGGCAACTTGTCTTGGGAAATTAATAATGTTGCGGTTGCCTTTTAATGAAGGCTTTCAACGTGGCTCTGCGAGGTCTCGTTACAAATTAAATATTCATCTTTTCGCATATTGCGACGCGACGAAACACCTAATAGGTGTATCCCACAGAGTAATGTTTAATATATTGTACTCTAACGCACTGTCACTCAGCAAACTCAGCTCACGGTTCACTGATATAAATCATTTTATCATTGATTACAGTAAGGAGCATAACTGTTTCCACACACTTTAAATCAGAATAACTATTTTATGAATGGACCAAACGACTTCAATTTCTTTGTAAGGCTAGAAGAATTAGTTCAGTAAATGACGTTTAATAAATAAGTTGGAAAAATGCATTTGGTCGGAATTGTGATAAACAATAGTAAAAATTGATTTTTACAACTTTTTTGGCTGAGCCAATAACGAACATTTCAACGATGTGTTTTGTAAACTCGTATGAATTATTGTATACGTTCTGAAAATTAAATTGAAATTGGTTAATTGGTTTACGAATTATAAACGACTAAGAGTGGTAAAAAGGCCGAAAATCATGAATAATTGCAATTTTTATCACAGTTGATCGTTTTTAATTCGTAAAATAATTAACAAATTTCAATGTAATTTTCAGAACGTACATAATACATACAGGTTTACAAAACACATCTATGAAATTTTCGTTATTGGCCCAGCTAAAAAAATGGTAAAAATCAATTTTTACTATTGTTTATTATTTACATTTGTCATTTACTAAACTAATTCTTCTAGCCTTACAGAGAGATTGAAGTCGTTTGGTTCATTCATAAAAAAGTTATTCTGATTTAAAGTGTGTGGAAACAGTTATGATCCTTACAATTTATTTTTATATTTAACATCAATTTACAATATGCTCCTTACAATTCTGCGAATTTAAACATGCTGTTATAACTCCGGTATAAAAGGGGACCGCTCATAGATTTCGATGACCTTGAAATATGTTGCCGAGATCATTAAAATCTATGAGGAGTGAATTTTAATTAGTTTCGTTGTCATTTATTTAAGATATACGCTTAACGTTGGAAGCTGACAAGCGATATTTTGCGAGCAGCACAATTAGTTAGTTTCTTTATGCTAAAGTATTAAATGTGTCATTCACGCGGTGAGTTGCGACGTTATGTTAAATTATAATAGATACATAAATTATATATGTAAATACAGATAATAAGGTAGATTATAATTGTGTAGTTCAGGTTTGAAACCGTCGATAGTCATATTTGTTTAAAGAAGTTTGTTTAAGAAAATATGATAGACGCTATAATAAGAAAAAAGATTGAACAAATCGTGTTTTCCTTGACCTAGTTTATAAATAGTATATCTTTATAAACTGAACCAGTATCCTGTCCTTGTAGAATACATTTTTCCAAGACGCTAAAAAAGAAAACCGATGAAGCAGTTACAACAAAAGTGGTTGTGAAAATATCGTTACAACGAAAGTCCCCATTGATTTAGTTTATAATACAGTTTTTATATAAACATTTTATACAAATATTTTTTTAATTCCAATAATGGTTGCCGTCTACTCCAATTTATTGTGAAAAAGCTTACGAAAATAAAAATGTACCTCTCGTTAAGCTTACTTACCATTGGCAACGGTATGCCAGGCATTGTTTCCTTCGAGCGAATGTTTCTGCAATAGAATCAAGTCCGGGAAGCTTAATGGAATAGTTAAACAGTTCTTATTTGCACACGATAATTACTGTTTTAACATCGAATAGCCGGAGCGGCGCATTAGATCGGTGAAAGATAAATCAACGGCAGGTATGATCAATTCACGACTGAACATTTCGATAAATTGTCGGACAGCCGCGTGGGATATTCTGAAATTGCTTTGACACATTTCCTATCATTTGCCTGGAGCCTCCTGTGTGCTCCGAATCGATAAATTAACCGGCAGATAATACACACGGACAGACGTAACGCGTGTTAGCGTTGTTCGTCAACTGCACTCGTTGTTCCTGGTCAGTAATTCATCTATGTTAATCCCCTGTCAACTTTGTAGGAACACTGTCTTTGGATCAACAATGTACATCGATGAAAGCCAATACGAAGGACACACGTATACTTTTCGCAGCGTTCATAAACGAACAAAACTTTAATTGGTTATCCTTTTATAAATATGTTCACTAAATGAAATAGTGCTAAAAGTATAATATAACGGAGTGTATATAATTAAGGATGAATTGTAATGAATTGTGAAAGTGTAAGACAATGGGATGATTATTGTAAACCGTGTCCCAAAAATGTTGTACTTCCTTGAAAGGTGTGACTCCTGAGGTCACTTGAAATAACTTTTTCTATCATTGTCTTTCATATCAACATTTTTAATAAAAAATGTCGCGATATTTCTCCGCACCCTTCTACCCAGAATTTATCCAGTGCCTACCACACCGTAGGGCAGCGATGATTGATCTCGTCTCTGGTATACCGGTGCGAACCACTACTAATCAAATTACAAAACTTCTTTGTTTTTCATGATTTTTTATGGGACTTTCACAAACATATTTCTGGCGTTTTTCTGATTAAAATGACACTAAACACGACATAATTTCAACTGTATTTAGTGGTTTAATCGACGATAAAATTTTCGGGTGCAAGGAAGGACAGCATATGGGAAAGAAAGAGACGCGGACAGTCGCTGTAGCCGGCACAGTTCAAAGAATGTACCATACGCTGTCCATCGTTGCGTTCAAAACTTTCATCAGCGATTAAACCACTAAATACAGTTGAAATTAGATCGTGTTTGGTCTTGTTTTAATCAGATAAATGCCAGAAACAAGCCACTGAGAGTCCCATAAAAATATTTTGTAATTGGATTATTATTGGTTAGCACCGATACGCTTGGGCCGCGCGATCCGTGTTTACATGCTGTCCTTTTCTACGTTCGGCTTTCGTTTGTACTCTCGGCGCGGTCGGCGCTGTAGACACAGTCATAAAAAAATAATGTCTCTACACGATATGTCTCCGTGGAGAACACAGCCGTTGGAAAAATATCGCGACTTTACTGTATATGGCAGATTTACTTTTATTAAGGCAACAAGTGGTTCCATCATCGTTTACCTTGGAGCCAATAATTTTTCAACTACCGACAATAAAGTTGCAGCAACATTATCTTCATCTTCGTCCCCGTTTCCGTTCTATCTTCAAATGGAGCATGAACTTTTGCGCTCGTCCAATAGAAGTCAAACGAAACCAGTGTCGCGGCCACGGGAAATTGAAAGGTGGGGAAGTCACGCATCAATTTCGTTTCGTTAAGCGTCCTAGTTTCTTCTTGGCGTTTATTTAGATTTATGAAAGTGCATTGCCTCGGTGAACTTTTAAACTGGACGCTGCACTGACGCACAACCCCTCCAGCGGACGCTTTAAAACGAGTCGCGCGCTTTCTGACTGAAAAGAGAACGACTCGGTAGCGCTAAACAAATTAGCCCCGTGATTTATTTCACCTTGTTTGTTCCAACCGATAGTTGACGATCAAAAGAACACACCGGGGAAGAATATGGCGACTAAATTACATATTACCGAAGAGAAGAACAGGAATAGTTTTCGAGTAATTACGTAACAGGAGCCTGTGAAATTTTATTTTGTTTCCCGTCGATTTCCAAGAAATTAAACAAAAACTCGCTTTTGTCGCTAATGGCTTCATTCTGTCAAAGGTTCGGTGAAACGAAAATCTTTGTAAAGTGAAATCGGAGTATGAAACAGTATTTTTTAAAAGGAGCGAAAAAATTCACGGGAGAGAACATTTTTGAAAGGAAGCGGAAAATGAAAGAATATTTTTGAAACGAAGTGGAAAATGAAAAAGTATTTTTGAATAGACGCGAAACTGGCAATGAAATAATTATCTTCACGAGAAAATGTATTTTGGGATGTTTTACATTTTACAGTATAATGCAAGAATTCTGTTCGTCACTGATTCTGTCTTTCAATTGTTCATTTCGGCGAATAGCAAGATAAAATGAAATTTATCATTTTAGGGACACTATAACACCACACTGTATTTATATAAAAGTTAAGGAAAATTTAAAAATTGAGGAATCTATCCTGTTCGTAGTAATACCTTCTATAAATATTAATTTACGCACGGATAATTCATACAGCTTGTACACTGGTGGAATTAATTCTGGACACCGAATAAAAATATACTTTATTTCATATTTGTGCAGAAAATGTACATATATTCTGCTATGCTAAATTGATACCGTAATGTTTTTATTGTAATCTTTAATGTTTATACTTAATATTTTCACATGATTTGGTTATGTAAATGTTTCAAAATTTTAATTTGAAAAAACCTAACCTGTGTTGTTATTTTTGTTTTTGCATCTGGCACTCCGTCGGTTTATTGTAACAACCAATCAGGAAGGCCTTGACGGTCTTTACAAACAGTTTCATCATTGTTTTCGTCAGATGATTAGAATATAAAATATAAATGATTATAGTAAATAATTTGAATAAATGCGTTTAAGTAAAAATTTAACAGTGTCCAGAATTAATTCCACTAGTGTATTATAGATACACGAAGGTTTGGAAAAATACACATTTTGTTCGTAAATTACGATACGATTCCACCGTGAAATGTCTTGGTCTTGTTTCGTCAAAGAGTGACAAATATTTTCCGAGCGATGTATCTATTTCTCCTTGTATTTATGGCGGACGTGGATCGGTCATGCCGGAAAAAGTATTGCACGCACAAGGATTGGACCACGTTTTATCCCGGTGATCGATAGCGAGGCACGG
The DNA here is from genome assembly GCA_028455805.1 of Lasioglossum figueresi. NCBI lineage: Eukaryota > Metazoa > Arthropoda > Insecta > Hymenoptera > Halictidae > Lasioglossum > Lasioglossum figueresi. The sequence goes on along the minus strand of CM052200.1, from coordinate 23,166,417 downwards.
CTGATTCAGGTAGAAGAATTTCTGTGGGAACAGTGAAAAATTCAGTAATACCTCGCAAATATTTGTACATATGATTGTCCTTACGCAGGAGCAACGTTAATTGCATACGAAATCACGGTACGAACTTCTGTGAATTACATTTTCAATTCACCGTTTTAATGATTAGATACCGGCACGTAGAATTTCAGTTAGTAAGTTATGAACTTCTACAAATTTTTAGTTTACTCCAGTTTTTGTTGCACTTGAGGTAGACAATTTTTGTTTTCCATAATGATTCGTCTACTCGTACAACAAACTGTTGTAGAGCTGTTGATAATAACTGACATGTCCACGCAATTTCTACGAAACAACTCATTTCTGAGTGTAGAATGATTATATTCTTACCTGTTTCATGGGAAATGGTTTCCTGCGTTGTATAAAGTAATTATAAAATAAATAATAAGATAGAAAAAAAGGTTGCCCCCAGAGAGATTCGAACTCTCGACCCCTGGTTTACAAGACCAATGCTCTAACCCCTGAGCTATGGAGGCTCACGGATTTCCTCTCGTTTGAGACTCCAAAAGAATCTGACAAATATTCTTTTACATTCTGTTGCACGTCAATCGTTCAAAAACATGTTATTTATGTAAATATATCGCGTCTTCCTTAATTATATTGTAACATAACCATGTTACACATTAAAAATGTCGTTGTTTATGGTTTTATGTACATATTAATTCATAATGTTTTGTTCATTATACAAGGACAAAATATATGTATAGTCTTTGTTTAATTAATATATTTTTCTATACATATACGTTTTGTATATGTTGTATATATTGTTTTACGTTATCATTGTTTACATACAGTTTTTGCTACGATCACGTTCATAAATTATTGTAATAAAAGTGGACTGAGTTATAAATTTAACACTGTTCCGTAAGCACAATAACAATTCGTAACCATTCAGTTGTAAGATAGATTGATGGAAATCGCGATTGGTAAATCGTGCATCGATCTTGTTAGAGATTACCTAATTACATTATTACACAGCAATTACTAGTGGCGCTCGGCGATGATAATGTTATCTAAGCAAATTCCGACGTCGTGCATAATTTATTATGCATACACTAGCCGTTATCCACGATTTAATCTGCTAGGTTTTTAAAAATTTCAATTTCTGCTGCGGCAGGAGGTCAATTATAACGCTCTTTACTTTCCTCGTGCAACATTCAAAGTAGAAAAAGAATTGGATATTTTTACGTTTTTCTACCAAATTACTTAATTAAACACGTCTTATCCTTCCTTCGATTATAATAAAATGCAATATCTGACCACAATTTTTAAGCTTCTCTGTTTAAATGAAATAATTTCTTTAAATAATTAAGTTTCAATAAAAAAATATTTTAAGGGATTCATCGTAATTTATAAGAACAAATCAATCTTGCAAGGATTTATTTACTACATAAAATAGATATACAAGATTTTGAAAGTTGAATAAAAAGAATAATAAACAGTATCTATAAATCGCTCGTCGATCTACACTAGCTTTGTTTGCGCGGAAATAAACCTTGCGAAAATATTCGACACATTTTTATTCATAGCTCTTTGTTTAATATCACATATTTTCAAATAAACAAAAATAATACGAATAAACATTTACTTAATTGAGAATTCATGGAATATATTATTACTCTGTGCAGATCCAAAGTGGAGTCGCGTGTCAACGGTTATGAAAACAAACAAAAAATTTTGGAACATAAAAGCAATATTGCTGCGATGAAAATGTTTTTACTGTTATTTTGAAACGATTTTATCAAGTTGTTGCTTATAAAATGACAAACGATATCTTTAAATTTTTCAGAAGTTTCTCTTATTTTTATTGTAAACGCATGAAATTCGCAATGTAGTTACACCCTTGTGCAAATTAATGTGAACAGGACAATTTTTGTTCAAAAATATACTGTGAAACGAATTAATATCCGGACGCTCTAAAAAAGACGATAACTTTTTTAATATTGTACTATACGATTTGAACTTTTTTGAGAAGCTAGAGCAATTAGTTTACTACAGATGTGTGAAAAGAAATTTTTTCAAAAATTGCAATTGATCGGAATTGTAGAAAAAATTCTAAAAGTTATATTTTACAATTTTTTTGAGTGGGCCTATATTGAAGATTCAAAAAATACGATTTGTAGATCTGTTTCAATTAAACATATTTGAAAATTTCGTCAAAATCGGTCGACGTTGCAATGAGCTACAAACGTTTAAAGATGATAAAAATTGCAGATTTGTACGATTTTTGGCCTTCAACTGAAATAAATCTAAAGATTCTTATATCTTTCGATGCCTGTCGTTTTTCCCGTATCAACCGATTTCGATGAAATTCTCACGGTGCATATAATTGACACAGATCTACAAATCTTATTTTTTAAATTTTCAATATAGGCCCACATAAAAAAGTTGTAAAATGCAACTTTTAGTATTTTTTCTCCAATTCCGATCAAATGCAATTTTTGAAAAAATTTCTTTTCACATCCTGTAGTAAAGTAATTGCTGTATAGTACAATATTAAAAAAATTGTCTTATCCACAGTGTCTTGCCCATATTAATTTGCACAATGGTGTATCACTAAATTTTTTCAAAAGTTCTGTTTACCAAGTGCGGCTCTAGCCTAACCTTCAGCTTGCCAGGAACCACGCAAGGAACTACAGGAAATTCCATGATGAATAGATCAAAGGCCGCACACGGAAGTCACGTGTTTCCCTGCTGCGTAATTCAATTATTTCTTAGAAAAGGTAGAAAGCATGGTCAGGTTAAACGGGTGATTTTTCAAGAAGAAAGAACGGAGCGAACTACGGCGGCTGTGGGCCTTGAATCTTTAATCTGAGAAATGTACGAGGGGCACGTTGCGCTGGTGGGAAGCGTCGGTGAAATAAGTGCCGGTTTCCGTGCAAACAGCCGGCGTGTTGCGCAATGTCTGTAAATCTGGAAGAACTCGAAGCGCACCCCTATGTTCCATTTTTGCCCGTGTTTAATCGCCACGTTCAGCCTCCCTATACAGGTTAGGTCGCTTGAAATTTTCCTCGGAAGTATTGTATTGTGGGAATAAGTTTCCGCCCTTTCGACAGATGTTGTATTTAAGTACCGATCGCGTATTTGATGGAACGTAGTACATGTTTTTGAAAGGTGCGTGTCTAAGCTTCGAAACGCAGTTCGTGGCAATTGTTTGGAGCGTGAACGGCAGTCAATTTTTCGCGTCAAAAACGTCGACTTTTGTTCAAAGTAAGCAGCATTTGCGGGAAGTTATGTTGCATTATTTTCTTTTAAAGAAAGGTGCCGCGGAAATCTATCGTTTGCTCGTGGCTATTTACAGGGACGATGCTCCATCAAATACAATTAGTGAAGAATGATTTCGGCGGTTTAAAAACCATGATTCCGACGTAAGGAACAAAGATTGCGATGGTACGCCGAACAAATTCGAAGGTACAGATTTGCGAGCATTTCTTGATGGAAATCCACGTCAAACACTCGAAGAACTGTCAATTCAATTAAGAATTTACTTTCCATTTGTATTTCTGAATAAAGAGCTTTTTTCAACAAAAAAGGGCGGAAACTTATTCCCATACCCAATGAGATAACTACGGTTTATGTTTATGAATTGTAAAGCTATACGAGACAAAGCAAAACTGGTATAAAAGTTCAATTATTATAAAAGTGTTTTTAATTCTCTTTGAGAGAGGTGATCGCTGAAGTCTTTTTAATTTAATTTAAATAAGTGAACTTTACTATTGGAAAAGTGAGCAAAAATTCCGTTATTCGAAGACTACTGTATTTCAGATGAAAATAGGTGACTCACCGTTCATGTGTCCCCGAAGGACGGGGAAAAGGCAGTAGCACTACCGGTTGGGTAGTAGGGCGAAGCTCGAAAGGAAAAATGGGAACGGACGGATCTGTGGAGTGCCATAGCCTCGGAAACCAAATGTTTGCGGACAAATCGTCGTCGTTTTCGACTGGGGGGATAAAATCAACAAACCGTACTGGTTCGGTCCTAATCCGTCGAACGATGGAAATCGTTTTGCGCACCCCAACATGATCTACCCTCGACAATATAGCGTCTGGGGGACATTGTCTCGATGTGTCCAAGAACACGAAGCGTGTTCATTTCTCTTTGCGGTTTTATCGACCGAGGAGGGAAGGTTTGTCTGACGGCGGAAAAATCGAGATTTTAGGTGATTTTGACGAGGAACCAACGCTCGTTTGGTAATCAAGATTGAGGACAGTTTTCTTTTATGGGGGCTGGTTTCGGACTCTGAATTATAGACCGACGGGTTCTTTATTGACACAGAGGGTTTCAATTTACCATAAAATATACGGAGTTGGTTGCATGTTCTTTTTATCGAATAAATACGAGAATTTTGATTTCAATTTTTCAAAGGAAATTGATTCTTTCCCAATGGGTTGAAACGAGTTCTGATAACTGTGTAATAACTCGACAGCGGATTTTATGCATTTATGAGAAACATGAATAGATACAATTTAAAATAGCAAAAACATTGGCAGCATTTTAAAATATTGTTATATTATTTTCGACCTATTAAATGTATTAAGAAAGAAAATTAATTTCTATTTCGCTCCAGTTTGTTGTAATTTAGGTTCAACAATTTTCATTTTGCATAAAGATCAATTAAGATTATTAGATTGAAATGTCACGATCGTGGTCTCCAAAATTTTCCACAGTATTTTTGATCTGATAATTTTCATTATTTTTCCATGGGTTTTATCTGTCGTTAGAATGCACCGCTTTCCAATATTAAATTACTAAGCAATTCGTATAGCAACTTGCAAGCGAATATGGTAAATCAGAAATTTTAAACCGATGCATGTACCGATAGCTAGGATAAGTAACTAGTTTGCGAGATAACAGTACGGGAACTACGTTGAATAGTTTATCTTATCGCAATGTCTCTAATGGCCTTATATGTTCAATGAAACGGTATCGTATTTGTCACGTGTGACTTCGTTCTATGTATATTCAAAACTATTAGTTCACTGAACAATGATTTAATTAAAAAGGACTTGCGAAAACTTTTGTATTATTACAAGCGGACAGAAGTGTTCCGACGACTCTTTTATCATCGTTTCTACATACGTGTTTAATTAATTTGCCGGAACTTTCGGAATCTGAATTAAGTGGTTCACCGAGGATCGTGGCCAGTCGTTTTCCTCGGTAGATGTCGCCACTGAGAATTCTCGAGTTGGGTGACTACAGCTTCGTTAGACTAATATCAAGGGGATGAAACCGGGGGAATCTTTCGTTTTCGACGGCGTGGAAAGCAAACTAATGCGAATTTCACTTTAATTTCTAACCACGTATCAGAGACCGTGGCATGCGGGTCGCCGGTGAAACTGGACCGAATCTGCTGGATTCTCTAGAAACTGCGTTACATACTTCGTATTAAATTAACTCTAACAGTTCCAGCATTTTCGCGTCTCTCCCTCCGTAAACGAACACTCGAATACTTTTCACCGATATGAATCACGTTTATTTCGAACGAATTTCCTCGATATTGTGATGCGGTTTTATTAGCTCATTTCATTAAAAGCCAACGGCAATTAACGAGTTGCATTTCGGTAATCCGCGGACTGCAGATTTCCTGCATTAACGGCGCACACAAGAGTGTGAAGTGTAATGAAACGACGCTTTTAACATGCATTCATTAAGATTCTTTGTTATTTTCGTGTTAGCAAACGTCGTAACCGCGGGAACGATCTTCTTTTTTAGTCTGGTACTTGAAAAGCTAGCTACGGAAACACTTGCACGAATGCTTGTTGTGTTTCAAGAATAAAATCTTATGAAATACCAGTTTCAAAATCATTTGAATTTTAGTTTTCCGGTTGTTGAATAAATTATACTAATAGCAAAATAAAAATTGTCATTGTCAATTGCAAGACACAGAAGCTACATAGACATTTATTTCTTTTTTTCAATAATTGAAGTATATATTCAAATTATTACTTTTTGAACTTCTCCGTAATTTGATTTTTCGAACTGAAAATTTAGTAGAGTATATTTATCTATACACAATTCATACAAACATTATATATCTATATAAATAAAAATGGAAATGTTCGTTCGTTCAAAATTTTTTAATTTCCGTAAGTTCTTCACCGATTGCTTTGAAATTTTTACACAACGTTGCATTCGAATACGCGCGTGTTTTTTTAAAAAAAATATTGTATACCTATAAGCATTGTGAAATTAAACATATTAGAAACGCGCGCTTTCTCTTTTCTTTCTTTTCTATTTAACCAGACTGAGCCACAGCAACGCGTGGCCGGGTACAGCTGGCAAATAATAATATTTAACATAAAGATAGAAGACTAGAAGAAACATTAGCACGTAAAATTGTGTTTAATCTAACATCAGATGTTAAACAGCCGACGGTAGCGTATCCCGTCCATCTATTTCATTAATAAACAACAGTGTTTCTATGCATATACGAGTGCATCTCTGGGACGTAAATCGATTCGTCTGCATTCTACTGGATGTAGAACGGAAGCGGATATATCATACCTTGTTAAATTTACAAGATACTAATAACACGCGCACTCTGAGCTTCATCCAAAGCGGAACACTGTGTTTCGAAATTCTCAATAATTTCTGCCACGTATCGGCGAACGTAAGGAGCTTTTATATTGTTGAACAAACGGAGCCTAGATGAGAGAGGAAGAAACGGATAGTCGTGGACTAGCCTCTTATATGTATGAACATGTGGTTCCAAGAAGGGAGTAAGAGAGTCACATAGGAAATGTTTCCCTAACAATAAGTAACAGGGACTAGCAATTGAACCTTCGCTGTTTTTGTTACATGAGCCTATTCAACTTTTTGACATATTGGGTCATCTGATTTATACAATCAGCGACAAAAAGATAGCATATTATACAGATAAATGGTTTTTTAGCTCTTCAAGTAGTATATTACATTGTTTGTGACCTGGAGACTGGGTAATAAGAATAAAAAATTATTTCAATGTTTCTATGCATTTATTACGAGTAAAAACAGTTTTATTGGAAAATATGTAACGTTACACGAGAAATCGGTGCGTCAAAAAGATAACACACACATTTCTTAAAACAACTAAAAAATAAAGTATACGTATAAAAACATAATGTCTTAATATTTTGTAACTCCCCCTTTTGTTTGTATATAATTTTGTTATATAATTTTTTAACCAATTTCGTACAATACAGGTTATTAATTCGTCGAGGATTCGAAATTGTCTTCCGCCGGCATATACCGATTTGGCTAAATGGGCCCAGCAATTTTATATAACATTTAAATCTGGAGACGCGGCGGGCCATTCCAAAATTTGAATATTTTCCCGTGGAAAATATTCTTTTACATTCTTCGTTCTATGAACACTTGCATTATCTTGCTGATAAATAAAGTTTGTGCCCTCAATTTTTACAGCATGTCTCTTCAATTGTTGGTCGATTAAATAATGTACTTTGCACTATTCATTTTTTCACTTATAAACTTAATTTCTGTTTTTCCATATTACCCAATTTCCGCCTACACCATTACTCCACCACCACCGAATCGTCAACTGCATAACATTTTTTGTTCTTTACGCAAATCGTGGAAATAACCACGGTAACCATCCGGTCCATCTAACGTGAATCTCTTCTCATCACTAAAGATAATGTGGGTTTGAATCTCGCTTGAATATACTTATGATCGATGTATACGATCCGCGTAAGGTGAGCGGCGTCCGTTACGCGAGTTGTCACCTAACGGTCGAAACAAAGAGAGGTGACAACAACCTAAAGTAAAGTATGTGTTTATATATATATATGTGTGTATGTATGTTGGATGAGTGAGTGAGAGAGTGTCGAGAGCGTGAACAAATCTATTGAAAGTAGATCGATTGCGACGATTGCGGGCAAAATTGCGATTAAGCGACAGAGCGAGTTAACTAGTCTAGTGCGAGAGCGATAATAATTTTGTCAATTTGTTGTGTTATGTTTTTGTGTCCTCCATCCGTGCCGTGTTCTTATGTATAACATGTAATAAATTTCAACATTATCCCACAATAACTTCTCGCCATTTTTTCTTCCAATGAACATACTTCTCAGAAAATTGTAAACGAGCTTCTTTATGTTGTTTGGCTAGCGGTGGTTTGCGCATTAATCTCTGGCGTTTTATGTATTTACATTCTTTTATAATATGTTGTACATTACGTACCTTAGAATTTATTTCAGCTTCTGCTGCAACTTCTCTTGCAGTAGCAGCAGAATTTGATGCAGTTCTTAAAATTGCACGCCGTTGACGATCAGTTGTCACGCTTGGACGAGCTACGCTATTTTTTTCCACATTCGTCTACATTTTTTAAGAAATTGTATATAACTTTGCGACTATGATTCAACAGTTTCGCAATTTTAGCAATGGAACAATTTTCTTTACGCCAATTTTGAATTGTTCATATTTCAGGATCAGTCAATCTTTTACCATTGTTGAAAATTTCACAATATTTCAATTCTAGAACACGCACAATCTATATAAATAAAAATGTAAATGTTCGTTTGTTCGAAATCTTAAATCTCCGATAGTTCTTCACCGATTGCTTTGAAATTTTGACACAACGTTGCATTCGAATGCGTGCGTGGGTTTTTCTAATCTACGGAGTGTCTCAAGATTCCTTCAACATCCGGAAATGGGAGGTTCCTGAAATCATTTGAAGCAACATTTTCCTTTGCAGAAATGGAGTTCGCGGCTTTGTTAAGGAGTTATTAACGAAAAACACGGACCGATCAGAGCGCGACCTAGAAGTGTGTTAGCACAGTCCGTCGATTGTCAGTTGGAACAGATTGGAACGTCGTGACCCATTTGGTTATAACTTTTGAACCAGTACAGACATGGCAATAAAATTTCACCAAAAATATTTTAAAAATAGTCATTTTTAACTATAGGTAATTAAATATTTTTTGCATATGTTAAACAATAATTTTGTGTTAATTTTCATCGATAATTTTGATTTAAAAAAAACTTTTTTGAATATAATATTACAAACTATTCTGTGCTTTCTCAATATGTTTTTATTATATTTATGTTTCACACATGTAACGTTTTATGGAATACGTAACATATAAATTGGAGAAATATTGTTGCAATCAACACATACAAATATTATCGAGGAGGTAAAGCCGCATCACAAGTGTGTCAAAGATATTGTTTACAATAATTTATAATAATTATAATTTTTTTACTGGAAAATCGTGAACCATGCTCGTGTAATTTTTAATTCGTAAAAGATGTAAGTTAAAGAAAAATTGTATCAATAGTGTTATTCTTGACGTCAAAAACATAACAAGAACTTTTTTGAACGTTTAGAACGTAAAAATGCTGTGAATATCTCGCTATGAAGGCTCGAATGATTCTGAGTCGTCCAAATGCGAACAGAGTGTCGGAAAGTGCTTCTCTGAACAATAGTATAAACATATGAAGTGCTTCTAACTTAAACAGTTTCGTTCCTAGCGGAGTTTCATCCATCCCGCGCGCGGGATCGATGTAGGATCGATGCATTCAAAGTATAATAGTTTAAAAAGGGGGAAAAACGTGGAAAATGTTTTTGTGGGATGTTGTAGGGGAAGGAATGCCGAAAATTTTCCGATATGATAGAAGGTGGAACTCTGCGGAACTTAAAGATATTCACTAACAAATAAAGACAATCATAAGAATTTTTCATAATTTTTTCAGCTCTACTTTATTAATCTATTCTATAGAGTAATTATTATTATAATTTAAAGTATGATTTCTCACCGACGAAGAATGCTTTTTATCGAGAAATAAATGTCGAATCAAAAAATTAAATGGAATCGCCAAGGTTCTTAGAAGAAGCAAGGCAATTTCATTGGAGAAAAAATATCATTTCTAGAATGCTCGACATTGAGACTCGTTTTCTCTAAAACTTTTGATTCAATTTCATTAATATTTTATTTTTGAGACATATGGACATTTGGAAACAAGAATCGGTTCAGTAAAAGTCGATATCTAGAAGTCGATTTTTGGCCAAATGGGTCACGATTCTCCAATCCGGACCACTGTGCGCCGGGCCGACTGTGTTTTTCGTTAATAACTCCTTAACAAAGCCGCGAACTCCATTTCTGCAAACGAAAATGTTGCTTCGAATGATGTCACGAACCTCCCATTTCCGGATGTTGAAGGAATTTTGAGACACCCTGTATATGCGGCTTGCAGTAAAAAAATTAATGAGCAACGTCGTAGAAGCAACAATCTTGACAGGACCTTTCAAAGGTGAAGATGTCTTCATTCCTCGCGTTCTTATGATTCCAACGGATATGCCATCTCAATTTAAGAGATTGCAATTCCCAATTCGAATGGCGTTTGCAATCATCATCAACAAAGCTCAGGGCTAATCTTTAGAATTGTGTGGTTTAGATCTAGACACGGATTGCTTCTCACATGGACAATTATATGTTGCGTGTTCTAGAGTCGGCTAACCAGACAATCTCTATATCTGCACAGACGATGGAACAACAAAAAATATTGTATCGCCTCAAGCATTGTGAAATTAAACATATTAGAAACGCGCGTTTTCTCTTCTCTTTCGTTTCCATTTAACCAGACTGAGCCACAGCAACGCGTGGCCGGGTACAGCTGGTATTAAATATTTGTCGACCTGATCACTTTGACGTCTTGACGCTAAATGGAAACAAACAAATTTGACTTTGTGCAATCATTTTGATGCAGCAGTCAGCACTACTGTTTACGTTTTCGACTTCACCGTAAACCTATAGATAGAAGACAAGAATTTACCCTGTACAGATACAACCTATTATGTACTAACTGGGCAATGATATACAGGGTGTTCATTTGAAAACTTTCCAGCCGAATATCTCGAAAAGTATAAAAGATATTAAAAAAAATGTAAAACACGTGTCCAAGGATTTCGAGGAGTAAAGAGAGGGGCACTATCAGTCTTTTAATTGGGTGGCGTTTTCATTTCAAGGTCAACTTTGTTTTTTCAAATGGAAACCTATATTTTTTATTATGGGATCTTATTGTACGTAAGAAGACTAGCAATTTTTGCAGGATATTTTTCTTATCTGCGCACTAGTTTCAGAGATATTTAAAGAGAAGTAGAGCGACTCATACTTATACTACGAGAAAGTTTGTAATTTCTTTATAAATATAACAAATTTTCAAAATGTTCTCCGTTGTTTTCTAAACAATAATACAGACGATTTTCAAATTCGGAACTGAGGACCTGGGAGTAGGGAGAGGAGTCGTCTGTGGCTCGCGAGTCGCAAATTTTAATTTTTAATTTGGTTTACGTAATTCACGTATTAATTCTAACTGTTAAGTTATAGAGAAGTTCTTTTACTGTAGGAGATTCTTGGTGGAAATATTATCTCTCTCTCTCTCTCTCTCTCTCTCTCTCTCTCTCTCTCTCTACGTTTGCTACATGTGAAATATGAATCATTCCTAATATTTGTTATTTGCTACTTATCAGAATTATAGTAATAAAAACAGATAAAGATGGACAGGAAATATCCAAAGTATAGTTATAGGGTATAAGTATAGTAAATATATAGATTGGATTTTGTTCATTTATAATCACTTATAATAATGTAATAAATATGTATTTCGTATTTTTAATAATAGCCGTCTTTTAATATCAGGATTATGGTTACGGCATCAATAAATAAATAAATAATAAATAAATAAATCAGGATTACGAAGAGTACAATTTGTAGAAATGTTGGAGATCGCATGACAAAGATTTAAAGTCTAAGAATTCGCGAGAACGACTCGGCACAAAGAGGTGTATTTTTATTTAGTATTTTATGTATAATCTCAGTTTTCATGGTTCTTTTTTAACACGAGGCGTATCTGGCTGATACTATCATCAAAAGTATAAAAAGGAAGGGTCGTGAAAAAAAATTGCCTCCAGAGAGATTTGAACTCTCGACCCCTGGTTTACAAGACCAGTGCTCTAACCCCTGAGCTATGGAGGCGGCTGAGGTTTTTTTTTCTTTTGCACGTCCGGATGTATCCGGGCTCTTGGCTGCTTAACTTCCCTGCATAACAGTGCCTTTTTTAAAATCAAAGACTTCTGTCAGTATTTATATTCCCACAATTTCATTCTTCATTTTATAAAAGAAAGATGATTTATTACCAAATTCCCTGATCTTAAATTCTGCGGCGTCGACGCAATTCATTCGTGTGCTGATTTTCTAGTTCGATTTTACTGAAAATCGTCTTTTTAAATATTTACGATGAACCCGTTCGCATAAAGATAAAAATATTTTAATTAAATACGTCTTCTCATATGAATATTCCAACGGAAGCGTACTTGAAGAATTCAATCTCCATTTTACTGAATTATTCTTTTAACTTTTATTCAAATTATTATAATTTGATAAATTTAAGTATTTCTTTGTCAAAAAATCTATTTCGAATAATATGTTAAACTTCATATGTTTAAAGTTACGTCTGCTATGATCTCAGGGATTTTTGTACTAAGTTGAAGTTGTTAAACTGATTCTCCTTCTATCGCGTTTATCAAATTATTGTAATTTGATAAATTTAAGTATTTCTTTCTCAAAAAATCTATTTCGAATAATATGTTAAACTTCATATGTTTAAAGTTACGTGTGCTATGATCTCAGGGATTTTTGTACTAAGTTGAAGTTGTTAAACTGATTCTCCTTCTATCGCGTGATACAGAAAAATTCTTTGGAATAAAAGGATTATTCTTTTACTGACGCAATAAGCATAAGAAATGGAACTTCTTATGTAAAATAGACCGTTGTCACAACTCACTGTCGCGAATAAGAAATTGTGAATGCTAATTTCTATACTTTCTGTTGATATTCCATACCGATGCGAGGACTTTGGCTATTCCGACTCGGTTATGCAATTTTCATATTTTGCAAGGCTAATCAAGTTTTATAAACCTCTAGTTTGCCTTGGACCAGACAACTAATTTCAAGTCAACGAGTTTTGTTTGTGTCTGCAACTATTTAGCTTTAGTGATCTGTATCGTTTTTGAGATATTACGATTCCAAATATTATTATTACTATAATAAAAAATAATGAACATTATTTTTCACATTTTTTCATGATTCATGATTCATTGTATATAGAGCAATTTGTTTGGTTTATGATCATTTTAACAATAGCAATAAATAGCTTGAATTGTATATTTTATAGGACATTAATATGCGATATCGTGTCGTCGTCATAAATGTTGCCTGTATGAAATATAACGAATATTGAACCGCAACTAATCTAATTAAATTGATCTGAATGAATTACAGTAGTGTTATACATATGCTCACATTTGCGGAGAATGCGTCCATAATTATTAATTATTAAATCGCAGACTTAATTCACGGTATACGCAAATGCAAAAATATAATACAGGAACGTTTCTGAAGTTTTATTTGCGGAAATAAATTATAACATAAATTAGCGAACAGATCCACTTGTAAATGTGAATTCCAATCTAGTAAATAAAGAACACGAATGACCGAAAAATTCATTTTTTACCGTAATACGATCAAGAAACGTGAAATCAGTATTTGATTAATTTCACTGTTTGTTTAATATCACTGTTAAAAATCGGACATTTCGTATGCAACAACCTAATAGAATCACTCCCTTCTCGATTGTACCACTAGATACCGATCACCCTCTATATGAGAATCTACTTTTTCCAAATGCTTCGTTCCGTTCAAAAATAAGAATCAGCGAAAATGGCGGTGCTCAGCGGGAAGGGAGACACTTAATCCACCGAGTATTGGGGCTATTCCGGTTTCTGTGGTATTGGTTCGTGAAACAGTTTTGGTTCCACGACCCGATATCGTCGAGAAATTATGCGTGAAACGGTCTACCTTTTTCCTCGAAATTTCTGGCGCTAATCGGTGTTCGTGAGGTTCGGCTGGCTTCTTCCGCGTCGAAGAACAGAGACATCTGCCGCTGTCTGCTCTTACAATTAGAAGGTAATTGTTACGATCTCCAGAAAAACCGGTCGCAGATGTTTCGAATGTAAATTCGCGTTTCTAGCCGGGCCGGTGCGCTAGGGATACAGAAGTTCCGCAGTTTCGGCATAGGAATTTGGCAAAGTTTCCGGTTAAAAGCAAATTGCGAAAAAGGAGACCGATAATATCGCGGCGGTCCGTATCATAATCTCTCCGGAGGAGTGAATATCAGCTTTGTTGCGGGAATGCAACTTCGCGGATCTCTTATTATAACTGTTCTGTGGTTGAAACAAAGTTATTCGAGGCTATACCGTGAGGAGCTATTCGGAGTTTAGCACGGTTGCATTTTGATTACAGAAACAGAAATGCTCTCTATTCGTTCCAGTTTGATTGTTAATTTTATTGTTGAAAAAGTTAAGGGTTAATGGGGAATTGACCCATTTTATAAGAGAACGGTTCATTTTTGACTTATGGTTCCTGTGAGACGTTTGTTCCTCTCGACGAGTAGAACACAATACAATCATAAAAAACATTTGACCTTAAAAACCAAGGTCATTCTTGGACAAAACTTTTTTAACAGATCTTCAATTCATCGTCAATTAATCAAGTAAATATGATCCAAATTGTATCGTGTTTGGTCTGATTGTAATCAGAAAAGTTTCACAGATATGTCGGTAACAGTTCCATAAAAATAATATTTTAAAATTTATGTTTTAACGAAGTTGCAACTAATCTGACGTATATTGTATAACTGCAAATAAAAAAGGCAATGGAACAAGAATTGTGATAACATTTTCAATTGTTCCGAATGATTGTTGCAAGAGTATTGTGTAATGTTTCCATTAGTTAAAATGTCTGTCAGTTATACGTTTTCATGTCGTACGTATTCCATAGCCAGACTATGTATTTTGTTCCGCAGTTTCTCGTTTGCTTTGAACTGTCACAAAAGTAACGGAAAATCGATATAAATAATAACGTTAGTAACAACCGTTTTTCAAATATGCGACTCGCTAAGGACAGACTCTTTGAGACGGGAAAACTATTGAACGGCACGTCAAGCACTTCTCCCTTCTCTCCTTTTCCTTTTATCACATTTGCTTTAAAAGCTTTTTCATACTGCACGTAGAATGCGCGATCGCAGACTAATTAGCATTTCATTCATCCCAGGTCAGGCTATTATACGTGGCTGTAGAATTTTTTGCTTGACTGATCCACGAATTTATTTCTATCTCGTATTGATTTATCTTTACAACGTCCACATTTATTCGAGAATTTTTTAATTATCAAAGACTCGCATATTCTATGGTGCTTCGTGTAAATTACAATACGGTAAAGGCACGTCAACACTTATGTTGTAATTTCTTAAAGTTAGTATTCATCACATGATCTACATGTATACTTGTCACACATAAACTGCGGATATTTATAACAAATTTAAATTTGATGTGTTACACTTTTAATTTATCATGACATACATAAATGTTTTCTTAGCTCTGTAAATTTTCACGAACCCCAGATACGTATTACGCGCCTTTTTATTTATAATTTAATTATTCGAACGTAAGCGAACCTTCGAAACGAATTTTCAACGAAAATCCTCTTTTCTAAATACTATTACCGATCAATAAAATTGTTAATGCTTGCGACGCAAGGGTTCGATTATTTGTTCTTTTTTTCATTTTATTTTTTAATTTATTACAAGTGAATGTAGAAGTGGTAAAATTGTTGAATTTTGTAACATTATTCTTAATAAAATTTGGAATTATATTATTAGGTCTGCATTTTAATAAAAACAAATTTTCTATTACTTGTCTTAGCAATTGATAATTTCGTGTTGGACCAGTCCTTGAGAAACTACAATTTCAAATCCAAACTGTCTTGACAATGACGAATAAAAACTTTCCTTTGTTGCGAGTGTTTCGCCATCCATGATAATTATAGCTTCCTATCGATCGTATTTGTATTCGTATCGTATTTTTTAATATAACAAAAACAATTTTAACACTTCTACATTTACTTGTAATAAATTAAAAAAAAAACAAATGATCGAACCCTTGCGCCGAAAGTATCAACAATTTTATTAACAACAAATACGATCGATAGAAAGCTATAACTATTACCGATTCATTCGAACTTTTAAATAATTATCTGGATACCTAGAAAATTTATATAAATTACACAAAAATAAACAAACGAAATATATCTAAATAACTCTCTAGGTCTCTTCAAGTCTCCCGAAGTAACCAATTGCACATTCTTATTTACGAATACGGTCGGGTATATAAATTATTCTAGCCTGAATCTCAGTGGGTCATTTAGGCACGTTCAAGCTATAATCACTCGCAAATTAGTTCTAGTGCAAATTAAATGGTTAACTTGATACATCCTCCGGTGCTATGTGTTTACACGATTGCAAGACCTTAATCGCCAGTGCGAGCATCGGAATGTGTCATACAATGTGGTGGATGACAATAACAGTTTGGATTAATTGCATGGTCAAGTGTGTTTGCTGTTACATGCGTAACAAGCATGTTCTGCAACCTCGCGAAACAGATCACCGGATTGTGCCTAACAGCTGTGTAGTAGGTTACATAATTGCGAATTATTGACTGCACGTAACGGACAGAAGGAGCCGTACTCGAGACATACAGGTTTCCTTCAGATTTGGTCGGAGAAATATTGTATATTTTGGAGTAGTCTCTCCATCCTCTTGTCAGATACGAAATGTAACTGCATTAACACTCACGAGGCGGACAGTTTTAATAATTGTAATTTCAATTTTTTAAACATATTTTTCACGGTACTCTATCCGGACCCATTGATCTTTTTATTGTATCGATTTTTATATACAGGGTAAAACACTTAAGACAAGCTCCATGAATAATATTTACATTTTTTGAGACAGAAGAAGACAGAAGAAATGTTTCAGACAATTTTTTTCAATGGAAACGGATATTTTTGAACTCCAACGATTTCAGCCCTTCTCGAGACAATTTTAACATGAACGTAAAAATTGATGAAAAACATAAATTTACTGCGAATGCTTACGTAATGGAATATTCTCAGCTTTATTAATGAAATCGAGCTGGGTCAATTCAAAATGTAAACAAACTGCTTAAATCGAAAACAGATTTGCACTCTACCGATTCAATCGTGAATATCGGATCGTGGAACACTTTCTAAGGTCCGACATTTCCTATGCGACGACCTAACGTAGATTGTCTTTTCTCTACAGTGAAATGATCGAGGACAAAGAAATCCGGATCGTTCCAGCGGTGAAGAAGATAGCACAGTAAGATGTTAGGGAGTGCAGCATAAAGAAACGGTCTGTAAAAACGGGCGGAATGTTCGCGGGAATCCCTGTAACGTCGAGGATAACCACAGAAAACGAACGTTAATTCGATGTCCGATCGGATACCGGGTCGCGATAATCCGCGATCGCGCTACAAATCGGTTCCTTGAAGGATATTTTCCGAATGGGGGGAGTTCGACGGGGGTGAATTATGCGCGGCCTCTTTCACGGTATTTTTGCCTCATTTCCGTGATCCTCCCGAATCCCGCGGCCGTGTTTCATGATTAATGGATGTAGGGGGATAGGGCGAGTTCCACGAGTGGCGGCCACGAGTTCATCGAAAAATGCAGCAAATAGCTCGATCCCGAGTAGCACGGTCAACAGCAGCATCGGGGGGATAGTGGAACGTGCGAAGTCGATTATTGCAGGCATTCTCCGGGCACGTGGAAATCGATACCTAATTATCGGTCGAGACACCGCACACGAACTGCTGCGGGAATTTCCTTGTCCTACCGACCGCCGCGCCGCCGGGCCAGCTATTTCGTGCATGTTACTTCGCCTGTTCGGATTATCGAGGCACCAGCGATCTAGCCAGGCTTCGATGTTTTCTCACAGCTATCGCGATACTCTGATTTCCCTCGAATTTCCTCCTACGAAATCCAGAACCGTTCATTAACCCATTTTTTTGCTGTTCCGCCATCCACTTTCTGGAACGGGCGCGTTTCGTTCGGAGTTATGGAATTTCTAGAGGACGGGGGAAAATGTTTTATTGATCATCGATAGCCGCAGGTAATCAAGAGGAAAAGGCATTTTAGCTTTCTCAGTGATTATAGAAATTAACATGCAAGGTGTTCATTTGAAAATTTTCCAGCCGATTATCTCGAAAAGTATGAAAGATATTAAAAAAAATGTAAAATACGTTCCAAGGATTTCGAGGGGTAAAGAGAGGGGCAGTATCAGTTTTTTTATTTGAGTGTCGTTTTCAAGGTCAACTTTCTTTTTTCAAATGGAAACCTATATTTTTTATTATGGGATCTTATTGCACGTAAAAAGACCAGTAATTTTCCTAGGATACTTTTTTTTTATTTGCGCACTAGTTTCGGAGACATTTAAAGAGAAGTACAGCGAGTCAAACTTATACTGCGAGAAAGTTTGTCATTTCTTTATAACTATAACAAATTTTCAAAATGTTCTTTCTTGTTTTTTAAACAATAATACAGACGATTTTCAAATTCTGAACGAACATTTTTTAAGCTATCTGTTGGAATAGCTCTACATTCCTGTACAATTCTGCGACGCAAATCGTTGACGCTTTCTGGTTGTGTTTTGTAAACGACAGACTTTAACTGTCCCCACAAAAAGAAGTCGACTGGAGTTAGATCTGGTGATCTTGGCGGCCACTCAATAACACCTCTACTACCGATCCATCTTAGTGGGAATCTATTGTTTAACCACTGGCGAACTGGTAACGTGTAATGCGGGGAGCACCATCATGTTGGAAGTACAAAAGTTCTTCTTTTAACCAAAAATTGACGTTTTCATCTCTTTGGTTTTCAAGACTTTCTGTTATAAGTGGATCAATGATGTCGTCCAGTAAATTTAAATACAGATTGCCATTCAAATTCTCTTGGAAAAACAGAGGATCTATACATAATAGCATTTCCTAAAATGCCTGCCCAAACATTCATTTTTTCCGACCATCGAGTATTACTTTCTCTAATAACATGTGGATTTTCGTAACTCCAATAACAACAGTTATGACGATTTACAGTAAACAAGTCACAATAAAAAAGTCATTCGTCGCTAAAACAAATGTTTTTAATTAGATTAGGAGTGACGTTGATCATATTTGTTAATTCCTCACGAAACTCAATCCGCCTGTCAAAGTCATCTTCCAATAACTTTTGATGCAACTGCATTTTATAAGGATGAAACTTGTTATGTTTAAGTAATTTGTGCACAGATCCCGCTGATACACCAGTTACCATCGAAACTTGTCGAATTAAACTAGTAGAATTCACAGTGAACTGTCCTATAATTTCGATTTGATCAGCTTCTTTCATGAATTTTGGCTGGTTTCCTTAAACATTGCAACTAATTGTAACACGTACGTATGAGAAACATGTGTATCAGGATGTCTCTCATTAAACGTAGCAGCAGTTCGACGAGTACACTCATCTCCTCTATAAATAAAAATTATTTCTACTCGTTCTTCTAAGAATACACCAATTTATACAATTAATTGTGCTACGATATAGTATCTCTTATTACGATGATTTACACTTGACTAAATAGAACAATCTTATATTGAAAGACAGACAACATAAACAAGAGATGAATAGAGGACAATTTTCTTTTCAAACGGTACGTGCTTGTACAACTGTAAAACATCAACGATTTGCGTCGCGTAATTATACAGGAATGTATAGCTATTCCAACAGATACCTTCAAAAATGTTCGTTCAGAATTTGAAAATTGTCTGTATTATTGTTTAGAAAACAACGGAGAACATTTTTCAAATTTGTTATAGTTATAAAGAAATTACAAACTTTCTCGCAGTATAAGTGTGACTCGCTCTACTTCTCTTTGAATATCTCCGAAACTAGTGCGCAGATAAAAAAAGTATCCTACGAAAATTGTTGGTCTCTTTACGTACAATATGATCCCATAATAAAAAATATAGGTTTCCATTTGAAAAAAACAAAGTTGACCTTTAAATGACCTTGAAAACGCCACCCAAATAAAAAACTGATACTGCCCCATCTTTTCCCCTCGAAATCCTTGGACACGTGTTTTATACTTTTTTAATATCATTTATACTTTTCGAGATATTCGGCTGGAAAGTTTTCAAATGAACACCCTGTATAAAATATTATTACCCTCCTCTTTTCTGTGCGTATAGGGTGCAAATGCACTCCTGGCTGACAAAAACGTAAATAAAAAGATGACGAATGAAAAATTTACAAAAATTTTCTAGGAATGCTGTCTGTGATGGGTTTCACATTTTTTAAGTATTGTATATTTATCTTTTGGACATGGAAGAACAACATAGGGTAAACTGTACTATTGCTGGCACTGCAGTAGTTATTTGCAGTTTAGATTTAAACGGCAAATATTAAGAATGCCTGGTAGAGAAAATAATTTTTTATTGCTTCTTATTTATATTTAAAAGCAACGTTGTAAGTTTTCATAACAGAGTTTTCCACATATGAGTGTTAGCAAATGTGCCAATGACTGTACTAATTGTTTTACGATTGTTATTCTCTGAATATATTTTATAATAGATGATTTACGACTCGCAAAACTGTTTGATTTTGCTGAAAAATCTCTATTAGCTTATAATAATAGAAAGTTAAGGTCGTTTAAACATTTCATAAAAAGATAAAAAGATTTGTACTACGATTTTGGCTTAGAGGGCCAATCATTGTACAGGGTGTATAAAAAGTAATGGCCAAACGAAATTTAAAGGGACATTCATCGCTAGGTCCGTACGTCTCGTGGCACGCACACGATCATGTTCTGTCTCATCGACACGGACGTGTGGACTGTAGTAGCAGGCTTTTGTCTATCCGTATAATTCCACACAATCAAATTTTGCAAAAACTTTAACAGCTTATATTTCAATAATTATTTGTTAGCGACATACGGCTCCTTTCAAAATTGTTTCTCTTTTCGATGAGTAGAAGGCGTTAATGTAAAAGAACTTTAACAAGAATTTTCTTTGTTATAAACAATTTTGCGGTAAGTTTCTCTTACAAATGTCCACCGATCCAGACGTGTAGATTCACCCATAGAACGGATGACCATTACTTTTTATACACCCTGTACAGTTCACCCTATTAATCTAATTTTTGTTATTCAGTGTGGGTGAGAATATATTAATAAAAGGATTCAAACCACCTATTAAAACTACTGTTTGCCTGTAAACATTTGAAAGCTGTAAAAGTTCAAAGGACCCTTTAAAGTTTAGACAGCGAGTGGAACATCCTAATTCACCCGCTCCATTTCCTTTTGAAGAACCCTGCCAATGACGGCGAATGGACAGTTTAGAGCCATGGTACGGCTTTAATTTAAATTACAGCATCAAAGAATGGGAATCCGGTCCGTGTTCTTTCTAGAGACGGTTAAGAAACAAGGAACTCGCCGTAGAAACATTCATACAGAAAAAGCAATTAGTATCTGCCCGATCTCTCTTTGTGCATCCGACAACCGCTGTTCCACGCACGCCGCGTCTGGATTATACAGACAAATTGCAATCGATATGAAGTCGTCGCTCGATAAATACACCATAAAAGTACTCTAGGGGCCACGTTGTTCGGGGAATGAAGATCTCGGTGAACAACCATCGTATGATATTTCTTTCGAACAATCGGGCTTATTTTTTCAGAAACAGAAAAATTTATCATCGACCCCCAATAAACCGCTGGAATACTATAGACTTTTTTTAAACTTCCATCGACCTCTCAGGGGTCCATCTGGACCCCGTTGGAAACCCCTGGTTTTTACATTATTAAATAAGTTGGCACGTATCTAATCAAATACTAAAATTTCATATCCATGAAATAAAAAAAAATCATATAGAATGGAACTATTCTTGGTCGGTGGAAATGTTCAATTGAATTGAACTCTTTCGACAAAGTTCAAAGGAAGATAATTGGAAAGCCCATTAATTCTGAAATGAAGGACACTCCATGGATAGAATTAGTCAAATTGGTTTATGATCCCCAAGGTCTGTTGCTCACGTATGTCCCCAATTCCACCAACTGTCCACCCGAACAATAGCCGTGTCATAAAACAACGCTAAAGCACAGCGACCTTACCAGATGTGCACGCGGCAATTCCAAGTTCCTGGCACTCTGTATCGTTCCACTTACACCACCCTTAGCCTATAGTACGATTTAGTAATTTTCGAATCACAGACGATAAACCTGCAGATTTACCGAGTATGTTACGATCTATTAGACGCTTCCAATTGTAATATCCTGGGGTACGGTATTATAAATTTTGTTCTAAAAAATGGAGTACATGTTAAGAATTATTTATACAGTGAACCGCGAAAGTATTTGAACGCACTTTAAAACAGTATAACTTTTTTATAATTGTACCAAATGACCTGATATTCTGTAAGCAATCAGAAGCGTTGGTTTACTAAATGATTTGCAGAAAAGATTTTCTAAAAATTACAATTGACACGGTTGCAGTCGTCTAGACACACGCTTTCACTTGTTATAAAAAAATATACAGCATTCCATTTAAAAAATTGAAGGGTATTTATTCGGAAAGTACCACTCCTCTCCGATTCTGATGAAATTTAAATATGTTATATATTCCGATATTTTGAACAACTTTTTCCTTTTCCAATATAGGGGGTCGCTTTTAGTTTTCGAAATATTCGCAAAAAACTATGCTAATACTGCATTGAATTTTCGGTATTCTTGCACGCTTCGTGGCAACGTAAGGCTGTTCCGGCGCGTCGTCTGTTTACTTTTGTTTTGTAAACACGTTGTGGGGATGAGAGAGAAAACAGGGTCTCACTCTATGTAGGGTGATACATATGTAGGGTAAGTTTTAAATTTGAAAGGACTACTCCTGGATTTTTATATGCGTGGTCGGGCCGGCCTGACGAAAATCCAGGAGTAGTCTTTCAAAATTGAAAGATTACCCTATATATGAATCACTCTACATAGAATGAGACCCTGCTTTCTCTCTTATCTCCACAGCGTGTTTACAAAAAAAAGTAAACAGACACCGCGCGGATCGGTGTTACGTTACCGCGTAGCATGCAAAAATACGGAAAATTCAATACAGTATTAGCAATAGTTTTTTGCGAATATCTCGAAAACTAAAAGCGACCCCCCTATATTGGAAAAGGAAAAAGTTGTTCAATTTGTGTAGCTGCATATCATATTTAAATTTACTTTCCGAATAATTACCATAACAGTACTACTTTTTCCTCTTTCATTTTTTTCTAATATTTACTATTTCCAAGAAAACCGCTGGCTAGTAATAGCGTGAACACCAGGTATATATTTTCAACTCGTCATAAAAATTCATGCGATAGAGGGTTAAATTTTCATTATGAGCTCTAATAAAAAAGTTATAAATGGATGCCTCTTTTACTTTTTCATGTAATTCTTAGCAATTGCAATTTTTTCAAACTCTTTTTCGCATGTCATTTGGCAAATCAATTTTTCTAATTGTCCAAAAAAAGTCAGGTCGTTTGGTCTGATCATAAAAAAGTTATAGCGTTTTAAAGTGCGTTTAAATACTTTCGTGGTTTAGAATATATTATTGTAAAAAATCGGAATTTATCGCTCATTAATTATGTTTGGAGTTTACCCCTCCGACGGCGGAGTCGGGGTCTACGATGACCCAGAGTATCGAAGTCGTCATTTTCTCAGTTTCTGGCGAGGTAATGAAACGAATAGCTGCTGGCTTAACACTTCGATGGCCGCACATTCTGCTCCTTCACTGTGATTCACCGTGCATAATCCTACCCCTCTACCGCCACTTGTTGTATAATTTTTCTCGGTATTCCACAATATAATCACGCGAGCGTGACAGCGGCCGGCAAAGTCAACAGAACAATACAAAACTTAATGCGTATCTATGAGAAGTATCTTCAAAAATATGTTTTAAAAAAATTGATAAATAGAGCAGCGAATGGTCCCTCTTTTTCGCAACAAGAAAATTTCTATCCCCTCTTCTTCTTTTGCAGTTGT
>CM052200.1:23109366-23142314 GCA_028455805.1 Lasioglossum figueresi | reverse complement strand
AAAAAACAAACTGACAATGAATGACTGACTTGATTTTAACTATACAGAATATCGTAAAGATTTCGGATGGCGACTGACTAGTCCTAACGAGTCCCTTTTATTCATCGATCAATCCATTGTTCTGAGCTTAATCTTCATAGCTCTGGTGCATCTTCATCGATTCTTCCTAATCGTTTTTCTTCTTAATTTGTCGTCTGCATTTTGACCGGATGTATAATTTTCGATTCGTTTTGTCATTCTCTTGGCTATATTACGCGGCTCTACGAATCCTCCTAGGTAGTTAGTTACCAGTCCATTGTTCATCGATTCTTTGTCCATTTCTCCTACGTACTGTTTATTCTAGTTTCTTGTGGACTATCTTTTACATTCTTTAGCGATGAATTGGTTTCAACGGATGTTTCGTTTCATTAGTCGCTCGCATATTATATTTCGAATTATTTCATTTATTTAATAAAATAGATTTCGCTGTGTTCTCAATTTGTTCAATGAAGTTTTAAATTCAAGATGACATTAAGTTTTGAAATAAATCATATGGGTTAGCAATCCCATGTAGTCTACTGCGAAATATATCTTATAGATTTTCCTTAATTCAATATTAATCATAATTCAATATTAATTATTAATTATAATATTTGATGTTTCATTTCCCGTGCAACATTAGTAGAGCAAATATAAAAAGAAAGTCAGAATATGTGTGTTGAACATGATTGAATTTATTAATTTATTATTAGTGGCTGAACCACCGGACGCGACAGAAGCGTTGTCCGAAGGTTTTATTTTATTAAGCTATAAAACCTCACATGGGATTATTAGCACCACGCACATGACTGTGCAGGCTAACGTTTCAAGAATAACTAGAATCTAGGGTTACAATAAGGTGGAACATTTCTGAATACAACTCTGATGGTGGAAATAGCGATCCTTAAGCAATTTATGACTATAAAGTAAAGGGCAAAGAGAGGGTCCGCGCAAAAGGGCATCTATTGTATAGGATGGAAAGTAACCGTTGTTGCAAAGTTTGTGAACGAGAGCATCTTTATTGTTATCGTAGATCGGGCAACCACATAGGCAGCTTGTGTCAGCAGCAAGTTTAATCTTAATAAAAAGGGAGGCCTTCGGCTAATAGTGTCCAGATCGAAGTCTGTCAACTCAACAGATGAATTCTCTAGGAAGCTTAAGATGAGCGAACCAAGGTTTAGACCCAAAGCAGTACGAAACATCTGAAAAATGTAATGTCTTTGAACTCTGCTTCTTCGAGAATATTATTGACTGTCAGCGTCCTAGCTTGTCTTCTAAAACTATAGGAAAAGTCAGAGTAGGGAACTAGGATGTTGAAAGAGACAGCCAGTAGAGACGCTTCTTCAGCTAGTGAATCTACTTTTGCATTAAACGTAATTCCAATATGCGAAGGGATCCAGAAGAGAAACAGTTTCTTGGATTCCGTAAAGTAGGAGTTTATCAGATTACGGATATCAAGTAGAGAAGGGTAAGTATTTAGCATTGCCCGAGTAGTTACTTAGCGCTATTAGAGCACTCGGACAGTCAGAATAGATGTAAACATAATGATAAGAACAGTTTTGATTGCAATACATTCGGCAAAAAAGATAGACATATCCTTATGTAAGGTTAGTAGGCGGGATTCATTTAGCTCAGGTGAAAAACATGGAGCACCAACAGCTTATACCTGTCTCTTCATTTTTACTTCCATCAGTAAAGACAGAAACAGAGTTGGTAGGCCTATTGATGAGGTGGACCAGAAAAATATGTCCGAAGGTTGATACACGCCCGAAAGCATGATTCCTGGTAGGAATTGATATCCGTGGCGGAGCGCGATAAATTATCCAAAGGTAGGTGACTAGTTTACAATTGTCGGAGGGTGGTAGCGGTAGGCTAATGTATATTAACTAGGTTCGTTTCTTCGAAGGGACGGTCTCCCGTTGAAATACGCAGAAAGGTGGGCAGAAAATGGTAGTCGTGCCGGCACGTGACTTACGGCTGCTGTACGTATATCGTCAAGAACACTGCAGTTCCGGTGGCGTAGGAAGCGTCGAGTGTGGAATATAAACTTTAACGGATGGCTTCTTCTATGGTGCCGTGCACCAGAAGTGATCTAGGACCTCTGTCCCATTCTTGCAGCTTCTTCCACGCGATCTTCGTCCCAGATAGACCGCAACGCTGCGTCGGCTATGGATCAGGAGGAACATGTTACCGTTTTCTATGCAGAAACGGTTCAGCTGACTCGAACATGTCACGCACACCACGTCCAATCGCGTAACGACGATACCTAATGAAAATTGAGAACTCCGCCGTGCGCTATTCCGCATTTTAAATGTTCTTCCATTAGAATTAAATGTTTATTGTGTACACGTTGCAACGAACGTTCGAATCTCTAACTTCATGTCTCTTCAGCAACTGTGTTCGGTGAAGCTACCTTGTCATACGTCGTTATTATCCAAATTTTGTACAATAACTGCAAGGAATAACAGTTGCGTGAATATTTATTTCTTGCACACCTGGATCTCCTTTTATACGGCGTACTTTTACATAAATACAGTCGCATTAGTATTCGTACGCCCTTTAAAACAGAATAACTTTTCTTATAATTGTACCGAACGACCTGATGTTTTGTAAGCAATTAGAACCATTGGTTTTACTAAATGATGTGCAAAAAATATTTAGCAAACATTACAATTTACAAGATTGCATGCAAAAATAAAAAGGCATTTTTTAAAACTTCTTTATTTGGGTCCTTAATGAAAATTTAAAATATATGTTTTGTACATCTATGTTACTTATACACACGCTGAAAATTTCATCGAAATCGCGCGGTTGACGCAGGAATTGTGAATCTGTGGATTTTAAACAGAAACTGATCAAACGTCGTGAAAAACTACGATTTTTACCATTTTTAACCTCTTGTAGCTCGTGCGTATGTCAATCGATTTCGAAGAAATTTTCAGCATATGGTACACTTAAAAAAAAGTTATTCTGTTTTAGAGGGCGTACGAATACTTACTGTAAATTTGAATTGCTTTCATATAATCTTTCAAGTACCTTTCAATGGTTTGTATGTAATTGTTTAAGCACACCTTTTTGAAGAGAAACGACCGGAAAATTAAAGTAACGGTACACTTAAAGTTCATTTGAGATATTTATTGTGTTATATTTGACATTAAACTATTTTATAGAGTACTAAAATGCAAATACAGGTTTAACAACAGTACAGATGTATATGCACCATATCCGTAACATGGGTAATAACTATACAGGGTGTTCATTTGAAAACTTTCCAGCCGATTATCTCGAAAAGTATGAAAGATATTTAAAAAAATGTAAAGAGAGGGGCAGTATCAGTTTTCTATTTCGGTGGCGTTGTCAATCTCATTTGAAGGTCAACTTTGTTTTTTCGAATGGAAACCTATATTTTTTATTATGGGATCTTATTGTACGTAAAAAGACCAGCAATTTTCGTAGGATATTTTTTTTATCTGCGCACTAGTTTCAGAGATATTTAAAGAGAAGCAGAGCGACTCATACTTATACTGCGAGAAAGTTTGTAATTTCTTTATAACTATAACAAATTTGAAAAATGTTCTCCGTTGTTTTCTAAACAATTATACAAACGATTCTCAAGTTCTGAACGAAAATTTTCGAAGGTATCTGTTCGAATAGCTCTACAACAGACAACCTAAACAAGAGATGAATAGAGGACAATTTTGTTTTCAGACGGTACGTGCTGGTACAACTGGACAACGTCAACGATTTGCGTCGTAGAATTGTACAGGAATGTAGAGAATTTGAGAAACGTCTGTATTATTGTTTAGAAAACAACGGAGAACATTTTTCAAATTTGTTATAGTTATAAAGAAATTACAAACTTTCTCGCAGTATAAGTATGATTCGCTCTACTTGTCTTTAAATATCTTCGGAACTAGTTCGCAGATAAAAAAAAAGTATCCTAGGAAAATTACTGGTCTTTTTACGTACAATAAGATCCCATAATAAAAAATAAAGGTTTTCATTTGAAAAGACAAAGTTTGCCTTCAAATGACCTTGAAAACGCCACCCAAATAAAAAACTGATACTGCCCCATCTTTTTCCCTCGAAATCCTTGAACACGTGTTTTACACTTTTTTAATATCATTTATACTTTTCGAGATATTCGGCTGGAAAGTTTTCAAATGAACACCCTGTATTTATCGTACTACGGCTTCTACATATAAGTTGATCGTACATTTTACATATCTAATACTTAGCAAATATTGGTCAGTAAAACTAACAGCTTCGCATAAAAATAGTGAAAACGATTTGAACGATGTTGGAATATCCTTTTCGAAATGATCGAACGATTTTATCATGATTTATGAAATGTTTATCTGACAGATGCAGTTCCTGTATAAATATTAATAACAGAGGGATACAACATTGAAATCGTCGGATTATCTCGATTGGCGTGTAATAATATCCCGTTGAATTATTATTTATAGCATTCAATGGAATGTTTAGGTGGTGTTTGTATACTTCTCTGCGCGTGCTGCGCAATCAATCAATCGATTCGCCATTTTTTCTTTCTGGAGTAATCAAGTGGTGTATTGATTACTTAACTATCGTAGGCAACGCCGCGATTGTCGCTTTTGTTATGTTAAACTGAACATTCTCTTATGTAACGGCGAAGTACTATCAAGTGTAATCACAGATATAAAGTTGGCTGTTATGTGACTGCAAATGGGAATCGAACAGTTGCGTGTAGTCAACTCAATTAATAGTCGGTAGAACCCGCGCGAGAACCCGAAAGGAGACGAGAATTTTTTTCGTAATCGAAACGAGTTCTCGAAAATTTTGAAATTCTCGATTATCTCAAGATCCCCGAAAATGTTCGAGATTTTCGAAAGTATCGAGATTTTCGAAAATTTCAGGGTTTTCTGTACTCAATTACCGTTACAAGACTCGCTTTAAAAGCAATCGTGTTGTGAGATTTCCGATATTTGAGGCGTTTCCGAAAACCACATTATAAAATTTATTCATTGAATCTTCTCTTTTTATTCCCGATACTGTCGAGAATCACGTTACTTTCGAAAATCCCAATTATTTCGAGAATCCCACCCAACTCGTCTCGATTTTCTGGCTCTCGCACACCCGTAATGGTCGGACGAGACAATACATTCTGTTGTGTTTTATTTATACAAAACACCATTTAATTCGCCCTGCAGGTAAAATGAAAATTGAACAGTTTATCTGTTGTTTTTAATCAACTGAATTAATGGTCGTTCGAGGCATTCGATTGTATTTTATTTACACAAATTCGTCGCGGTGGAAAGAATGACGATTAAACAATTTATCTGTTTGGCGATTGCAACGTTCAAATAAAATACCCGATGTGTTATGCAGTTGAAGCTTTTGGTCCGTGTGACCTAACATGACCTTGGCTGACCTTGTGCTGTGTTCAACGAGCTCGTCACGCAAGACGCCATCAGACTGTAGAGTTCTATTTAAAAAAAAATCACCCCGTATACGATACACTTCCATATTTACGACGTGACAGTGGTTATTTGTATAAGCTTTAACAAACAAAGAAATAAATTAGTCATCTCGTATGGCAAGCGCAAAATCGGAAGTCCAACTTCGAAATAAGCTGCACATTATTCATGAACAATTTTACAACATAACTTTTTAATCTGGATTACAGCTTCACTGCTATATACATATTTGAGATGATTACACTGTGGATTTTATGCATTTATGAGGAAAATCAATACGAAAAATTAAAGAAAAGAGAAATATTGAAAGAACAAGATTTTTTTAAATTATTCAAGAAACTCTTACAGACAGTTTTATTATACTAATACTTTATATCTTGCAGTAAATGAATGTAAAATGAAAATCATAATTTATTAGAAGATGTAACAAAGAGTTTAGCAAGGTGAATAGAGATTGAATAATGGACGGAAATGTGTTGAGAAATGATTTTTGAATGGTTCTATGGAAGACATTTTCCGATGTGAAGATTTCAAGAACTACAGTAGATCCGGATCCTACTTACACAGACGTCCATCGACGAATCACGTACGCAAGAAGCTGAAGTGCACATCCGACGAGGAGGCGAGTATGTAAATTGGAAATGGGCGTTACTCGGATCCATGTGAACGTGAGACGTATATAAATGCGTAATGTATCAACCCATATATACCCCATAGCAGAGTAACTAATTGCACGATGAAAAAGATGAAAGACGCCTATGATAAGATAGGTTTAGTACGAGGAAGTTAAACACTTCTAAATTGTTCACACTTACAATTTGTTAGAATTTTTTTCGTGTTGACATATATAAACTAGATAAAGAATTCTCTTATAAAATTATATTATCAATTTATATTTAAAAAGGATTACCTTATCAAATTTAGTAATCTAATCTTATTAAGTCCATTACTAAGTATTTGTTTATATGTACGTTATTTCAGAATAAATGAAAAAGTTATAACAAGAGTTATGACAGGAATGACCGGTGAAAGTAGCCACTTTCACGGGGTTAATTTCGACCCCACCATAGCAAGGAGGGAGGTGATTATATTGAAAGTAAGAAAAAATGACTAAATTGGATGTACATGGTTTTAATTTTTATCCGATGACGATAAAAAACTCCTGTGAAGGTCATTCTAACGATTTTTTTAAGGTCATTGCATTTTTTTACATATTAACATGTATTTTTTATAACGCGATGTGGTGGTCGGCGTCAAAATGAGTTCAACGACCTGCACACCATGACCTTGAAGTGACCTTGAAGGTGAAAATTCGTGAGATATGTAGTGTGAACCCAGAGGTTCGCTATCGTTGTTGACCACCGAGATAGATAGTTAAATAATTGAGCGAGGAGTCAGATTCTTTTACTTTTCTGGTCTAATTACACAGAGTATTTGCGAAATCGCTTCCGAATCGACCATTTTGATAGTATATTTTTCGCAAAAAAGTACACGAAGACGTAAAGTCGATATAATTGGACCCGTCTGGCTCGTGTTTCAAACTTTTGCCAGACGGCTTTGGTGCTTGTAACCAATGTACACGTTGATTTATCTATCCCAGATGAGTTGATCCAAATATATTTCTATCGAGTTTCGTATTTGCGATAAATGTACGCGCGTAAACGAGCAAATGGGCAGTTTGAACATACACGGAATAATTGCTCGCCTGCGATATGATCGATAGACCTACCTTAAGGAACAAATAACTACTTGAATTACCATATTCTTGAACATTTTCATTTCGAACATTTCGTCCACGATTTTCATACTGGTTACCAACTCGATAATTTCGAGAATCTCGAAAATTTTCGGTATCCTTGACGTAATCGTGAATTTCAAAATTTTTTCGCATACCTCTACTAAATATATCAATATTTTGCCGAGAAGGAATTCCTCAATATTAGACTGCAGATTTAATGCAGATACTACTGAAATGCTTCAGTGGCGGTTCAAGTCAAATGGAGGCCCCAAGCGGTACAAATTTTGGGGCCCTCAAACTAGTGTAGTATTTAACATAGCAGCCTATAATTTTCGTGGTATTAAAAGTAAGTGTAATTCACAATGGAAAATTGAAAAAGTCGTTTTAATTTTTTGTAAAAAAAATGAATGCTGCGAAAATCGGGTCTCTATGGTGTCCCGGGAACCAACACGGCCACTTTGTCCGCTTACCGTTAAATCCGCTATTGAAATGATTAACAAAAGGAACAAATTTCTATTTCAAACCTGTTAGTTGCAATCAAAACATTTTTATTTTTCATAAAAATCTGCTGTACATGGTCGTGGCTTTCGTATAAAAATCACTTGGTAAGCCGAATTTTCTGCCATATTTTTACCTATTTATATGGAAAAATTGTTCACGCCGAGTTTAATTTTTCCGACAGCTGTGACCGCGCCACGATATCCCCAATTAACGTGTTTCGTCGAGGCTACGGGATTTTATGTTTTATTTTGTCAGAATGTTTAATTCACGTAAAAATAATCAATACCCACGTACGATCAAATTCGAATTTCAATCGAGGCCACGTTCGATTGGTTCACTTTATCGTGCGGCAGATTATTGTATTGGCCAGTAGTTTGATTACTGATTGAATTTGAAGTCCTGTACCGGCCGGTAACGGTTCCCATGTTAGCGAAGTCAGGCTCCGAGTTCCTATGGGATTGGTTACGAAGTTTCCGGCAAGTTAAGATTAGTTAAGATAGCAGGTATCGAGACCTCTTGCTTCCCGGCTTCTCCGGACGTGTATACTGTTCCCTTATCTCTTTTTTCCGTCTTTTGATCCCTGTCTTATAATAGACAGGGAACTATCTTGTAATTGACAACTCCGCTCTCTGGTGTCCATGCTGTATTTACAAGTTTCAACATTAGTTCCCGGGAAATTAATGGACTTGAATTCGCCGTAGTGTGTGCTATGTACTTGAAATTGTTGGCACTTAGAACTGCCACGCCAGTGTTTGTACAATTCGCACAGACTCGGAGCAACTTTTCTCACGTTTATTTCGGAACTTGCTTCAACACAGGGTCCCACAAAAGTGTCGGAGGATCTTGAAAGGGGTGGTGGTTCCTTAGGTCATTTGAAGTAACATTTTCTTTGCGAAAATTTATGGAAAACACGAACCAATCAGGGCCCGGCTACTGTCACCTGTCGCCGTGCTCTGATTGGCCCGTGTTTTTCGTTGACCATTGCTCAACGAAGCCGCGGAGAAGATTTTCGCAAAGGAAAAGCTTATCGTTACTTTTAAGGAAGTATGGTGAGATATCCGTTCCCGAGGTTTCACTTATGCGCACTTGGCCACAGAGTTGGGCATTATTCAATTAAAATTTTAGCCGAGATTGATTAATTAATGTGTACGATTAAAAAAGGTAATCATTGAGAAATGGACGATTGATTCAATCGATTGATGAAGTTAATCGGGAATCGTTGATTAAGAAAGAAAATCATCGAAAAATCGGAGACTGATTTAGTCAATTGTTGAAGTTAATCGCCACGCGGTCTATCCATTAATTGTAATAAGTAGGCACACAGAGATCGTATTATAGACCAAATAACAATATACTATGCATACAGTTTTGATTCGGTATTTCATTTCGAAATTTCAGCAGTTAATCATTAATCAATTATCCGATTGACGATTACAATTGAAAAGAATGTAATCGAAAGCAGGAGTTTAATTCTTAATTGCGATTAACGATTGAAGTAGAAATTTATTCGTCGATCGTTGATTAAATTTTTGCCCAACTATGCTTGACCATAGTCGGAAGTGGGAAAGCTAAAAATAATAAATTGTTACGATAAAAGCATTCGTTACTCGCAATATATTGATACAGTGAACTGGATTAATATTCGGACGCTCTCAAAAAGACGATAACTTTTTTAGTATTGTACTATACGATTTGAACTTTCTTGGGAAGCTGGAGCAATTAGTTTACTACTGGATGTGAAAAGAAATTTTTTCAAAAATTGCAATTGATCGGAATTGTAGAAAAAGTACTAAAACTTGCATTTTACAACTTTTTACATGGGTCTATATTGAAAATTTAAAAAATGCGTTTTGTAGATCTGTGTCAATTAAGCATATTCTGAAAATTTAACAAAATCTGTTGACGTTGC
The DNA here is from genome assembly GCA_028455805.1 of Lasioglossum figueresi. Classification (NCBI taxonomy): domain Eukaryota; kingdom Metazoa; phylum Arthropoda; class Insecta; order Hymenoptera; family Halictidae; genus Lasioglossum; species Lasioglossum figueresi. The sequence goes on along the minus strand of CM052200.1, from coordinate 23,132,689 downwards.
GATGAGCTACAAAGTGTATAGATGGTAAAAAATGCCGATTTTCACAATTTCGGCCTCTAACTACAATAAATCTAAGGATTCTAACATCTTTCGATGCCTGTCGTTTTTTCTCGCATCAACCGATTTCGATGAAACTTTCACAGTGCACATAATTGACACAGATGTACAAAACGTCCCTTTTTAAATATTCAATATAGGCCCACATAAAAACTTGTAAAATGCAACTTTTAGTGTCTTCTCTACAATTCCGATCAAATGCAATTTTTGAAAAAATTTCTTTTCACATCCTGTAGTAAACTAATTGCTCTAGCTTCCCAAAAAAGTTCAAATCGTATAGGACAAGTTATCGTCATTTTTAGAGCGTCCGAATATTAATCCGGTTCACTGTACATATTTTAAAGAGCATTAAGTTAAAATTTTGATGATATTTATAATAATTGCATCACTGTTAAAGAAGTGTAAATGTTTTTTGTTATACATATTAAGTACGTATATGTAACAGAACTGTTTAAACAACAATGTTTAATAACATTATGTAGGATTATAAACTAATAAAATAATGTTACATTAAAATGAGTAATTTCATTAATTACAATTTTATATCAACCTTATGATGTATGCGTGTGCACAAAGACGTTAGCATTGTACAACATTTTTGGGACACCGTGTATATGAATTATCGCTGCAGTTAATGTGAGGAATACTTCGCAAATCCATGAATTAATATGCTATCAATGTAGACAGTCCTTATTGTGTTGCGTGAAAGGAGTTGCACAGAACTTGATATAAATTAAAATTCACGGAATTTGTCTGTGAGGATGTGTAGCTCGCGATACGTACTTCGCGCAGCATCGTGAATGGAAGAAGAAAAATATCAACCAATTATAAGTAATTTATCAGACGTTCGCGTAAAGATGCGTCCATATCCAATTAACCAATCGCCACGTCATAGATAGCGGCAGAGTGCATCCTTTTCTCTTTCTCAATATTCTTCCTCGTATCTTTTTCTCAAGGTTCCTGACTGATTGTTGAGCACCAGTAGAGGGAAACGCCAATGGTTCCAAAGCCTATAAAAGATACGCTAGACTCGGTCACTTGTCAGTGGTCAGTTTTCTTTTTCTATGCGCGCAGTGAATTCGAATTCGGTGTATGCAATTTTGTGTTCATCTTTAAACTGCAACTATTCTTACTAATATAGTCACAGATTTTTTCATCTATACAGAAACGTACGTTTTAAAATCTGTCAACCGATTATGTTTTTAATAAATTTTTGAAAGCTCACTTAATTTTGCAGTTGTATACCGAGTTGTATACCTGTGAATAGTCGAATCGAATCTTTGCCATAAATTTAGAAAAAATTATTCAAATTCAGTAATATATACAGTATAATAATATTTGTTACTTAAATCTGGTGTGATAATTACTTTCGTATACACAATTACAAAATTGAAAGTAAGCTGTTCAAATTTTGATAATTTTATTATAAAAAAAAAAAAAAAAATTTTGATATTCATAGAAATCATTTGGGTTGTTCTCATGTGCACAAGGACTATCGAATTTTCTTTTTCAGGAGACGGAAGTGAAACAGAGTTCTGTATTTTTTGGGTGAGTGTATCAATATTTTATTTTTCATCTATATATGTATATATATGTATAGAACAACTACATTTGTTTTTAATGATAAGTTCAGTCATCTATAAATATCGATACAGCCAATTTTTTAATAAAAAATTATGGTCACGTTAATATTTTAAATGTCACTATGCATGTTCGACCACATATTGCTAAAGCTGACGTCAAAACAGATCCAATGATCCTATGAAATTATAGTTAAAATAGTATTGATCACCTTTCCGTTGCAAATGCCCGACTGTGCAGCGGTTCGAGTGATAGAGTTCTCACTATGTGCACTATTTCATGTTTCACAAAGGCCGGCTCCATCGAAACAGTGCTGTGATCGCGTCTCGTGAAACCTTTTCGTAATACAATCGAATTAACGATGTTGTAAGATACCGGTCTCGGCCATCGAAATGGTAAAAAAGCAGATATCCGGTTTTGCTGGAAACCGGACGACCTGTTCGAAAGTCACTCCCCGCCCGGAAATGCTTTTAACAAGACGGCGCGAAAGGATGAAGAGGGCGCTAGCACATCGGAGAGCAAAGAATCGTGTGTAAAAACGTTCCATGTTTACAGGGTCGTCGCGGTAAATCCGGGAAACTCATTGGATAAAGAAAAACAGTTCAAATTCCAGGAGAATGTCGATATATTCTTTCGCCAGTTTATATTAGGTTGTTGCACGTAAAAATGTTGAACAAATTTGTTTAATAATTACGATGCTCGTTAAAGTAAAAGCACGATATATACAGGGTGTGCGAAAAATGTTATTATTCCTTGGATGGAGCGATTCCTGACGTCATTTGAAGCAGAGTCGTGTAGAATTACAATCGAATTACTTCAGGAATATAATTACATTGTAATTCAGTCGTATTGTAATTTATAATTCAGATCGTTATTCAATTAAATTACAATGTAATCCGTAATTGCAATTCGAGTACAATTATAAAATACTTTGTAATTATATTATTATACATTAATTACGAATTACGAGGACGAGGAATAGAAAATACGCCGCATAGACAGCAAACAAGCATATGAAAGATGAACATAAAAATATATCGCACTTCTTCAAAGTTCTGGGCTATAATTTGGTGAGTTGTATTTCAATTATATTGTATTTTAATTATACATCTGATTGAAATAATTAGTAATTGAATTAATTTGTAAGGTTTGAATTATCTGATTCAGTTAATTTTAGTTGAATTACTATATAATTAAAATACAATGTAATTCAATCGCGTAATTCAATTACAATATATTTCAATTAGCACAACTCTAATTTGAAGTAACTTTATCCTTTGCGAAATTGTTCTACGCCGCTTCGTTTTCGAATTATTATTAACGAAAAACGCGTACCAATCAGGCCGCGGCTACAAAGCTGTAACAAAGCGGAGGAGAACATTTTCGCAAAGAAAAAAGTTATTTGAAATGACCTCAGGTATCAGCCCTTTCGAGGAAGTGCAATATTTAAAAGTTACTTTATCAACAATTGATTTATTTATTTTTGCCTTGCCAACATCGTGTTTGTAGAATCGCTCGAAAAAATTCTAGGTTTAGTCGGGTCTGTATAGTTGGGACGAAAGTGTTTTCTCTGGGGGTGGTGTACCGCTCCTAAATCGAGCGTGGTCAATTGATGAAGTTTCTGCCGAAGCTGCAACACGGAAAACGTGGTCGAAGCCGCAAATTTCCGCGCGCATCAATAGCCTCTAGAAATTATAATGGTATTCGGTCCATCGTTCAATTATTGCGAAACTAATTTACGGTGCACGTTTCCGACGGCTATTTTTCGACCACTTAACCATTCCTACCGATTATTCGATTAGAGACTGCTACGTGATGTACCCTCGCCACGGAAAGTAAGTTAACGATTGCAATTTCAAGGGAAATGATATAATTATGTTGTATGCGCGCGTAAACAAAGCTGTTGGGTGTTGGGGAAACGTTGCGGAGTCATGAGGGCAAATTTGAGGTACAGTAGATGAATAATTGATTACGGATTTTATGTATTTAGGGGGAAAATTGCATAATAGTTGAAACACGGAAGCTCCATTTTTTATTGTCAATGTTTAATTTTCAAGAAAATTGTATTTTCAATCTTTTCATTATTTTGTCTTTTATTGTTATTACGTTATCCCCTTGTTCCACAATTTATTTTACGGTTTCAGTGATTAAAACTTTTTTGTAGTTCGCATAATTTCCTAAAAATGGAGAACATTTATATCTATTGCATGCCTACATGTCAGAGGTGGGCATTATTTGGCGAAACAAATATTTCAAATACTATTTAATATTTCAGATTTTATTTTGCTTAGAGTATTTAGAAATAGTATTTTAAATAAGATATACAATTTCGAAAATAAAATAATTCTATTCGAACAATTTGAACATCAAAATAAAATATTTCTATTTCAACAATTTGATCCACAAAATAAATTATTTCTATTTTAACAATCTGAAATACGAAATCAAATATTTTACTTTTCGCAATGTTATAATACCCTGACAAACCGCATCAACATACAGGCTATCTTATCGTTAAGAAACGACTTACACTCATAAATGTATCGAATTCGAACGATTATTTTTAGCAATATTTAAAATTAAAATTGAAATAACGACAAAATACAAATATTTTCAATATTCTTCAAATAAAATATTATTTTCAAATACTATTTACAAAAATTACTGCCTCAAATAAATTATTTTATTTTCAAAAATTTCTGCATCAAATAAAATATTTTATTTTCGAAGTTGTACACATACTCTAAAATAATATTATAGAATTATTTATTATTTACTATTTAAAATACTATTTTCCCCAGTTCTGCTACATGTTCTCCAATAGCTGTACATTAACGAAACCAAAATAGAACTTAATTTCGGTTTAAAGGAAATTATTAACATACACTTTTATCAGAATCTGTTCAAAAAATTCATCACGTGTTAGACACGATATTGTAAGGCAAGGGGTTAATTTGATTCCAAAAGACGAATTTATTTACCTTGCAAGATTGAATGATGCATGAAATCGATGTATCGATGTTGCGAAGATGTATAACATATTATTCACGATTGTAATAATAAACAATCTCTACGAAGAAATTGGTTTTAGTGGTGGATACAATTTATAGATAATGATTTCATCCTAGTCAGGAACCACCCGTTTCAAGGTTCTCCGACATTTTTGAGACATCATGTATATTGTATCCGTTCATTCTAATTCCAAAGCAAAGTATACAGAAGACGTTATTATAGTATTAAAAGAACGAAATGGCGTACTAAAAAGAGCAATAACTATTGTTTCTGAGATTGACGTAACAGTGGAAACATCGAAGGCCAAATCAAACTGACGTTACAGAACGTCTTTTCGCAATGTTTCACATTGTCAATGTTCCATTATAAAAAGTATTTCACGCATAAGGGAGCAGTTGGCTGCTGTCAATGAAAATATCGAAGACGCAAACTGTTCGAACGTGCGCTCTGCGAATGCAAGTTGCGCAGAAAACACACTTCAACTTCTAGAAATGAAAAGTTTTTCGACAGCCGTGACGAAGTAGTGAAAGTTTTGAAACGCAAGGGGAACATCGTTCGTCGTGTTTATAAAATGAAAGTCACGTTTGGTTTTCACTCCGTTAACCTTCGCTTATTGTTACAGTCTTTTTTCACCTTAAGAAATTTTCACAAAATCCACATTCTTTTCGCAAAAGTAATTTAAACAAAAAATTATTTTTGCTCGATGTAGACTCGATTCGAGAAACGAGTCGACGTAATGTCGTTTGTTTGTTTTAAACTTTCATTTCGCGTGACGGATATACAGGAGCGAGATGTATTTATTCAGTAATGAGCGTCTGGTATATGTATATAATTTATGCATACATATATATTTGTGCTAATTAGGTAGCAGCTTAGTTTCGTTAGACTCGAGACCAAGCGCCTCAAGATTTGCTTATTGAGCTCCTCGAAACGTATACAAATAACGCTAGCAAATTTCAAGCGAGGATAAATAGGCAGCAAAGCCTATTAATAATTGCATATTTACTCGTTATCTACGCAGAAAGAATTTAGGCACAGCCTGATCAAGAACTTTTATAAAAGGCTCCATAATTATGCTTCTTCATTTTGTTTTACTTTTTTGACTCTATTTTCTGAACTCCTAAAAATTCTTTGCTTACTGCTCATATTTTCGTAGTTTTTAATTTTATTGTGAAAGATTGTTCTAGTTTGATGATTAACACACGATCGACCGAAATAAAGTATGCAACGAAAATTGCTACCTGAAGGCTTGTTCCCAATTTGAATCAGCCTGGAAAAGCTATGCCAAGTCCACATGTATCGATGTTGGTATCGCTGTAGAAATTTTCTGGACGTTCTTGTATTATTGCTTCTCATATACTATACGGGTGTGTGTAACAGATATAATGCTTGTAACAGACATAATGGGTAGCATTGCTACTCTATCTTGTTTCTGCGTAGCTACATATTGTTCATTCAGCATGTTGCTTGTATCATCTGGCGTTAGCGATGTCTAGATTGATACGTAGAATGCAGATAAAAAGAATTACAGACACTATTATAGTTTTTCCTCTCCCATCTTTTTTCTAGCGTCTACTATTTGCAAACATCCTGTATAAATAATTAATTTGGCAAATGCTTTAAGAGAGTAGGCTCCTTTTTCCAGTATTGCAAGGGTGCGGGACGCGCGTTTTTATTTCTCGATAATGCTAAAATGGGGGGTTTCAGTAGTTAAAAACGCTAGATAAAAGATCGATCTAGGGCGCTATCTTCCTCAAAAGTCCAATTTTTTCGTTTACGAGGCGTAATTTGCATTATTCGGAAGCATACAACTGCGCGTGTAGCTATTTTCATAAAGCTGCGACTGTGAATAATGCAAATTACGCCTCGTAAACGTAAAAATAGGACATTCAAGGGCGATCGCGGCCTAGATTGATCTCTTATCTAGCGCTTTTGAGTACTGAAAACCCCCTTCTTTGCATTATCGAGTTATCAGAACGCGCATCTCGCGCCCCTGCAATTCTGGAAACGAGTCTACCGCCTTAATAAAATGATCTACAAAACATCGAACGTCGTATCGATTCAAGGGACACGGTTAGAAATTGTATTCGAATATTACTGCGAATCACTGTACAGTAGAACCTCGATTATCCGGGCCTCTGATGTTCGAATTCTTTATCATCTGAACACTTCCTACAGAGAATTAGCTACACGATTTACTGCACACTTCAATAAGGATTTAGTTCAGCACCGAAACTATGTAATTGTTGTATTATCCGAACAATCATGTTCCACTAATTAGCACGGATGATCGAAGTTCTACTGTATATGATTTTGAAACGATGAAGAATACTCGAGTATTTTCTAACGATATGATTTTACGCGGATAATTTGAGTCGAACGAGAGGAGAGGGGTGCGATTGAAAACTCCCTTCGCGAAAGTACTGCGCCATTGCGATAGGAGAGGAGGTTCAAAAGCGAGCAATACGTCCGTGTGATTCGATGACGTTGATCGTCCTCGGTATATCGGTCGTATGTACCTCCCGGGCATATCGGGTTTGTAACGCTGCCATACGCACAGTCAGGCTGGTGTTAGTTCAGCCGACGGACTGACGACTGTCATTTTCGAAGTTTTGCTACGATCAGCAGAGATTCTTTTTTATTGCGTACGCGGATCGTTCTCGCGATGCATTGTCATACAAAGCGAGAAAACATCGTCACCGTTCGCCCGTCGCGCCGAACAAGGAGACGAGAAGAAAAATTCAATTCCATTTGTAATGCGGTTTTACATCGGTGCCTTGTAGTACCTCGTCGACTTTATAATTCGATTCGCGTTCGCAGATTAAACGAAAAATAGAATCGACGCCTCGCCGTTCGATTTTTAAGAAATCCAAGCCCGACGGAACGGGTCGGATTCTGTTTTTGAGGCTCGGCGATTTGTCATCCGGACATGCACGGCGATTGAAAAATAATTGAACACTGTTCTGAATTTATATACGGTATTTAATTGTTTTCGCATCGGCCCCGTGGCCTCTCATACAATTTTACCGTCGACCGAATCGATTTCTCGAATGACAAGCTAAATCGTGCTTTGTGCTTTAGCAAAGTCTCGTCGATGATGTCAACTTCTTTTGATAGCTGTTTTATCATACAGCTTTAGAACAAGATAATAGTCCGTAGGCTGTCTACTATTATTATGGGTTTATTATATCCTTGCAACTTCATACCGTGTCACTTGTTCCTTTACGTTCTAATACGATCCCACTCTACTCTTCCCCTTCTACGACGCTTTCCCACACGCGTTCAATCTCCGTTGTGATTAATCCGGTACGGACAGAGGGGGGATCCTGTAATCCCCTCAATTCGAGTCAATTCCCCTGATCTGGCGACATTGACTCAGACTCGTGACGAAGAAGAAGCGATATGCATAGCTATGCAGTTTTATGTTAAATAATTTTAATAGACTATTGGACGTTCCTAGACAGATAAAAGATACATAAGTATTTATGGTACTGTAAAAATTTTTGCATAAAAATAGTAAATTTTCAATAAATATATACAGGGTGGGGCAATAACTATGACCACATTAAATATTGCCGTTATTTGTAATAATATGAAAAAATGTTGTATACAAAACTTACACGGTATGGTAAGGGTCATATTGCGATACAAACATTTTCTGCGTGGGTGGATGCATAGAAGAGATTTCGAGGTTACCTTGATTTTTTTAAATCGAAAGACCTACTTTTTGTATAATGAATCGATAGATTATCGAATTCCGAGTAAAAATGTATTGACCTTCGTATGCCCTAAACCTAATAGTTAACGAGATATTATCCAAAGAAGAATGAAAATTATTTCGATGATATCTCGTTAACTATTAGATTTAGGACGTATGGAGGTCAATACATTTTTACTCAGAATTCGATAGTCTATCGATTCATGATACAGAAAATAGGTCTTTTCATTAAAAAAAATCAAGGTGACCTTGAAATCTCCTCTTTGCCTCCACCCACGCAAAAAATGTTTGTGGCACAATATGTCCCCCTCTATACCGTGTAAGTTTTGTATACAACATTTTTCCATATTATTACAAATAACGACAATATTTAAAGTGGTCATAGTTATTGCCCCACCCTGTATATGTGCAATACATGTCTGCAATTATATGTATTGCAACTTGCAGAAAATATTAATGCAATAAAATACAATTCCAGCAATAATTAAATAAATGAAAGGAAATGGTTTACATTCATTGTCATCACTTACGAACACTAATGTAATACCCAAGTTTCATCCCCAGGATGCATCTTGTTTCACGAAACAATTTTTAGGGCGTCAGACTCGTTCCACTTCGCTAGCATAAATGTCCCCGCATCGTGATGTAAACGGCCATTTAGGAGTTCTCGCGCGATTAGGTGGCGAAAGTTTAAAAGCACCGCAGTCGAAGCCCTTATCATTTGGAGGATGCGCTTCTTTCAATTTATTTCTGTCCAAGTTCCTCCTGAAACTGCTGTTTCGTGGACACCTAGTACACTGTATATTCGCAGATAATTTTATTTCACTTTGGCTACAGTTTGATAGCGCAACTTCATTTGCTCGTGTGCCCCGCAACTTCCTCCCCCGAACTTATGTAGACCACCGTGCGCACGACTCGTCGCGAAAATAACTAAACTTTTCTAAAATAACAAAAATTTCGGGTAAAAAACGTTCTGCGGTAGAAGCATGTATTCTCGCTTCTCAGGTTTTAACAATACACCGTCGTGCACAGCAGAGAACAGAATTGAATCAGCGCGAAGGCTTCTTTTAGAAAATAATACTTTGTTTGTATATCACGATAGAGAATGGGAGTGACTTTTAATGAATATTAATCTGCACTTATTTTAATGCAGACAACATATCAATTTATTTTATTATACATTCTCCCGGAATATTTTTAATTTTGTTAACAATTGTTTAGTATCGTTCACAGTTTCGGAGATATTCGATTGGGTCGATTTAGATGGGACACCCTGTATAATCAATAATTTCATGAATATTTTCAATAAAGTATTTAGTCACAATCTGCGCTGATAAATATTGGTAAATATTTCCTTTTTTTCCATTCTCTATTTTCTATTAAACAAATTCTTAAAATATATTCATATATTCAGAACTGTTTTCTTTTTTATTCGTTTTCGTCGTGTTAGTATAGCATGACCTACCGTGCTATGGCACGATATCGAATTTTATAGCATAACCGATCCTCTTCGCTACTGTATATGTATATTCGTAATTTCATTCTCGTGGATTACGATATGGTTCGAATCGAATCCACGATTCTTGATATTGTGCACAAGATGATGCATATGTTCCATCTGGATTGAAGTTGAAACTTCTCTGTGTAACTGTAATTGGATTTCTGAATAGAGGATTAGGGAACGAACACAGGTGGCTGTTATACGTTCTTCTTCTAGTATCCATACACATGCATATATTGGTTAACATATAGTTTGTTATTCTCTGCGAAAACTGAAAATCCTCTGTTACTTCACAAATTATTATATTATTTTTATACTATGTCCCATTGACAAGTACGTAGTAGTTTTAATTCCTCCAGCCGTATTTCAACGAGTCAGACTCGCGATGATGATTCTAACAAAGTCTAACAAATATGAATGCTATGCCTAACATTTTAGATGAAATAAAATTGCGGATTCGTTCGTAATCAATATACAGTCCGCGACAAAAAGATGGCACACCCGTAAATATTGCTATTTCTGAAAACTGTGATGAAATTTGATACGTTTCTCACCGTGTATGTACTTCGGTGGTGCTTTAAGGTTACTTACACCGACGGAGATAAGGACTGCGTCTCCTAGACAGACGACACTCGCGTGTGACTGCACACAGTCACCACAGTACACTCACACACCGCTAGACCACGTATACGTACGCAAAGATTGCAAGGGTCCGGGGATTCCACTTCTGATATCTTAATAATGCAAAGACGGGGTTTCTTATTAGTCAAAATCGGTAGATAAAAGATCAATCTATTGCCTCTATGAGCTATTTGCCTCAAAAGTCTTACTTTTACGTTTACGACGCGTAATTCTCATTATTCTGCAGCATGTCGCGGAGCCGCGAGTAGCAATGGAGAGGCGACGGTGCTGCCGCCTATCGTGGCTGTCGATATGCTACCGAATAATGAGAATTACGCGTCGTAAACGTAAAAGTAAGACTTTTGAGGCAAATAGCCCCCTAGATTGATCTTTTATCTACCGATTTTGACTAATAAGAAACCCCGTCTTTGCATTATTGAGAAATCAGAAGTGGAATCCCGGACCCTTGCAATCCTCGCGTACGTATACGTGGTCTAGCGGTGTGTGAGTGTACTGTGGTGATTGTGTGCAGTCACGCGCGAGTGTCGTCTGTCTAGGAGACGCAGTCCTTAAGCGGAGGTTACAGATTCTAGTCTAAATGTAAACAACCGGGGTTACCGACGCGACAAAATGATGGCACAGTCTTAAAATTCTTTCTCTGCCGTTAACGCTAGACCGTCGGACTGTTTGTATCGTGTACTATTTTACTGTGCATTAAATATTGTGCGTGTTTCTTATTATCTCCTATTGAAATTACACTATGGCTAGTGGAAAATCTTTATCCGATGCTGAAATAAAAACGATTTTGACATTGCGTAATGAGAATTACTCGGTTTCAAAAATTGCACGTATTATACATCGAAGCAGAAAAGTGGTGTATAATTTATTAAAAAATCCTAAAACATACGGTAAAAAAAAGAGTTCCGGTAGACCGAAAGCGGTAAGCGATCGCGGAAAACGTGCAATTTTAAAAGGAGCTTCGAATTCTTCGGGAACATCGCGACAAATCGCTAAAGCACCTGGCGTACATACAAATGTACGTAATGTGCAAAGGATAATAAAAGAATGTCCGCGCTTAGTTCGAATGAAATTGAAAAGAAAACCACCTTTAACCGTTCAGCATAAATCGGGGCGTCTGAAATTTGCACAAGAGCACATACATTGGAGAAAAAAATGGCGTCGTGTTATTTTTAGCGATGAGAAAAGGTTCGATCTAGATGGGCCGGATGGTTTCGCACACTATTTTCACGATCTGCGGAAAGAAGAAAGAATATTAAGCCGCGGACACATAGGTGGCGGAGGAGCAATGCTTTGGGCCGGAATTGGTTATCGAGGAGCGACCAAAGTAAAATTTATTATGAAAACTATGAACAGCAAAATTTATATAGATTCGATGGACGAACAATTAACTAAATTCGGACAGACAATTTCCGGGGAAAATTTTACATTTCAGCAGGATAATGCAAACGTGCATACCGCAAAATCCGTTAAGCGGTACTTTGAGCAAAACAAAATTAGTGTCTTAAAGTGGCCAGCGAGATCGCCAGATCTCAACGTAATTGAACATTGTTGGGCACAACTGGCAAGACATGTTTACGAAGGCGGAAGACAATTCCAAAGCCTTGCAGATTTAAAAACGTGCATAGAACAAAAATGGACAAAAATACGGCCAAAATATATTAAAAAACTCTTTGAGTCGCTTCCGAAACGTATGTTGGCTATTCTGGAAAATAAGGGAGGCCACGCAAAGTATTAAACACAATGTTATATATTTTATGTACGTAAATTACGTTTTTTTTGTAAGTAATTTATTTAATTTTGGCCTGGCGCCCAAGAAATTGAGCTTGGCTTTACATATCTTCTGTATCACTCATCCTTCCATCCATCTATCCATCCATCTATCCATCCATTCTTCCACCCATTCATCCATATCCTATGCCATTTGTTAATCTCATCTAGTCTAACCTAACCTAATCTAATCTGATCTATTCTGATCTATCCTATTATCTTACATCTAATATTGCCTCTCCCTCTTTTCTTTTGGTTATTTCTTTCCTTTTTGCTTCCACACTCCTAAACCAGTTTACTGTTTCTCTCACTCTTTTACTTTGTACTATCTTTTCTGTACTTAAATTTGTTCTTTCCGTCTCTTCACAGTCCTCTGCAAGACGTTTTTTTTTGTATATGTGCCATCATTTTGTCGTACCGATTATTGTTATTTCCTTGTTTCCATAAACAAACGGACATTTTCTGTAATTTCATTGTTTGTAATGTAATTTATTTTGTAATAAAAATGTATAAGTACCAAGAAAGACTACATTTATTATGTCCAAATGATGAAAATATTGAATTTTCGTAGTGTGCCATCTTTCTGTCGCGGACTGTACAACTCGTTGTGCAAAATATTTTAAGTTGGAATATCTCTCGGATCTAATATAAGTATTGTAAAAATTAATTTTTGGATTACGAATTCCGGATCACGGATTACGAATTCCGTGGCCCCTACTTCGAAGGTTAAATTTGTGTTCCCGGGGTCATTTTAAGAAAAAAATGATCTTACCTAACCCTTTTTTTTTTTCTTTTTTTAACGTAGGAATCCAATGCTATTACGCATACCCCGACCTCCTGGGGGAGTTCGGGGTTATGTGGGGCTCTTCTGACCTGAAGGGTCAGACATACCCACTAACCTATACCTACGGTGACCTCGCTGAGCTAAGTAGGAGGTGGGATCTCGTGAACGAATGCCACCGACCACCTCCAGCCCCTGGCTTAAGAGCCCCATCCTGGGGGGGAGAGAAGCTCCCCCCAGCAAAAAGCCAATCTATTCTATTTGGACCCCGTGTAGGTCACTGCACGGTGTCCCCCTTCCCAGGAGTTGTTCGGCTGAGCTTCCCGAGGCCCAAGCTCCGTCCACCCTCAACTCCCGGAGACCCCCTCCCTCGCTCGGACGCATGGCCCGGGGCCCACGTCCGGCAGAAGGAGGAGGTCGCCGCACGCGCTACAAGAGAAAAAGGGATATCCAAAGGGCGAGGGAGAAAAGTGAGGGGGGACCTGTAAGTACTCAGTCCCCGGACCCCTCCCCCCAATTAAACCCCAATCGGATTATTGGACCGTGCGGACGGGGCTGGGCAGGAGGCAAGCATGCCCCCTACCCCGCCCACACGGCCCACCCATCCCAACAATGTACCCCAAAGGATAGGAATAAGGTAGTAGGACTGTACGGACGGGGCTGGGCAGGAGGCAAACATGCCCCCCACCCGTCCCAGAAAGATCTTACCTAACCTAACCTAACCTCACCTTCTCATTGTAGATGTCCAGAATTTGGTCTTTTCATAACGGAGCGTTCACCGAAATATAAATATACTCAGAAACTGCGCAGCTGATAGAAAAATGTCATACTACATAAATTGTTGGAAATTTAATTTTCTACAAAAAAGATCTTTTGATATTTTGCCATATTTCGCATAGTAACCGAGATATTTGCAGATTTATAAAAAACAGGAAATCTACTTTACCGGCTAGAACAGGCCCATTCGATACCTGTTATATATACATTTTTTTCTTAAAATAACCACAAGAACACAAATTTAACCTCTAAACAAGGGGCCACGGAAATCGTAATCTCCCCCATTGTTGCACTGTAACTCGCTTGCCTTTTGTATGCATACAACGAGAAACAAAAGTTTCAATAGAAATATAACGAGCCGCACAATATAACGTTGGCCAGGCCCTGTTTTTAGATTAAAGACGTGTGGAAAAAGTACATTTATGTACACCCATAACATGGAAACAGTGGTTGGTGTCCTCAATACCCACTAAAAAGACCACACGTCTAAGGACCGGGGCCCTTCCTCCAACTTTCAGCCCACACAGCAGACGAGGGCCCACTGTTCCTATTTCTCCCATCTGCGAGTTTATCGCGTGCCCTGCCCACTCATGTTCTTCGCTCAAAACTCATGTCCTTGGCTCAAAATGTTGGCCAGGCCTGGATTAGATGGTACCCAGCCGCAACCGAAGCGGTTCACGGTTCTAATTCCGAAGGTTCGATCGGGCTGTCATTGTTCTTTTGATCCGATGGTATCTGGCGAGCCCGACGACGACGGACGCGTCGGTTTTCGCGCGCTTCGGACAGCACGAGGGTTCGCGTAGTTTTCTCCCCAACGCGTCGCGTCGTCGACGGAGGAGCTTGCGCCAGTTTGGTGTGCGTCGCACAGAGAGACGCGCGCCGCGACGCGACGCGCCACGGAACGGAACGCTCCTCGGGCCAGGTGACCCTTTTCGTAGTGGCACGCGAGCACCCGGTGCCAGTTTCGTTCAACTGATCGGAGAAGAATCATCTCTGTGGGTGGTCATGACCGATCATTCGCCGAGACCACGCTGCTGGCCCGTTTGACGATCGATCTCACCGCGATCGCTCCCAATCGATTCGGGGACACCGTGTCCGTGCGTGTTCAAACTCCTCGAAACGATCGAATCCAGTGGAAAAAAAAATCTTCAACCGGAAACTATCCAAGTATCGTTTAGGGATTATCGGTATCCTCGAAATTGTTCGGTACAGTGATAGCAAAGACGCACAGGAGCAATGAGGATTGTGTGTGTTCCGTGACAGGGTCCTAAATTTGCATCCTCGAACTCCTACTGGCCGTTTCTGGCTTGTTTCCTCCGTTTCAGTGTTTCATTTGAGTTTGATGGGTGTCCACGAATTAACACCTCTCTGCACCGACACCCTCTCGGTCTCCAAGGTGTTCCCAGGGTCTGTCCGATAGAAAGACTTTGGATGGTTCGGGCAGATCTTTTGTGTGGAGTTTGTGTTGCGGTTGAACTCACTGATAGTTGATTCCGAGTGAAGTGTGTCGAGTCGTTGTTTGGTGCGCAAGATTGTTGTCGTCGGGAAACGCACTCGGAGTTGTCGTAAGCTGACCGGGGCAATGTTGAGTATGATAGATGGTCGGGGAGAATCTGTGTCCGGCTAATGTGAAAATCGAGTTGGTACTGTGCTGACAGAAAACAGTTTCGGACTGGTGACCATGCGATCGGACAGGTTAATGCGTGGCTAAATAGTAATTGTCTGAAAGCCGCGACGATTGTTCCTAATTATTGACTGCGACCGCTTGGTTTTGCGGCTGTCAGTCAGGTTTCAACGGTTTCCACGGGGATTACGGTGAGTGTCCAGTGTGACCGGGAGAATATTATTTTCAGATTACACGTTACTTAGTGTAATCACGCGGACCCAGGAATGTTGATAGAGAAGAAAGCGATTGGATCGTTAATCAAATCTGAAATGATCGTTAACGGTGCGTCGGAGATCAACCATGTTGTATTTTTACGGTTCATTGTGATCAAATGGAGGGTAAAACAGGTTGAAAAGATTTTTTGTTAAGGTTGTTTATTTATAACGGTCGCGTTAACATCGAGGCCATTAGGTTCATTATCTCGTATCGGTAATTACTAATTTTTGTAAATTAGTATCATATAAGACCCAACAACTTGTGAACAATTTTTTATTTATTTTCAATCTATTAAACATATTAATAAACATTTTATTTTTCTCTGTCATCTCTGGCCCATAAAATTGAAAATTACAGTGATATATTAAAATTATTACTGAACCATTTTCTTTATTCTTTTATGAATTTTAATCGCGACTCTTCTTAAACAATTACATATCGTTCAACTAATATTTCCAGTACAAAATTATTAACAGATAAACGTTTACTTAATCTACAGTGATCGACTGTATTACCGAATGTGTACACAAATTGTTAGTAAAATTGTCAGCTCATTACACATGACTAATCATTTTTACCTGAATTGCAACAAATTGGAATGAAAAAGAAATTAATTATTTTCTTATTTCGTTCAGTATGTTTAAATTCTCTGAAGTTTTTCTGCATTAAATTACACTATCGATCATCCACTGCAGATGCGGAATGAGACACGTTTCTTATTTGCTGTTAACTAATTTGTATACGGTGCTCCGCGAAATTTCATACACATGTAGAACAAATGTATTAAATCCGTAATTGTTTCATAATTCGAGCACACTCAGCCTGGGGTAATCAATTTTCTTGAAAACAAAAATACAGCGAACTTGATACGAAAATATATTGTAACCAATGGTACATTTCCCGTTGCACGGGAATTATTCGCTATAGATTTATCACTGTTGTTAACGCATTTATAATAAAAATGTGAAACTAGTTTCATCTTTGTCTTATCTATATAAACACTTTCACTGATATTTCTTATGCATTTTGTTCAAAAATTTCGTCATTCGATTTTCAACCATTTTTGTTATAATAAAAAACGTATCTGTGTCGTGCTAGATATTTCTCGATTTTTCTTTTGCAATTGACAAAATGGAGGAAGAATGTATGCTTCGATTCTCAATCGGCACACAGACATACATCTCTGTCACATGGTGCGAATGTTTGCATACAAAATTGTTTTAAACCTATTGCTGTTTGCTCTTCTCATCCGTTGATATTAACTGTAAACATGAATTATACAGTTCCGATTCGTACGAGTAAAGCTCGCGACTCGGGTGGAAACATTTTTATGCGACGGTAAACAATACGTACACATATAAAGTACTTATAATGTCATGAACAATATCGGCTGATCTTCGTACGAACAAACAAATATTAATTAAATGTTCCAGTATATGTATCATTCATACGGATCTACAAAATGTATTTTTCAAATTTTCAATATAGAACCACACATAAACAAAAGTTGTGAACAACAAATTTAGTATTCCCTCTAAAATCCGATCAGTTGCAATTCTTTCTAACATCTCAAAAAGTAAAAGTGTGCGATCGTTACAATGATTGTACGATGTAAGTTATAATATCTATAGTACGAATATTGTGGATTTAATATTGTTCATTGAATATGTATTTAATGAATGTCGTGCTTCGAAATATGGCGTGGTAAGCAAACGAAATGAGGGAATGATTTTATTTAACAACGATACAACATTAATTTCATTTACAAAATCATTTACAGATTTATTTTTATGTCGACTTATTTATCCGTGATAAGCAGGCTATGGGTTTTTATGTAGATATCGATCCCTTGACATTGTTTTACAAGAATTATCTGCACTGCTTTACGGATACCTGCGCTTGTGTGAAAATATTAAAAACTTAGTACCAACGTACAACGATGCAAATCGTACTTCTACATAAAATACAAAATATATATAATTGAGAATAAGCGCAATGAAAAAAATAGTTGACCTTTTTGACCTTGAAATTCATTTCCCGCCAGCTTATATACACATATACAGTGGGTGTGGAAAGTATTCGTACGACATTTATAAAATAGAATAACTTTTTTATAATTGTACCAAACGACCTGATTTTTTACAATCGATTAGAAGCATTGGCTTACGAAATGATATGCAAATAAGTTTTTCCAGAAATTATAATTTACAATGTTATATGCAAAAATAAAAAAGACATTTTATAAAACATTTTTATTTGGGTCCTCAATGAAAATTTAAAATATACACATCCTGAAAATTTCATCGAAATCGGTTGACGCAGGAAAAAACGACACGCACCGAAAGATGTACGATTCTGTGGATTTTAAGCAGAAACTGATCAAAAGTCGTGTAAAACTACGATTTTCACCATTTTTAACCGCTTCTAGCTTGTGTGTATGTTAATTAATTTCGATGAAATTTTCAGCATGTGTGTAACAACCGTAGATATACAAAACATATATTTTAACTCTTTGCACTCGGAGCTATTTTAACTGGAAAATTAAACATTTCTTCCGATCTAGAATATTTCCATCCCGTATGATTTTTTAAATTTGGTGGATATGAAATTGTTGTAATACCTCATACAATACTTAAATGTTGAGTAATTGATTGGATACCGACATATCTAATAATGTAAACAATAAAATCTATAGTAGATAGATTTACAAAACATATATTTAAAATGTTCTTTAAGGGTCCAAATAAAAAAGTTTAAAAAAATGTCTTCTTTATTTCTGAATGCAACCTTGTAAATTATAATTTTTGGAAAATTTTTTTTGCATATCATTTCGTAAACCAATGCTTCTAATTGATTATAAAAGATCAGGTCGTTTGGTACAATTATAAAAAAGTTATTCTATTTTAAAAGGTGTACGAATACTTTCCACACCCACTGTATATCCACCAAACTAAGAGTGTAAAATATACACTCTGTACATTAAATCCAAAACCACTATTTCTTAAAAGTGTAAGTGGCTTAACCATTCGATCATCCACTGCATGTATAAGTAATTCCTTTCACTGTTCCATATTTCAGTAACTCATGTCTGTCACAAACGCATAAGATCCACAGTCCATTAGTTTCGTTTCAATAAATTTAAAAAGTGGTATCATTTTTCAACTACAATTATCCTATTTTCAAAAACTGGTATTCGTACACGTTCTTTATTGTGGCTATGAATAAAGATCCTTTGGTCTGCGGTGGTGGGATGCAGCCGAAGGAGCGTAAACGGCAATTTAAGCAACAGACCTTATAAACAGTGATGGGATGAACGGGAAAGGGGAAAAAGGTATAACTTATTCGGAGTAGGTCGTATTAGATGTTCCATGAAAATATTATGTTCGCCGTTCGTATCTGTATGCCAGGCTCGATTTGGGTCAAATGTAAAAAGCTCCTATTGCAATTCAGTAGCTAACTACTGACTGAGTCTATGACCTGCATCTGGTGTTCAACTCGAGCGACCATGGTCGCTGGAAATCGCGTCCGCATCTGCATTCACATTTATATGTGGGGAAGACGCTTGTAGATAAGTTCGTTTCTTCTCATATCACGTGTCGAATATATTTGTGCACACTGTATTACGACAGAATTGTATCGTTCGCGTTAACCCTACGATTAGAGTCGCCACAGATTATGATCCCCCCACCCCCCAACACTCTATCATCCCCTTCCACGAAGCTAGTTCGCCGCGGCCCGATCACGTGACGCGTTCCGTATCTGTCGTGCACGTGTCCGGTACTGGCAGAGAGGGGGTTACGTTTTCCCCTTGTTTCGTGCTCCTTCCCCTCATCTGGCAAATCTGTCCACCTTAAGGGAGTAGACTCCTTGTTCCAGGACTGCAAGGGTTTGGGATTCGCGTTTTAATTTCTCGATAATACAAAAGAGGGGTTTTCGAGTAGCCAAAAACGTTAGATAAAAGATCGATCTAGGACGCTATCGCCCTCAAAAGTCCTATTTTTTCGTTCACGAGGCGTAATTTGCATTATTTGGAAGCATGTAACTATAAAAATAGCTATATGGGCAGTTGTATGCATCCGAATAATGCAAATTACGCCTCGTAAACGAAAAAATAGGACTTTCGAGGGCGATAGCGTCCTAGATTGATCTTTTATCTACCGCTTTTGACTACTGAAAACCCCCGTTTTTGTATTATCGAGAAATGAGAACGCGAATCCCGCACGCTTGCAATCCTGGAAAAAGGAGTCTATTTCCTGAAAGCTTCGACATTTTATCATAATAATAGTAATACTAACTATGACAGTTTTTTATTTTATTTGTAACATTATGCCTTCGACGGGACGATTTTTTAAGTAATTCCTATGACGATTATACAGTTTTCTTTGGTCGGGTTGCTGCATTTTAGGTGCATTTTTAATGGTTAATAACTAGAAAACGAAGCTGAAGTCGCAATTTTTTTATTCTCTTTAAATTTTCTCCTATCTGTAGTCGAACACCCTATACTTTTTGATAAAAATCGCTAAAACATGAAAATATAGTCATTTTTAGTGTTAAATAGACTAAAGTATTTTTAACTGTGACTTGAAAGTGTCTTTTAACTGTATCGGTTTAGATATTTCCAATGCTATGCAGTATTCATTAGCCTACTTTAGTACGATAACGCTTTGAAATTGCCTTTTGCATATTCACCTCGTTCTACTGACTCATTTTTGTCGACATTTCATTTCGTTCTGACGGAACGGAACAGTTCAAATTTTGTAAGATTTGGTCTATTTGAGTGAATATTAAAAATTTTGAAACCCGTTCTAAATCCCAAACATGCAAAATTTATTAATCGTTTAATCAAATTTCTTAATGTTTCGATTTGAAAACGCCTCTGGGACACAAACATATTGTAGTATGTGCACTAATCGTCATAAAGCAGGCAAATATTTAACATGCAAATTCGCATTGCAGTCTGTTATCCTGTTCTACGTGGCAGCATATAGACTGGTCGATCATAATCAAATGGTCATCTTATGTGTTTTTTAAAAACATTCTTCCTGAACGGAATATCCAATGAAACTAAAATTTCTATCTCTTATTTCATATTGTGTATTATGTATTTTAGATTTCAGACTTTGTTTTTTTTTGTAGTTTCATAAATATTAGGTAAATTATTGTGCAGGTTTTTATTTTCTTGTATTTTTGTATTATACAATATATTAAATAATCATGATTAAGGTCGTGGAGAAAATCAAATAGCGAATAACGTTGAGTTCTAGTCATTTTTATTTTATACTACACGAGACATATTTCGATTCTCAGTGAATATTGCATCAAGTCTGATTAGGCAGTCAAAGTGTTAATGTGAAATCATTCGAATTCCTTTGCAAATGTAACTCGATCGGTTACCAGATGGAATTGCAAGCTTTTAACGTACGATTTGGTCAATGATAATTCGTACATTTCAATTTTGCTTCGTTAGAGAGTTATTCACCCTTCTCCCGTATCGCCGTTTGGTATTCATTGAAGTCCGTCAATATGTGAATGTTATTTTAACCAGTGTATAAAATACTTTCGGTGAATTTAAATTTTCAACGTATTTAAAATATAGGTCATACGGAAAACATGCTCGTTCAGCGTATATTCCATTCGTTTTCTGTGCATACTATTTACACAGATATGGCAATCGAATGTTTTAATTTTTCATCGAAATAAAGTTTTTTCCAATCGCCTGATTCTAGGTCAAAAGTGCTACATTAAAA
Source organism: Lasioglossum figueresi (assembly GCA_028455805.1). Classification (NCBI taxonomy): domain Eukaryota; kingdom Metazoa; phylum Arthropoda; class Insecta; order Hymenoptera; family Halictidae; genus Lasioglossum; species Lasioglossum figueresi. The sequence goes on along the minus strand of CM052200.1, from coordinate 23,111,224 downwards.
CTGTACAAACCCATATTCATTATTTTCATTTTTTAACAGATTATTTGAACAACATCAGACCCAAGGGAGACGCTTGAGATTCATTGAATTACGAATGCATTTTTAACTTCATATTATTTGGTTACTTCACCAGACGGTACTGGTTCCTTATTTTTGTTCCAGTGAAAAAAAATCACGTACCAATTTTTATGGAGTCGTAAAGAAGACGGTAGAGTCTTCAAATTTATGGTAGTTTCATTTACCCAAAAATGTTTAAAAGATTTTGAAGATCTTTATTTTCTTCTTATTCTTTCATTTTTAAGGAAAAAATAAGTCTCCTGTTTCCCACCTGCAACTGCCACTGTCCTATTTGTTTATGTAAAATTATCACAATTTAAATATGGACAATTGTTGAGAATCGGACACTGTAATGTTTAAATAATTTTTCGATTCAGTGTATATAGTAAATATTGATTTTCATGTTGTTGTAATACTTCAAGAAGAAACAATTTCTATATTTTTAATTTTATTTTTATACTTTGTAGTTGATTATATATGATATTTTGTATTATATATAAAAGAATGCTTATGGAGGGTATGTCGTAACAATGCCATAACAAAAGTATGATGTATTCCAGACGTGTCGGTGAGTTAACACTAAACCCACAATAAAAATAATTTTATACGAAATGGCTGTATAGATATCTTTAGTGGAGCACGTATTACAATAGGAGCTGCACAAAGTCTAAATAAAATCAATCTTGTCGTTTTTATAAGAAGGAACATGTACCAGTTTCTTTTAAGGCTCGATAGGTTTAGTGTTAATTCATCTACTGTAATGATTGAATGTTTTATGGGAAGCATCGAAAGTTCCGGCACAGTAATATAAAATTAATTACTAAATGCACGCTGTAATGTCTTACAGGATTTAACCTAAACTCGTCATATTCGTAAATAAACATTTTAATCTGTCGTACGAGAGCATAACGTAACTAAATATACCTACAATATTCACGACTATTATGAGCTTGTATTTTATTGTGCGAGGGGAGCCAGGACGTAATCGCGAGTGCAAAAATCCCAGGTGATAATTTGTGTCACCATGCTGCAAGTTTCCAAGCTCTAACGGGCGAGGGGGACTCGACAATATTTTTATTCGGGAAAGTGGACCAACGTGTTTCACAGTCACGGAACAGATTTAACAGTTCCCTCGCTGGCCTCTTACGGCACCGAAGCATTTTTCCGCGACTTGAAAGCAATCAAACGAACACAAATAAACGTGAAACTGTACAGCCCGCAGTCGTATTTCGGAACACAACAATTAAAATCGTTTTTCGAATAGTTTCGAACACCAGGTTACGGATCATACACGACGTATCCTGAATTGCGTCTAATGACGTGGCACACTGTGCGCTACTACTGAAATTTATAAATACGTGTTCTGGATATTCCACCAGCTGTAATGCGTCGTCCATGAAAATTCTTCGATAACGTCCGCGTCCGCTATATTTCACCTGTCTTTTACATTTTACTCGGTTTACTGCGTTGCCGTATTAATATTTTCAACGTGCTACGCAAGTGTGTCTAAATAGAAAAATACGAGCACACAGAGTGTTGCAAATTTATATGTACGAAAAAATATGAATAATCTACGACGAATAAATAAAATTTAATTTGCACAAATTATTTGTTCTCAGAATGTCTTTTTTAAAATTTAAAACTGCTTGAATTTAATCATTTTCTGAACGATATGAACAATCTACGATGTATAAATGAAATTTGAATAAAATATTTGTTCTTAGAATGTCTATTTTCATTGAAAAAGCGCATCTTTTGATTGGTCTCTGTTAAACTGCTTGAATGTAATAATTTTCTGAAC
>CM052200.1:22951277-23104723 GCA_028455805.1 Lasioglossum figueresi | reverse complement strand
TAAACGTTTCGTTAAATCGAGCAGTTTATCAAAATACAGAAAAATATAATTGTATTAAATTATAGATACCGAATGTATATGAACATGTTGACTTTTATTAAACGTTTCGTTAAATCGAGCAGTTTATCAAAATACAGAAAAATATGATTGTATTAAATTATAGATACCGAATGTATGAACATGTTGACTTTTATTAAACGTTTCGTTAAATCGAGCAGTTTATCAAAATACAGAAAAATATGATTGTATTAAATTATAGATACCGAATGTATATGAACATGTTTTTTTTTAAACGTTTCGTTAAATCGAGCAGTTTATCAAAATACAGAAAAACATGATTGTATTAAATTATAGATACCGAATGTATGAACATGTTGACTTTTATTAAACGTTTCGTTAAATCAAACAGTTTATCAAAATACGCAAAAATATGATTGTATGTATTTTATTGTTAAGCTAATACTCTCAGATTGGTGCATTTTTCAAATTTTATAATACCTATAATAGCTTTTCCTTTGTTATACAAGTAGAAAATTCTGTTTTTCGATCACGTTCGACTCTCGGAATGGCAACAAGCACAGTAACGATGCAATCAATTTTAAGGGTTGATTTTACGCTTTTAGAGTGAATTATCGCTGAAAGGAAGAATTGTTTCTTGCAGTGTTCAAACGTGCTTTACAATCCAAGAAAGTATCATTAATATCAGAATCTTTGGACTAGGAGCATTTCCTTGTTTCTTGCGAAGTCGATTATACGACCTGAGACGATTATTTCTCGTTTCGAGACATTTCCTCTTTGGAATTTAATTGAATTCTTTTCAATCACACGTCCTGTAACTTTTAATAGCTTAATTTCCCCCTGTTTTACAAAATTCATTCGGAATTACTGTAATCATTAGATTACACAAATGGATAATCAGAATCATAATTAGAATCGCAAGCCGGTAATAATAATTTTTGATACAGGAAAAGTTAGATAAAACTGTCATTTATTATTTAGTTCTTTTCATTATGCCTGTGTCTGCTACCAAAATTATGCCTATACATTATGGTACGCCGCGCAAGTTCATTAGTCAAATAAAGCTCTGTTCAGCGGCGAATGGAATGTGTGTAAAGCAATTTCACTTTCGAGGGCGATTGTTCCTCAAGAGACAACCATAATCACTAGAAAAACTAACTTTTGCATATCACTTAACCCCTAAAGGGGGGAATGAATTTTCGGGAAAACTTTTTGTCACCTGCTCGGCGGAAAGTGTAATTTATGTTGAAATGAATAGGCATGTGAAATGTTACAAAATACCCATTACTGAAATACTTATTAAAAAAATATTTATTATTAGCATATTTTTATCAATAGTGTCTTCTAATAATGAGTTAGATTATCTATAATTTTGAATAATTAATCTGAGAGGTAGGAAGATATACAGGGTGGGACAGAAGAAAATGCGTATGCGACTAATTTTTTTTTAGGTTGAAGCGTTAAGGTGAGATGAAGGTCAACTCTGTGTTTTAAACGGAACGGTATAGTTTTTATTTACGTTCTGGTAATTTCAAGACGAATACAATAATAGAAAGACCTATTATGAAGGTCATTCAAGGTCGCTCAGGGTCAACTTTATCAAATTAACTGTATTTGACAGTTTTGTCCTGTGACGGAAAGAAGACATATCGAATAATACATTTACAGATCTAAAAATAAAATAGTATATCGCGGACGTTAATATAGAAATGCATCGATCGCAAGAATAATTTTAACGAGTCGCTGATACTATATTCGAATTCTTAAAATTTACCGACATTCCTGTTGCTTTCTGTTTTCACCGCTCACTTTGATCACAAATGCATAAGATCGGTAGTCTACAAAATTAGTTTGTCTTTCACTGGTGGAACGAATATTACCATTGGTATGTATTAAACACAGTTTTCTCATCTCTTTAGGTACTACAAACCCTTAAAGTCTTAGACTTCACTTTTCTTCGGGTCCTGTACATTTTCTCATTTTTCTTTGTAGAAAGATGATCCTTTTAAAGGGAACTGTTTCAGTTTCGAAAGTGACTTTAAAACTCTTTTATGCGACACTTACGTGCGGACGAAGAGTGTTCGTAGCACCGTTTGATGAGGTTAAATGTTGGTTTTTTGAGGCTTCGCGTTCGGTGGCTGTAACGAGTACCTGTTTCATGTTGCGTTTTGTTGGCGAGAAGCGAGAGCGGGGGGGGGGGGGCGCTAACCAGTTGAAAACAAGTTGAAATAAATCGAATAATCGGAGGATCAGCCGGCAATGGCGGGACGGAACGAGAAAGGGGCCGATTTGGCCGGAGTAAAAGCGTTGCGCGTTAAAACGCAAATGCCGCCGGAGTGCGGTTTCGTGTTAGGGGCTGTGAAAGGACCTCCAGCTACACCCGTACTTCCATCCTCGTACTCTTCTGAACTGGTTTCCACGCCGTGTTCGTACGCGTCTTTATTGACTTTCGGGGAAAGTGCCAATGCGCGCCCGACTGTCCGCAGTTCACCCGAAATTATTCCAGATCTCTGCTGCCCTTGCACCAGCGTATTGCAATTAATTGTGTTATTATTCATGCATCTTCATGACTATATCCACCGAAAGCGATCAGCGCGTTGATCGATACGGAAAAGTTGCTCAAAATTATACGTCGTGACCTTGACACTGTTTCCAAGATCAACAATATTTTTTATTACATCCTATAGGGCAATAATTATTCCACTGATTTCAAAAGTGCCGTAATGTGAATGGTTGTTGCGTTGAACCTTTTCTAAGTAAAAGTAAACGCTTAGTATGACAGTAATGGTGTTTTATAATTATTTAAATTAACTTTTCGACGTAAATAGATTTATACATTTTCATAACGAAAGCCGAGCTGCATCCATTGTTGCATTAAAAAAAGTCACTCATGAAAGAAACTGACAACATCAAAATTTCCACTGAAACCTTTCTTGCTACGAGTTATTACTTCCAAGATGTCTCCAAAAATTCCAGATGTCAACATTAGTCGAGAAACCCTGTATAATTCTATTAGCGTCGTTTTTCAGCGTTGGAACCTACATCCTCGTTAAATGCCTAAACGAGTCGGTACCCGTGTGAAACTTAATATCGCAGCGAGCGTATAAGCAACCGTTCCTTATTCGCTATTTATTGCCTGCAGCTTGTGCAAGTTCAGAATGGGACATGTTTGGGACGGAGGGTTGGTTACAAGTTTCTAACGCTTGCCACGTGTTAAACGGTGTTTCGTGTAAGATTAGGTTCGTCGGAATTGCCGAGCATCCGACTCGTTTCTACGGCTGGCCAGGAGCATGTAGAATGTAGAGCCGTGGTTCCATTTAAAAGAGTATAAAGATGGAAATTCGTGCGAGGGTGAAAGGTGGAAATTTCGCTGGGGTGATATTCTAGCCCGTTTAAATCCACATTAAATCCGCGTCGAACAGCTGGTAAAAGTGCGTGGGGATATATCGACGGCCTCCGTCCAGGTGTCGGTTTAAAACCGGCTGTTAAATTTTTATTCGTTTGTATCCGGTTTAAAGCGGACACGTTTAGGGGAGGATTAGATCGCCGGTTTTGGATCGTGTTACCCGATGTCCGACCTATAAATTTCTTCGGGGCTGCGTTCGCGTTCGTTGGAGAATCAACCAGCGTGCGCCGACTGTAATGGTCTCGCGTGCGTGTTCGCGCTCGCCATGGTAATAAGCGAGAAGCTTTTATTGCTTGCGGTCCTTTTTGATTCTTCGGTCACACAATTCGTTTTTCTCGTCCATGGTCAACCGAATTTCCCAACACGCATTAGTTCGCCGACATTTCGCGAATAATATAATAATTGAATATTAGGTTGTCCATTATGAAATGTCCGACTTTATTTAGTGACGTGAAACAAACGCAATTTTGTGTATCCAATGTATTCTATCTAGAAATTTGAAGTTTATCGATTCTATTACGGTAAAAATAAAATATTATGGTCATTCGCGTCTTTCATTTACAAGATTGTTATCTTCGTTTTGTAGTTCTTTTTACCATCAGCGACCACTACGTTAATTAATCACCACATTTTCACCAAAATTTCATAACGCTATCGCGAATAAGTTATTTTTCCAGACATGTAATAGGAACACACGACAGTCGCGTTAGTGGACGTTGAAATAAGCTTTGTTTAAAAGTAAAATGTATACAATAAATATAAAACTATAAAAGTAACAGGCACACGATTGCCTTACGAAAACGACAAGAATTAAATCATTTTGACTTTGCGCGATTCTTATTATAATACGTGCTCTAATAAAGATATTTATTCAATCATTTCGTACGAAAGCATCTTTATAATTTCATTAATTGTGAAATAAAAAATCTAGATCCGATCGTTTGTCCGGTCGTGGTAGGTTCAGTGTTAAAGATTAGCTTTTTGTGCCTCAAAGTTTTATATAATAAACCTATAGATTGTAATATAATTTCTTGATCGAAACGTTTTATAAGAGTTGCATTCTAGAATCGGACATTTTATATGCAACAACCTAATATTTTAAACTAGAAGTCGAACAGTTTTATTTTGTTTTTAAAAACATCCTGGGACCTGTACCAGAGTCACCATATTATGATTTGTCTCCTCCCCCTCTCCATTTTTTAAAAATAACATATATTTTCGTGTTCCATCGCGTAGCTCATAAAAAAATACTGTACTGTGGCATGACCTTCAAACGACCTTGACGACTTCGAAGATGAAGGTAAAACTTGAATTTCGTTTGTAAGGAGAATGTACGGCTGTAGAAAGTATCTTTCGTATCACAACTAACAATTATTGTAAGTATAAAAGACTCGACAAGCAAAATAACAAATAATGGATCTATTTATGTATAATTCGCTGACCGGTTCAGCAGCTCAGTTCATTCACTTTTTAGACTGTAAAACAAAGTGTACGCGATACATTTTTAAAAAATTAAATGGCATTATGAAAAAGCACAGAATGGGTTGTTAAATAAAATAAAAAAAGGATGATATTCTAACACTAGCCTTTATATTTTCCGAAACGTTTGGCACGATGTAGGCACGTTATTTATATGGCTTTAAACGAATTCGATATTTGTGTATGGATATAGTTGTGTGCAAAAATGTTATATTCTGTTTTTGAAAGACCTAACCTACATCATTGTCCACCATACTGCATCGACGTAGGATTTTTACAATATTTTAATCTATATATGATTTATAGGTAACAAACAGATCATCTCCTCACAGAAAATAAACTTTTCACTTGGAATTGCGGCTTTATCGTTATTTTTTTGTAAATTGAAGAAATATACGTATAGTATAGCCTCGATCGTCATTTTTGTAATACAGAAAAATTGAAAATAAAAATTCATACATATCTCTATCAGTATTAAGAAAATTTTCGATAGAAACGTTATCATTATTTAGATTAAATAATCTAAACGCGAGTTTAACTACATCTCCATGATGCGAATTTGAAGTACTTTCAGTATTAATGTCATAGAAGATTTTTACAGCCGCGAGCAATACACGTATCCAACATTCGGGCTCATAAATCTTTAAACTTCTTTCGCTGTCTGAGCAGATGTTGTTTCAGCACACGCGAGAAGTTAATTAGCTTCTAGGTTGCTCCACTTGTCCCAGCGAAAATACTGCCGGCCGGTACGCGATATCTGTAATTTCCCGAACAAAAACGTTGGGTATTGTCAAAACAGTGGCTTCGAACTTCCCCCTGACAATACCTGCATGGAAGATTTTACAATTTACACATTTAACCCCGAGCCGTGTCATTTTCTCTAGAGTTACAGTGATCAAAACGTACTTATCCCCAAAAAATGTATCCTCAAAAATGTCGTAGAAGAGAAAGGAAAATTTATACTTTTTGTATGGCTACATTTATTTGAATGCTAAAAATATTGATTACAAACGAATCAAATTTTATTTCACTTGAAAAGAAAGGTGTGACATTCATAGTTGTTAGATTTTGCTTAAACTCTTCGTCACGAGTGTGACTCGTTAAAATACAGCAAGAGGTTAAAAAAAGCTGTTTTACTAATTCATTTTTAAGTTCCATCTTAAAAGTCAGATCTTTAATTGTTAATAACTAAGAAACTAAACCGAAATCGAATTTGTTTAATTCTTCATTTTCGTCTTATATCGTCGTGGAGAACCACCCATTAAATTTTCTTCCACCTGTAGACGAACACACTTATAACATTATCTCAATTTGAGAACGCTTACGTCTTCGTATTAGGGACACCCTGTTTGTATTGTTTATTATTTAACGATACACAAAAAAACTGATTCTTCATTTTCGTCTTATATCGTCATGGAGAACCACCCTTTAAATTTTCTTCCACCTGTAGACGAACACCCTTATAACATTATCTCAAATTGAGAACGCTTATGTCTTCGTATTAGGGACACCCTGTTTTTATTGTTTATTATTTAACGATACACAAAAAAACTGATTCTTAATTTTCGTCTTATATCGTCATGGAGAACCACCCCTTAAATTTACTTCCACCTCTAGACGAACACCCTTATAACATTATCTCAATTTGAGAACGCTTACGTCTTCGTATTAGGGACACCCTGTTTGTATTGATTATTATTTAACGATACACAAAAAAACTGATGTAAAGCTACTATCTAATACATAATTTCGAAGCAATAAATATAAAATTTCAAGAAAACCGCTCCCGTATTGTGATATATGTTACCCCCGCCTCTTCAGAAATTGTGACATTTTTGAAATCCATTAGAAAACGTCAAAACGTTTAACGTGACAATTTGGGATGCTCGGAACCATTTTTTAACCTTACAGCTAAGGGCCACGCTGGTACGCAGTACTTAACTCAATTATTTCATAAGCCGCGCAAATGGCTGCTTCACTCGAGGCGAATCGAATTTCACGCAGAAAACTGCGCGATATAATTACACACGTTGGCCAACAGAATTTAATTTCGCCGGCGAACTGAATATCGGAAGTAATCCGATGCGTATCGCTTTTTGCAGTAAGGCGATCAAAGTTTCCCGATACTTGGCGTTTGTTGTCGACAGGTATTGGACGTGGAAAAAATTACTGAAAGAACTTGCAGCTTCGTTTATCATCCTGATTATTGGAGATTACCGGTCGTTGTCGCAGACATCGTTCCGCGACTTCATCGTCGGCCCGGTAAAGGGATCAGAATTTCCTCGGCGTGGTTATTCGCGAGACCGATGAAATTCTTCGAATAGTTGGGTACGTGGAACAGCTATCTACCCTGCGATTTCAATAATTTTTCGACACGTTGTAGAAATATTTTTTAAACAACATTTCCAGCGAGTTTAAACGAGCCGATAGATGACAGCGCAAGCAAGCGGCAATGTCGATAACGTAGATTTGCAAAGCGTTTAAAATCCCTCAACTTTAAACTCGCATAACTTTTGAACCACTGAGTTCCTAACATTGAAACTTGGATTTTCGGCATCTTCTCGCCAAAATCTATAGGATTACGTAAGAAGTTGGTTACATCGGCTAAGGGGAAACCGTCGGCGCGACGGTATTTATTTTTGAACCGACATTATTCCCTGCCAGCGACGAAGGAGAGAGCGCCGCGTTACGAAGGACGAAAAGTTTTACACACGTTGTGTATCTTACTGGCGTGCTCACGGAACGGGTAGCCGTAAAAAAATGGAGAAATAAATTTATAACTGCAGCTGAAGTATATTCATACATTATTCTCGTGCTTGTTCCTTCGCACGTATCTCGCGCGTAACGTCGGCGGAAGTTTGCTGCCGCGAAACGTCATGTGATAAGAAACATCGTTCGTATTTTTGCCATGATACGTTGATTCGAGCTTGTTCGATTCTTTGTCACATACGAAAGTAACGTAAACTGTCTTGCGGTAATCACAATTTGAAGTGCAGTAACCTGCGAACACACCCTTGCTTTCATGGCTGTGTTTTATTGATTACTTTATAGACGATTGTTCCCTGCATCGTTTCACTTAACATTTTGTATGCGGGACACGTAACCGACACGCAGCTAACACGTTCTACGTATATATTTTTTGTTTCAATGTAAATTTCCATTCGCATAAGATAGTACTTTCCGGGTGCAGGGAGCAAATACAAAGTACCCCTAAACCAAACAGAGTTTGCAATAAACCATTCGACAGCTTGTCCAAAGAAAATATTTTCTGCCAATTTTCAGCCCTATATTTCGACAGGGAGATAGTATTGGTGCGACAAAGGGAATCCGGGTTTTCCGCAATTTCTCTTATCCTCTTCGATTGAAAATTCGGAAAAAAATCAAACATATTCTAGCTATTGGAATGTACATTTACAAATTTTGCCGGAAATGTTAGCTTCGACATGGAATTGTAAAAAATACAAAAAACTTTCGAAATGCTGATTTTTCGTAGAAGTTATGAAATACTAAGTTTATATTATCATTGTTTTAGCATCTGGTTATTGTTTGTGTGAAAACCGTCACCTGTTCAGTATCGCTGTTCGAATGGTCGAATACATTCGCTCAGCTTACCGCGATGAACTGTGTGTGTAATGAACTGCCGAAAATGATTTTAAGGGTACGATCACAGTGGATCCGACGTCCGACCGTTTTGGTGACGTCAAAGGCTTCGGACCGACATTTCAAATGTGTGAGCAGGCTCGTCTGTGAGACCCTTCCAGCTTCGTCCGAATTCGACCTACAGAAGGGCCCTCCCGCGATATATTTCGGTGTAGCGTTCGCTTCCAATAATTTTCATGTCGCCAATTTCGAGGCATCCGTATTTTTAAAAACGGGTCCATAAAGAGGACACTTGGGGCCATATTATCATTATTTTTATTTTTTCAATTTTCGGGTGCTACGATAGCAATGCGCCTGTTTAAAAAACAATTGCAAAATAAACTATGAAAACAAATATTTTTTATTAAATACTCTTATGTATTCACGATGAGAATCAGTTTGACCGTTGTAATTTAATGAAAAACTTGTGACACCTCACATATTACGCCTGTAAAACCATCAATTTTCAAGATTTCAAAGAATTCTTCGAGATATGTATGTACGTTCATATTTGACTAAAGACTGCAACATGTCCAAAATAAACAAAATTTGAAACAGTAATCCTATCTCGCATGGAACGATTCATGTGCATTAATTGTATGTAGATTAACGCTCATGGAAGTATGGATACTCCGAAATAATTAAAAATTAAAAAAATTATTGTTGCGGAGAGAATCGAGTTTCTCTTGTATCGTTGTGTTTATTGTTAGAAACCTTTGCTGTTATAGCGTCCGCGGGTGTATTTGATTCGCCCTCGCAATGTGTTGTTTTTGTTTCTTTGCGGGCTCTCATTAATTGTCTAAGATCACTGTGTTGTTGGGGAACTCAATTGCGTCCATTGTATTCCTCGTAGTATAAGTTATCGTTTGTATTGGCGTTAGTTGTACGCAATGCGTTATTACTTGTGAATGACGAATGTACAAGGGGACGCGCGGAGAGCGAAGGTCTATCATGTTTGCGAGTCTCCAGAAATGGGGATTCCCGCTGGCTTCGCGAAACATGTGTTGGACAACCGTTTGGCTGGAAGACACATGTGCAGGCCGCGTGGTAAGGTCGCTGATAGCAGCGACCTAGGCCCGTTTATGGCCCAAGGAGGAGGGTGTGATCACCCTTCTGAGAATTGGGACCACGTGCACGGTAAGGCCCGAAGGGTCGAACCGGGGCCGGTAGGCCTGCGCAGCCGGCGGGGAGCGGTCCGCGCCAAAACAAACGTAATTATCTTTAGGAGGGTTGGTCGAGAACGAGGGTGTTTTTGCTGAACAGTTCGTAAGACCGCACGCATCTCCTCGCGACCTCTTCGCTAACAAGTTTATATCACGCGGAATAAAGTTAAAACTTCGTCACTACAAGGCGCTCAGTTTTCTATCCTGCGTTGAGTAAATAACAATTATAAAAAAATGCGATTTAGATCAATCGTAAGCAGAAAAATTCAATTACTAAATATTGTTTTCATTTTCTTAGTTTTAAAAATCTCGAGCATAATAAATATGGATTCGAAAAAATCCCCCTGCGTGGTTAGTCATTTTTTATTATTACAATAAAATAAATTCGGTAGGACGAAAACGGGTCCACTGTGATCGTACCCTAAAACGAGGACTCGGCCGACGTCGCTGTTCGTCTCTCTCTTTCCGCACACTTCGGGCGGACTGCGTAGTTCGAGGTGCACGGTGAGGGGGAACGAGCTGCGACGAAATATACACAACAATCGGTCGCTCCATCGCTCTCTCTCTTCGGCGAATTGTCACCATCGAAACGTCGGAATACTTATATTGACACGCGCTCCATCCTTGAAATCTTGCCGATAGATTCAAGCCGACTCTCGTCAATATTCCGTTCCCATTATCTCCCGAGTGACGGTGTAAAAATAAAAAGAACGCTCTCCCACAATCTTGAACAATTTAATCTCTTCCACGCTATTTCAACCCCTTGATCTCAAGTTCAAGTTTCCGCGCAACGGAAACCAACGAGGATCAAAAACAGTTATGGTCGCTAACATATAATTTCTTCTGATTTTTCAAAGTGGATACGTACAGTTGAAGAACAATCAAAAACCGGTAATTTTCTAACGCCCTCTGGTAGAAATCAGGTTGCGTCGAAAAAACTAGTTTGATGTTAACATTAATTTTATGCAGCGGCTATCCTCCAATCGAACACCGGCAACGTGAAATTGATTTTTTATCGTGACACATCATCGCGAAGTGTCTGTACCATTTTTATACGGCGACTCAGTTTACTCGATCGCGAAATAAGATGACACACGAGTCGAAGGGATCACGAAGAAAATGGCAAAGGAGAGACGGATGGATAGGACGAGTGAGCGAGCGTGAAATTTAATTCCACGGGGGCCTGCTCACAGGATAGTTCTCGCACATCCGCGGCTTTAGAATTCTAGGTGTCACCGATCTGCTATTTTAGATTATGGCATTTCCGGTTTAGTTTGACCGGGCTGCAGAAATCATCGTGACATTTATTTTATAATTCAACGACAGTCTCATTGTTTCACGACGCGAGGCTTCAACTAATCCGCGAATCATTTCTTCTGCTTACTCATGTTTTCTGCATCCTTCTTCCCGCATTTTCACGACCGAGTCTTTTTTTAATCCCTTGCCGTACCATTTTCTTTACAGTTACAGCGATTAAAACGTCTTTATCCCCAAAAATGTCGTAGAACGGAAAAGAAAATTGATATATTTGTATGGTTACATTTATTTTAATGCTTAAATATTGATTACAAACGAATCAAATTTTATTTAATCTAAAAAGAAACACATAACATTCATATTTGTTAGACTTTGTTAAAATCATTACGACGAGTTTGACTCGTTAAAATACGGCAAGGGGTTAATATTAAAACACGCGTAATGCATAATGTAAAATGTTTTAGAGAAAAAAAGGATAATTTACCAGCAACATTTTTTTTGTGTACCAGTTCATAACGTATATTTGTGATTTTAACCCCTTACCGTATCATTTTCTTTACAGTTACAGCGATTAAAACGTCTATATCCCCAAAAATGTCGTAGAACGGAAAAGAAAATTGATATATTTGTATGGTTACATTTATTTTAATGCTTAAATATTGATTACAAACGAATAAAATTTTATTTAATCTAAAAAGAAACACATAACATTCGTATTTGTTAGACTTTGTTAAAATCTTCATGACGAGTCTGACTCGTTAAATTTCGGCATGGGATTAATATTAAAACACGCGTAATGCATAATGTAAAAATGTTTTAGAGAAAAAAAGGATAATTTACAGCAACATTTTTTTTGTGTACCAGTTTCATAACGTATATTTGTGATTTTAACCCCTTACCGTATCATTTTCTTTACAGTTACAGCGATTAAACCGTCTATATCCCCAAAAATGTCGTAGAACGGAAAAGAAAATTGATATATTTGTATGGTTACATTTATTTTAATGCTTAAATATTAATTACAAACGAATCAAATTTTATTTAATCTAAAAAGAAACACATAACATTCATATTTGTTAGACTTTGTTCAAATCTTCATGACGAGTCTGACTCGTTAAAATACGGCAAGAGGTTAAGACGAAACTGCGAGGATTATGTCCCGCAACATCCTTAATTTAAATTAGCTTTACATCTTATGGTCTTTACGTTGATATTCTTGCGGAATTGCAGTTCAAGTAGGTCGAGGAATTATGTTTGGTCATTTTTTTTAACATTCCTACGCGAAAGGTATCAGAATGGTTGTACCAAATGGGAAATAAACAATAAAATAATACACATTTTACAGTATGTTCTTAATATTATTGGTTTTTAGTAGAGTTCGTATGAAGGTTAACTTGGTTTTTTTTTCTAAACTGAGAATCAATATATCTTCTAAACTAACCATTTTTCGCCATAAGCGATTCAGTACTTTCATGTAGGGAATAACGAGTAGCATCGAGCGGTGCATTCAAAAATATACGATTTCAATGAAAAAAACAAAGTTGACGTTCATATGACCTCTAGTCCACATAGGAAAAAGATATTTACATCGGAAAATGTGCCCCTGATACAGTTTCGGAGATGTTCGATTGGGTCGATTTAAATGAGACACCCTGTACATTGTTTATTTTAAATGGAACCAAAGAAGATTTTAAAGATCGAGACGTCACATGTAAAAGATCGAGGTTATAATAATTCGATTTCAGTATCGTTCGCGAAAAATCCAAACTTGTTAATGCTAGTCTACTACAACGCAGATTATATGTATAAAGCCAAGTGGTGGGGAAAGTCTCTTAGCAGCGAGGCCTTTCAAAATTAAATTCTGGACCGTGTCGGTTCGTTACGGAAAAACGTGCCTCGTTTCTCCGGCTATTCCACGCCGTCGTTTCTTACCGTCGTTAACACACTTACACGTAGTCGAATCGGTTCTTTAAAGGATTTTCTTCTGTTCCCTCGCAACCTACGTTCCTTAAACTTCGACGTTTTCAGAGCATTAAGGCGCATCGTGTAATTAACTCGTGAATATTCAAACGTCTCCACGACGAGGCATTTAGTATTTAATACTGTCCATTTTTTCCTGGCAACATTAACACTGAAAAGGTTGCAAATAGCATGGTCCAACTGTAGCCATTTCAACATGGGATTTCCAAATGAGTCAATTTCAAATGAAACTATGTTCGCTCTGAACGAATCTGAGATATATAATTAATTATATCAATACTACAATGCCGGACAAAATGATAGAACATTTTATGTATTCGTATATTTCATGTAACATAATCGGATTTATGTACATATTACTCATCCAATATATAGAATTGCAAGTCTGTATCTTGTACACGAAAGAAATTAGAGGAAGAAGTGTAAACATGGACACGTAATATTTTTCGTTATTATATACTCTGGCAGTAATCTATCAACAGTGACGAGAAGCAGACGAGCAAATGGATGGAGGAAACAATTAGACAAAAGTGAAACCGACCAAATTTTTATATTATGGTCATAAAATCAAACTATCACGAAAATTGCGAAGTTATTAAATAGTAGCCGTCACGTTGTGTATAACTTCTTAAAAAATTCGAAAATCTACGAAAAAATGAAAAGTACAGGTAGACCGCGTGCTACAACAGAACGCGACAAACGGGCCACATTACGCGTAGCTTCTAATTATAAGGGTATTGCAAGAAAAATCGCTGAAGAAGCAGGTGTTTCTGCTAACGTAAGAACTGTGCGACATATTGTCCGAAGCAGTAAACATATTAAACGAAAAAAACTTAAAAGAA
This sequence comes from Lasioglossum figueresi, assembly GCA_028455805.1. Taxonomy (NCBI): domain Eukaryota; kingdom Metazoa; phylum Arthropoda; class Insecta; order Hymenoptera; family Halictidae; genus Lasioglossum; species Lasioglossum figueresi. The sequence continues at coordinate 23,090,939 of CM052200.1, read as the reverse complement.
AACCACTTTTAATTGAGCAACATAAGGAAGCTCGTTTAAAGTTTGCTCGCGATCATGTTTTGTGGAAAAAGAAGTGGAGAAATGTGATATTTAGTGACGAAAAGAAATTTAATTTGGCCGATCCTGGTGGCTGGAATTGCTATTTCCACGATCTAAGAAAAGGAGAACATATACAAGCCGTCGACAAATGGGTGGCGGAAGTTTCAAAGTATGGGCCGGTATTAGAAAAACTGACATAAATTTTTTATCAGGCCGTGTAAACAGCAAAAAAAATATATTGAATTAATAGACGATCAATTATAATATAATCACGCGACTCGTATTGCATGCAGTACGTTTATTTTTCAACAGGACAATGCTGCGATTCATACCGCAAGATGTGTTAATGCTTATTTTAGTTCTAAAAATATGACATGCCTCGATTGGCCGGCCCTTAATATTATTGAAACTACAGGGTGGTTCGCGCAACTTGCACACTTATATAACTTCCAAAGTATGCGTTGCACGCAAAAATTTTGTATACAGAAGTTGCACCGTCTGAAGGGGTACATTATTTAGTGTATTTATTTTTTTACAGGTGGAAGCGTTTCGGAGATTTGAAGGTCGACTTTGTTTTTTTTTTAAATGGAATACCATATTTTTTATATCAAAATATGGAAGAATGTCGAGTTCTGAGTAAAAAGGTGTTGACCTTCATTAGCCCTAAACGTAATAATTAACGAGTGATTTCACTTTATTTCCTGTAAATTTTCTTCTCGTAATATCAAGTTAGAAATTCAACCTTATAACAGATTTCCGCAGGACAGCGGGATGTTTACGTGTCAATGTTTATAAACACGACAATGGCTATCGTGATGTCCTGTGGAAATCTGTGATAAGGATGAATTTCTAACTTGATATTACGAGAAGAAAATTTTCAGGAAATAAAGTGAAATTACTCGTTAATTATTATTAGGTTTAGGGCTAACGAAGGTCAATACCTTTTTACTCAGAACTCGACATTCTTCCATATTAAAAAAACAAACAAAGTCGACCTTCAAATCTCCGAAACGCTTCCAACTGTAAAAAATAAATACACTACATTATGTACCCCTCCAGACCGTGCAATTTCTGTACACAAAACTTTTTCATGCAACGCATACTTCTGGAAGTTATATAGGTGTGCAAGTTGCGTGAACCACCCTGTATATGGGCAGAACTTTCAAGAAACATTTATGAGAATGTAAAACAATACAAAGATGTAATGAGATTAAAACAAAGTATTGTTACAAATTGGAGTCTTTTAAGACAAAAACGTATTAAAAAATTGTTTAAATCAATTCCTAATCGTTTAGTAGATGTTATACAGCGAAAAGGTGGTTTTACTAAATATTAATTTGGAATTCAAGAAAATATTTCTGTTCCAACCATTTTTTAAAAAATAATGTTCTATTATCTTGTCCGACTAAAATCAATACACGTCTATACTATTTTCTCTAACTTCTTTCGTGTACAAGAGACAAGCTTGCAATTCTATATGGATACTTTGAAGGACATATCTAATATACAGGGTGAGTAATATGTACATATATTCTATTGTGTTATATAAAATATACAAATCCATCAAAAGCTCTATCATTTTGTCCGACACTGCAAGTAAAATTATAGTGCACAAATTAAAAATTTAGTTATCGATGTTAAGGTGTTATTGGTAAAACGTTAGACACAACAACTTCCGATAATGATTAGAGTTAAGAGTTCATGCATTTTTGATGCACGATGTTGTCATTAAAATGATGAAAAGAGGAAATGTATGTCCACCCGACCGAGTATGTTTCTCACAAATGATTTAAACAATTCTTATTTTGTATGAAAGTATTCTACATCTTCGTATCGATGTAGATGTGTAAAACCGGCTTGCATTCATTTAAAGAGGCCAAAATTTGTAAACACAAAATTACCTATATCACACAGATCGTAGTATCGTAAACGGGATACGAATATTCAATAATAAATTCTCCTACGAAAATATCCGATCACTTTTGAAGTTTCATGAAAACCGACCAAGCATTATCAGATCCTTGAACAAATATTAAATCAGCCACGAAATTAGCCGTTCTGTACTTCTTAATGCTTGACTATTCTTTGGTCCCCAAAAGAGAATTATACTGACTACTTTCAGCGAAGAATTCTAATTACAGGGGGCCAAGTAGTTGAAGTGGTGATCGAAAAGAAATTGCAAACAGGAAAGGCTTGCTTGGGAAGTCTAAGGTCCCCTTGGATCGAGTTCGAGACGTTCGTTCGACGGAGTTTGGCCTTTCATGGAATGCACTTTTAATTAAAGGCAGCGAGAGCACCGTACTCTAATATCCACACAAACAAATACAGAAATGCCCGTTCAAAGTCTATCGACGGTGATTGAAACACGTTCTTCTTGATTTATACCCGGCCATTGCTTTTAATTCGTTTCCGTGTATCCTTGGTGGCATGGTGGAAAACATCATGGTGGCCACGGAAAGTTCATTCCGCTTCTAATTTCTCAATATTCCCCTCCCACCCCTCTCCCCGTCTTGCTGTTAGTCGTGCTTAAAAGGCAGTCGAACAGGAGGGAGCCTGCAGAACTGATTGTACGGGGAGTTAATTTCTTTTCGTATCGGGCGGACTGTAATTAAAAGGGATTCGTTATTTCAGCTTCCTGTAATGACATTTTCTTCGAGTTGCGTTCCCGCTGAAAGGAAACTCCTTCCATCTGTTTACGACATTTATTACAGATACAAATTCGCTTTGCCGACGTCCGAATGGAAATGTATATTCTGCCTTAATATTTTGGTTTCAGCTGGGAAACGAGTAATAGTATCACGTTTTTTCTTTTTACTTTTAAATGCTGTATACAGGGTATCTCACTTAAATCTGGCACCCCAGAATATCTCTAAGTAATTTTAATGGTGTCAAGTGACCAATATTCCGCAGGAGTGGTTTTTTCTAGTAATTTTTAAGGTCTTTGTTTCGTTTTTTTAAATAACATATATTTTCGTGTTGCATCGCGTAATTCATAAAAAATACTGTGCCGCGATATGACCTTCAAATGACCTCGAGCTTCGAAGGTGAAGGTCAAACTTTAATTTCGTTTGTAAGGAGAATGTTAGTCTATAGAAAGTATCTTCTGTAGCACAACTAACTGTAAGTATAGAAAAGCAAAATAACATAAGTAATGAAAAAAAGCTACCAAAAACGCAATTATTTCATTTATTTGTCTCATGTTTACCGTTTGCAAGAAAATTTCTTGTATATTCTTGCATCATGATGAGAAAGTAACAAGAGCGGACGCGAGTTGCGAACCGAATGCCGATTTAATTGAAATGTAATTGAACTATATTCGACGGTAATGTGAGAACGCGAGGATGTAATAACAGCAACACGCAACGACGTCTAACGACTAACGACGCCGACGCTAACGAGTAGTACCGGCGACAAACTCCAGAACGTGCAATTTTATCCTTATAACCATTCACACACCTGAAACACATTCGGATCTCTTGCATTCCTTGCTCTCACGCGTAGAGTGCATTCTCTGAATCGCAATCACCCGATATCCACTCGAAATGGTCACACAAAATTCTTCGGTGTCTCTGCTCGAGTGCGCATTATTCGCACTCGACGGTCGGAAATCTCTTTCTGTAATGGCAGCTCTCCCGTCTACGTCGCGTCGTCGTTTCCACGACATTCCTCGCTGATAGGGAAAAATAAATCGACCGGCTGTATAGGTGTAACAATAATACTGCACTCCCGTGACACAGTTTCGATCTAACTCGGTTGCGAAATTCAGGAAACATATACAATGCGACACATCTCGAAGAAATCAGCACTGGGAGCATCCGGACAAAATGACATTTTAATGAAAAACGAATTTAACGAAAAAAACTATATTTTAAAAGGAGAATTTTTCTATTTATTTATTTAACTTCGACTGTTATATTACATTGCATATAGACATATGAACGAGGTTATAACTAGTGTCCGGATTTTATACAGTTATGACAAAAATATATTTTATACATTATTATTCATTTTATTATATAATTTTAGCTAGTTATACTTAGTTATAATAGTATAACTTACATACTAATATATATGTAATATCATGATTGAAAGTGTTTCATAAAAAAGAAATCACCTTGACTCGCGTAGAATTTTCAAAAACCATATAACTTTTGTCGGAAATATTATTCGACCCGGAATTTTGGACGATGTTGTATAATAATTTTGAAACAGTTTGAATAATTTTAATAAGCTGTACAATTACACAGAGGAAATCGAGCAGATTTATGTGGCTCTTTCTGTAAAATAAAAATGGTGTGCATTAATTTATTAATTGCTGGGTTGGCTTTAATGAACTCGTACAGTGACGTTCTTAAATTTTTTAAAACTGTGTCTAAAATCTATAAAATTTTAAATGCATAAAATCCGCAGTCTCCTCATAATCTCCTTATTATCTATACTAAAGATATTTATGAAACAACGAGGCAGAGCTTTCATTCTTGTTTACGGTATTTTATTTCAGTTGCTCCATTTTATCTTAGTTCCGTGGTCTTTGACTGCGGAAATGAAATTTCGCAGAAAAATCCGCAGTCTAGCGAATAGATCTCCGTCACATCGAGAAGTCTTTTATTAGAGATCTTGTCTCGCCTGAAAGCTCACCCAAATTCCAACTAGGATATTTTTCACCGGAATGGCGCTATAAAAGAGCGCGCATCACGTTTACAGCTTCAATCAGAAATTGGAGCCTGTTTGTGGAAATAAATACTCCCGTGACCATAAAAAAACTCGAAGATAGTGCGCATTCGGTCATACATCCTAAACGCTCCGAGTCACAGAGTATGCTAGCAATCGATCAGTTAACAGCAGTGTCGTTAGATGAGGGGAATACAGTTACGCTCTCTGTGCGAGTATCGGACTAGTCACGTTACATCCTGCCGCATGCAGTGATGGGATCTGAATCACTTCGAATCGCTACGATTCAATATTTACGACAAAAAATTCGAATCACTTGCAACATAATTCGAAGATTAGAACTCTTGAAACTCTTGAACGTCTTGAAAGTCTTCATTCTCTTGAAAGTCTTGAAAGCCTTAAGACTTTGGAAGGTTTGTAAGAATTGAAACTCTTGAAATGTTACATCTATCACGAAACAATGATTACGTCATAAAGTATAACATTTATTAAGATTATAAGACTTTTAAAATTTTCAAGACTTCAAGACTCTCAAGAGTTTTAAGAATTTTTGATTTCGAATAAATATCTAATTGATTCGAAACTCTGTGGTGATTAATTTGTTCGAAAATTTGCAAGACAGAGTATTATATGCCCATCACTAGCAGCAAGCATGACAGAGGCGGAACGCGTCACGTTGCTGGGCAATGGCGGAAGCGTAGGTGAATAGCGTCGTGGAAGACGAACGGTAGAATAAAAAACTTAATCTGACGATTATTTAATAACATGATAAGCTTATTATTAATTTTTATCTTTGAGCTTTAATTCGACAACGTTACGACTTTTTGTTCCAACCCGTATGCCTCGGACGCTCTCAAAAGAACGATAACTTTTTAAATATTGGACTACACGGTTTGAACTTTTTTGAAAAGTTAGAGCAATTAGCTTACCACATGATGTGAAAAGAAATTTTTTCAGAAATTGCAATTGGTCGGAATTGTAGATAAAATACTAAAAGTTGCGGTTTACAACTTTTAGCATTTTCTCTATAATTACGACCTGTTGCAATTTTTGAAAAAATTCCTTTTCACATCACGTAGCAAACCAATTGTTCTAACTTCTGAAAAAAGTTCAAATCGTATGGTCCAACATTGAAAAAGTTATCGTCTTTCTAAGAGTGTCCGAATATTAGTGAGAGTCACTGTAAGTGTTATTGATTCTATTCGAAGACATTTTGCCGCGGTGTTTGTGTTTTGTATTAATAATTATTCTTGTAAATAATATCATCAGTAAAAAAGAAAATACAAAGACGTCGTAGTCAACCCAACGTCTCCGTTAATAATAGTTATCCAACTTACCAAACATAAGCACGGAGTTACGGGTCGACCCAATATTTATTATTGCCGCTGTCGTAAATATAACATCTTGTACAGTTTTACAAGCCTGTTGAGCTCGATCAAGTCGCAAAACCGGAGAGTCTAAACTGCAACATAAAATAGAGTTAACACATGGGTCACGTGTGACCTGACGCTCTTCTTTCTACGTACATACGAGTCACATGTACGTCTAACTTTATTGACTGCTCGACCGGATACATCGTATAACTGAACGCGTCGTAAATCGCATAAACTTATAATGAAAACAATAAAACTTGATGGTATAGGCACCTTCACGGTTTGTTGTTAATTTTTCCAAGGCCTGGCGTTGTCGTCTCTCTCGAACTATACACTTGATTCTTACATAAAAAAATGTATGACTCAATGCAGTAACGAACCAGGTGTTAGTTAACAATTTTATACTTCGTACAACTTGCAGTAATTCCACTGTGGACTTTTATGCAGCTATACATTGCGGATTGTATCCACTCAGGAAACAATTGAGTCAATGAAATTTAAAATAGCAGGAAGATTAAACAAATTTAAGAATGTCGATATATTATTTTCTATTAATTTTCCTATTGCTTTATATTTCTCGCGGTTGATGCCGAAAAATTCTATTTTTCATAAAAATCCACAGTCTAGATATCACAGTGATTGAATTTTTGACATTATGTTAACAGAAAAAATATTAGAATAATATTTAATTTATTATAGTAGTGATTTTAGCCGGTCGAAGGTACGTTGAAAACTTTATTTTCTTGACTTTTATAGTTGAACGGTAACTTAGATTGTTAAAACCTGACCAAGAGTAATCAAAGTTACGAACTTCGCAATTGAAGTGGCGCCGCGATTGGTTTAAAGCCACGGGAAGAGAGTTGCCCGATATATGTTCTTGTTAATTTATATTGTTCTAGATAACTTATTAGTAGACGGCGGATTTCGTGCATGTATGGCAAAAGTGAGGGCGTGAAATATGTATTAGTTGAAACTTTAGAAGAGTATAAAGGTCATACTATGTTTTACTCAAGTTAATAAATAAATTGTTTAATGTTGGTCTCTTCAAACAGCTGCAGACGATTTTTATTTTGCAGAAAATTGTATGCAATTGTATGCTTATTTAATTATCATGCTTTTAGACCAAACTTACTCTGCTAGCCTACATTCGCTGTCGACGATGCGCGGTTTATCCTAAAATTGTTTCCTCAAACACACACTGAAAAGTTAATTCAGCATGGTGGATAATTTAATTAATAATTTGCACGCTACAAAGGAGACTGGGAGAAGATTTCTCAAGGCGGACTTGTTCCCTCGAGAATATTTCCTGTGACATAAGCAAAGACCTCGGATAGGAAGCGATGCTGCAAACGATGCGCGATTTCCTGGAAATTGACATTTTTTTACATACATATACACTATACACACATATGCAATGCGTGGAAAGGTAGAGCAGTGATTGCAGACGGATACGCTTTGAACACTTGTTTAATTAATATTAAATATGTTATTTAGAATATCTCTCTCGTTCTATTAAAATTATTAGCTTTTATCAAATAAATTTTAAGAACTATTCAAAAAGATTTTATATTTAAAGTCACTAGAGACAAATTCGTTTTCTTTTTAATATTTTATAAATTTCTTTGCAACAAGACATTGTTATCTTTTAGAATTTTGTTGTAGTGAAATAATTATAATAATATTAATAATCTTAATTGTGGAATAATTATAATAATTATATACATATATAATTATACATATATATATACATATATAATTATTATAATACTACTCAATATAATTATAATAACAGAAGATCAATTGAAATTCTCTAACAAGGTGTATTATTCTGAATGTCGTACAGTAATTGAATTTTATCTATACACGAGGTTAATAATTAATAATTATGATAATGATTTCAGTGCTGAATGGTTAATGGAAGATCACATAGTTATATTAATATTATGTTGACACTTTGAAAATGCCACGCTCCATTCAGTTATTTTGTGCAGAATTCATATGTTTAATAATGAATAAGTCATTTTCCAAATATATGACGTTAAAGTGATCTACGCGTATTCATATTCAGATTGGTATTGCACGTCGTCAAAATTATTAAAACATTAAGTAACTTTATTTAAAGAATGCCAACGTATTCAAACTTCTACATTCATGAACGAATTACTCATTCCAGCGACGGAATTAGTTAATTGAAATGAATGACTCGGGACATTTTCCGTAAATTAAATCAATCGTCATTACAGTGACTGTTCACATAATTTTAGTACTTTTTGTTTGCTAAATATTGATTTATTCCGTGGTCATAATTCGTGATGTATTATTGCTTCTTTATTATTCAGAAATAAATAAAATATTCATAAAGTAATTTATTTTATTTTATTACAACATTCTCAAAATAACATGGCTCAAAAACAATAAAATGAAAAACTTCGATACGATCATATTTTAAATAGTTTGAGAAATAAAATTATTTTCCTAACTTCTCATTTTATAAATTCTTTGTTTCATTCAATGTTACTATAGTGTTTTATAAAATATTATATTAAATAACAAAATAGAATGCCAAAAATTTGTTTAGGTATCAAAGATGGTGCCAGAATATTAAGTTTAATAATATTTTCATCTGTCTCGTTTAAGTTAATTCTCTCATGTATAATGTATGTGTACACACGTTAATAAAAAATTACTACATCTACCGTAAGTTTATAGTGTTAAAAAGCGAACAAGTCGTTTAGTATATTAAACGCATAACCGAATCTTTCGAGGACTTTATTGATCGGTCTTTCCTGTGTCTCCGGAATTAAATTTCCGAAGTATCTGTCGGCAGAGAGATAGTTAAAGCATCTGTGGAACGGGCTTCCATGGGGAATGATGGATGAGCATTTTCCATGGATTCATTAAGTTAATATTTGCACATTATACATTGTCAGGCATACGAAAGAAAACTGCTAACTCGGTGTCGTAATGAAGACCGAGCAGAAACACAAATTTTACCAGTCATTTGTCAAACACGGTGGAATACCATTGTAGTGCAGATCATTCAGCGGGATGATTTGTGTATTTTTGTACACGATACACGTGTGCGTTTATTAAAATTTCAATTCACTTTAATTAAGATAGCGCAGCTACAAATTAATATATTTAACGAAAATTTATATTTTCGCCCCGTTTGTCGTTTTAACGTTACACACTGTTTATTCCAAAATTATTTAAATCATCAACTCAATGATTGAGACTAGCACTAGCAGTATAGTTAATTTATTATTTATTAGTCAGCCGTTTCAAATTATTTTCGTCGATCTCGATTTCGCAAGTGCAAATGTTCAATGATTAATTTAAATATACAAATATAAACATTGTACTCTGAATAATTTATTGTCGTCGGATACCAGGTCTGTTTGCATGTGCTCGTTGCTACAGTAAATAATATAATAATAATAACGATAATACCACACAAAATTGTGATGTAAATTCATGTTATAAGAAACTCAAAATCAGAAATAGTTCTCTGTTTAACCCTCTCACCGTTTACTCGAGGAGAAACGTCGCTTTACCCACTTTTAAGATCTAACATTGATTCTGTTATAATTACGCTGCAGATTTTTATCTGGACAAGACAAGAAAACACGTTAAACATTTGTCGTGGTTAATGAGAAAAGTTAATAATATTTTTACTCAAATATGACAATCATACTAAACCTATTTACCGAATAAAAGAAGGAGGCATCAAGGAGCGACAAGAAGGAGCGTCACGTGATCAAAGTCGTCAGATGAGGGGAGGAGAACGAAGGGGAAAATTTAAATGAAATTTTTTTTTCAATATACCAGATTTTTAAGATGGACTAGAAAGTATAAAATAATTTTTCCTAGTCGTATACAGATTCCTATACAGATAGTCCTGAAAATTTGTGATTGTGAATTTTTAATAGCTATGAAAATACTTGCAAGATTTAAAACGAGAAACGTGGGGCGCATGCAATAAATAATTGATGCATAAATAGTTCAACTAAGTCACTAACAGTTTTATTGCACTGCAAATGATATGAACTGTTATGTGAGTTTTCTCAACGGCAGCTACTCTCTACACTCCTTACTATTATTGTTAAATCGTGTGTTATGAAGTCGAACGACGAGCGCGTGTTTATGTTTTTGGCATTTCCCCGAAGTCGGAAGACTAAGCGGGAGCGTTTGTTTACCTTTTTTCTAGCTGCAGGTGTCTCCGATGAGACGTGTGTATGGATCTGTGTACGTGTGAGCGCGTAGCGGTCGAGGCGTCCGAGAAGCGAATCAGTTGGTTGTTAGCCGTTGGCCCACTAAAAGCACGTAAGAAAATAAAGTGTGAACATCCTCTTTCCTCGATATAGTCAATTTCGTAATCCTTGATAATCCCGTTATTTGTGGTTCTATTTGAACATGAGGTCAACCTCCGAGAAGTAATAGAGTTACACAGGTTTGCTTTAGTAACTATAACAACTGTTTTCACAAGAAATCTAAACAATTGTTGAAACGCAGTCTTCATCGATCTTACATAATGCACGCTAATTATTCGTACCTTTATCACTGTGGAGTTCATTAACCAGTTAACTGCGTTCGACGTGTATACACGTCAATCCAGAACTCTATTGCGGTGCAATAACAATAACCTTTTCAAGAATGAATTGTTAATTTTTTATCAAATAAAAATGTAATCCTTTCTCGTTTTTCGAAAAATTTATAATAGGACCATTTGCTCTGCGTTCGACGTGTATACATGTCATCGCTTGATTTTAATTCCGCACTCAGTCGGGGATTTTTAAAACTAAACTCCGCAGTTAAGATGTTAAACGGGGCCGTTTACTGTACTATAAAATAACCATCTTGCGCTTCTTCATTTCTATGCACCCAGTTTTTCAAGGATTCTCTGCTTGTTTACAGTCCCTTAACCTTTATAACGTTTACAATACGCGCCGGCTCATTTTTGTGAGGTTTTTTCTTCTATTTTCCTTCCAGTAAAAATTGTGAGATGTACCTGGTGTATTTATAATTCTTTAGCACGTTGACTGCCACACACAACTTATTTTTTAATATAAAAATAGAAAAGACAAGATTCATTATAGCAACCTATATCTTCGTAAGTCGTATCATAATAGTATAATAGTAGCATAGTATAATACTATAATAGTTATACAACGTGTCTCAAAATTGTTGCATTTTCTTGAAAGGATGATTCCTAAGGTCATTTTTTTTTTGAAAGCTTAAGTGGAACTCCACATAGGGGGTTATGAAGCTATAAATTAGGATTAACATAAGGTCTGATATACATTTGTTTGATATAACATCTTACAGTTATACATTAATAGCGTTGGTATAGCAGAACATACAGGGTGGGGCGCTAACTATGTCCACTTTGAATATTGCCGTTATTTGTAATAATATGAAAAAATGTTATGTACAAAACTTACATGGTATAGAGGGGCCCATATTGTGGCACAAACATTTCTTGCGTGGGTAGAGGCAAAGAGAAGATTTCAAGGTCACCTTGATTTTTTTAAATGGAAAGACCTATTTTTTGTATCATGAATCAATAGACGATCGAATTCTGAGTAAAAATGTGTTGACCTCCATATGTCCTCAATCTAATAATTAACGAGATATCATCGAAATAATTTTCTTTCTTCTTTCGATAATATCTCGTTAACTATCAGGTTTAAGACATATGAAGGTCAACACTTTTATACTCAGATTTTGATACTCTATCGATCTATGGTATAAAAAAGGACATTCTATTTAAAAAATTCAAGGTAACCTTGAAGTCTCCTCTATGACTCCACCCACGCAGAAAATGTTTGTGTCACAATATGCCCCCCTCTATACCGTGTAAGTTTTGTATATAACATTTTTTCATATTATTGCAAATAACGGAAATATTGCCCCACCCTGTATACAGAAGTAGGTGCGCGATATGTAATGTGTTAAAAAATCCAAGTGCTTATGGAAAAACGAAAAGAAGTGGAAGACCTAGCGTTACTTCCGAACGTGATAAACGTGCAATTTTGTGTGTTGCGTCGAATTTTAAGGGCACAGCAAAACAAATAGCCGAAGAAGCTGGTGTGAAAACGAATTTAAGAAATGTCCATTGCATTTTATAAGAAAGCAAACACATTAAACGGAAGAAATTAAAACAACGGCCACCGTTAATGGAGAAACACAAAACAGCACGACTAAAGTTCGTTCGTGGACACGTCGACTGGATGAAAAACTGGAAAAAGTCATTTTTAGTGACGAGAAAAAATTCAATCTAGCAGCTAAAGAACTCCATTTAAGTTGCCATCAAATGGGTGGTGGCAGTGTTATGGTATGGGCCGGTATTGGTTACTATGGAAAACAGGAATAAACTTTTTATCAGGTCGAATGATTAGTAATAAATATAAGCATAAATACATGCAGCTCGTATCACGCGCGGTGACTATATTTTTCAACAGGATAATGCAGCAATCCATACGGCAAAATCTGTGAAACAATTCTTTTCTTCAAAAAATATTAATATTTTGGAATGGCCCGTTCGTTATCCCGACTTAAATATTATAGAAAATGTGTGAGGAGATTTGTCAAGACGAGTCTACGCGAATGGGAAACGATGTAATAAGATATTCTATAATTCAGAACAAAAACGAGTAAAAAAGTTATATAAAACTATTCGGAAGCGATTACTAGACGTAATCGCAAAGTATTAATTTTGTATTTTTATTTGCTTAATCAAACATTTTTCTGTTAGCGTCTTATACTTGTACACGATACAATCCTAAGATTTTACATGCTTACTTTGGAGATAGTATGTAATATACAGGATATAACGGAATGTACATTTTCTACCTTTAAATATAAGAAATTTAAAAATATGCTTGGTGTTTTATTAGTTTGTCGTGGACTGTAGCAAGATGATAATGATCTGATCTGCAACGATTGAATGTTACAATAAATTCTCGTGACAAACCTCTGTTTGCAAAACCATGGTGCTACGCGGTCTTTAATATAATATTGAAATTGAAAGTATTCTTTGCCATTAAACTGGCCTTGCTGAATTGAAGTTACTTTTTCCTTTACGAAAATGTTCTTCGCGGCTTCGTTAAGAATTAAGGAGTTATCAACGAAAAACGCGTACCAATCACAGGTCTCGCTAAGCGTAACGCTGTCGTTGGCCGACCTGGAATCCGTCCACGGTAGACGCGCTCTGATTGGTCCATGTTTTTCGTAAATTAACTTCTTCACAAATTCGCGTAGAACATTTTTGCACAGGAAGATATTACTTCAAATAACCCCAAGAATCTCCCGTTCCATGGAAATCATTTTTGATTACCTCCACGTCCGCTTAACATCATTCGTGCGATGGAGGTTTTACAGTAATTACAATTTTCATCGCATTGTTCCAGCTAGCGTACATTGGCCAGGCTAACTCGCCTTGCAGTTTCCGAAACGGAATATTGGCACCTTGACCGATTCGATTAACTTTACTGTCCGGTTAACCATATTGGTCTATTGATTGTTTCGAGTGGTTCACTAGTCGAACTATCGACGATATTGTTGGTTCACCAGTTTCTCTGTTACACACTACTTGATGCGAAGTCTCCGCGTTTCACTTCGTCGATTAAATATTGATTAAAGTGCTGTTTGATAACATCGTCCGAAAACAGGAACTATATTTACAATGAGAGCATTATTGTTTAAAACCGCTCGCTTGTGTTTGTACCAAAGTGTTCCTCGACACGTTTACTGCCAAACATGAGCCCCAAAAATGATATCGTGCGATCAAAATATTTACTAGGTTTACTGGCTCTAATGTTTCTAATTTACTCAAAAAAATTTGTTTGGGTATATATGAAGAAATGGCTAGATACATTCTCGTTATTTTTATAAAGTAATTTAAAATAGTCACTTTTGGTCAGTTAAACTCATAGTGACAGCTACTGATCGTCCATCAGGAGATGGCAGTGAGAAACTTGTAGAGACCACGTGACATTTCTACTCCCCGCTACACGTCTTCCGCAATTGCCCGAATTGTTCGCGACGCTGAGCTCCTGTGTCGTCTATTTCTGCCAGAGCGTAAGCGTAAGGACAATCGGTACTTCAATCTAAATAAAATTTATTGTAATTGTACATATCGCGTTGAGGTAAAAGAGATACATAATTGGACGAATTTCTGTTGCGACCCAATATTTTCCTACAAATGTATACACGCTCTCTGTCAGAAAATATGCAATTTGATATAAACGACTTTACATTGCAAACAATGGTTTCTTCGATAAACAAGTAAACATATTGTTCGCTCTCGACTTCAAAGGATATTTCGAGCCGTTCAAAGCGAACGATCGCAGCGACGGAAAAACAGAGTATTTTCTGACGCACTACATCGACCCGGAAGTGCATGAAAATTTCCGTGTGCTCGTCGTCTGACTTTCCCCGTCAAAAGCAAGAAACAGAAACAATGCTATCCGCGGTGTAACATCGAGATCATCAATCCGCGACCTATTCTCGTTCTTTCCTCGCAGCCCGTTGTTTCGCGAGCGTAGAGCTCCGGCTATCTGAACGCGAATAATGAAAATTAAAGCAGTGTCATACCACTCGGTTTCGTCTCCCCTCCTCCACTTCTTCTCTTTTCTCTGGTTTTTCTCTCCCGGTCGCGTGATTCGCCGTGCTCCCAGCGTTACATTCTTTGCGGCTCTACGAAGTCATTATCGCCGAGTCGTGCTTTATTTCCATTATTATTATTATTTGCACCGTCTCGACCGGTAAAAGAGCCGTCGATCCCTCCCGGGAGTTCATTATAATAATATCAGCCGGGAATTTGCATCGAAACGTCAATTTGTATTCACATCGATCCACTCTTTCTCGTTCTTACCCCCTAGATATTTTTTTCTCTCTTCAATATCACCACGAGGGATGGGGAAAACTTCCCGGAGCCCGCCGGAATTAATCCACTTGGCGGTGTCTGCTTTGAAACTCGTTAATGAAATTCTATCGATGTAGCTGGACGATGAAGATTTTAATAACACTTCCCTCGTTTCTTCGCTCTCGCTCTCCCCTCTGATGGCTAACCCCGGCCGCGACGAAATTTCGAGCTGCTCCGTAATTAAATATTATCCTTTTTATTTCTGAAACCTCTACGGAGGTTTGTTTTTGCTTGCATAGGTCTATTTACACGTGTACAGTTTCTTAGCTCCTGTAATTAGGCAGAGCGTGGCCGAACCTTTTTCACGTTTATGAACTTGAACGACCTTGGATTAGGTTACAATATAATATGATAAATATAATATGATATACAATATGATAAAGGTTACAATCGCAGGAGTTCAGAAATATTGTATGATGGTTGTTGTAAGAATGTTTATACCACCGTGTGGATGACCGGGTGTGACTCAAATGTTTAACTGTATAACTGAAAGTGCGTTTCGTTACGTTGTGGTTTTGTTACAAATACGGGATTGGAATCACGCCGTGTCGAGCCTCCTTGCAATAGGGTAATCTCGGAAGAGATGCACCACATTTTGTTTTCTGTTTATAAAAATTTTATTAAATGGAATTGAAAGTGTAGACAGGCATAGTTGAATTGTTTATTTAATTCTCTTTAATAAAATATAACGTTAAACGAGTGAAACTTTTATATTAATATATTAATATACTGTTTAAAATAACTGTTTACTTGATATCGATCGAACAACTTGTAAATACAATTTAAAATGATGTTTTCAGGGCAAGAATCGATCGTATGTTACTCGCTATGCAAATTTGCAAACAAAAACCATAACATTATTTTAACGTTTCGGTATCCTTTTAGACCATTATCAAGAAAATATTGATATGTATTTGCGTCTGTAAAAATAGAACACTGTAAATTACGTGAACCAAATTAAACACCAAAAGAAATAAGAAGCAACCATACTTGCTAAGTGGAAAGAAAACTTTTAACAGTCAGTATTATAAACATGTGCTGGCTCAATGCCGGCATAATACACAGTGAGATGACATGTGACAAAACGTTCTAGTCTGAAAACAGAAACAGGCAAGGTTAGAGAGACAATGAATCAGATAACATCGATCAACCCATTGGCCAATCGATATTTGGCGGTTACTTTGAACCGAAACAAAACCTCCTAGACAACAATTGACCACTGCTAAGCTACAATGTAAAATTGTAATAGTTAACAAATTAGCATTCAGTATGCTTATGATGTAATACAGGCCGTCTACCATATTGTTGTTAGAAAAATTCATCATAACAACATTACTGGTTCAGTAATGCCGCGTGATATTCATGCAGTTTAGGTGTTTCATACCTAAGATTTACGCTGTGATGTTTAATCGTGTGAATCGTTTCTAATAAGATCCTTTGTTGTAAGTTGGCTTCTTTTTCAATTGCTTTAACATTTTCAAAATCAAAAGCATGGTCAAACTCAACTGAATGTCTCGTCAAGGCAGTGTGTTGTGTTGGCGGTAAAAAGATGTTACGTCTATGTTCCCTGATACGTGTCTCCAAATGCCTAGACGTTTGTCCTATGTATGGTTTGTTACATCCCTTGCAAGGTATTGAATAAACTAAATTAAAATTCTTTAATCGTGGTACTTTGTCTTTGTCCACACATATAGTGTGGTATCTTACTTACTGTTTAAAATGTTCGAAAAAGTGCAGCTCTCCCTAGGGCCTGGGGTGAGATGCACTCCTAATTGGGGATAGACGCACTCCTTTATTTATAGCCTCTTCTCTCTACTTCTATTCTTTTTTTTCTCTGCCACACATGTTATTACACAAAATAGTATACATTGTACATGTTTCACGGAGCGTGCACGAATACGGAAAAATTCAATTCGGTACTAGCAATAGTTTTTTTTGCGAATATCTCGAAAACTAAAAGAGATCCCCTCATATATGAACAGGAAAAAGTTGTTCAACATCTCGAAATCTATAACAAATTTAAATTTCATCAAAATCGGAGAGGAGTACCTCTTTCTAAATAATTTCCAATATTAATTAATTAAAGTGTACGATGTTAACAAATAGCGTGTCGAACAACAAGTCTAAGTTTTAATTTATCGCTTTATAATTAATTGAAAAAGAGATGCTCCCGACGAAAACGACTGACTAGTATACTTACATAAATTACTGGTACGCCTATCCCTAAATTGAGGGAGAGACGCACCTAAACAAAAACAAGAATCAGTACCAAAAATTTTGTCATAACACGATGAAAAATCGTAAAGGGGAAACCATTGTCTCTATTTAAGTTGATACCGATAGTTAAAATCATGCAATACGAACGTAATAACGTTTGTACTTAGCACTTACAAAAATATTTCGTCAGGAGTTCGGTGCACTAAGAAGATTTTATGCTTCTGTTACACGCAAACGATGTGATACACGTGTTCTTCGAAACGAGGTTATTTGCATAGGTTAATACGATGTAAATGACACGCGAGAAACAGTTTAAAATCGTTCAGTATTGCCACAATAACCTATAACCTATAACAATAACCCATAATAACCTATACTGTCCTATGTAATTTCATTTTTAAAAAATATGTTGACCTTCAAATCTCCTCAGCATCTCCGCCTGAAAAGAAAAGTTACGTGCGCCACGTAATGGGTCCCTCGAAACCAAACAACTTTCATCCGAAACATTTTTTCCTACCTTAACAAATGTGTAAGCTATTCTGGTTGCTTGTCTTAAATGCCACACTCTGTATGCAGAAAGTAGTATTGGTCGGCTATGGTCAGACGCGGCAGACGATTCCTATCTAATACCATGCGTGTTCGCTGTATCTTCAATCTCGTCTTTCTCGAAAACGAAGCTCCGGATGAAAAAATTTTATTCTATATTTTCGACTTATTTTCTCATGTAGAATCACACCCTCGACGGCTGCAATCAATGCGGGACACCTTTTCGGGGCGATCACGATTTTTGATATCACGTATAAAATAAACAAAGCGTGTTCGCTGTATCTTCAATCTCGTCTTTCTCGAAAACGAAGCTCCGGATGAAAAAATTTTATTCTATATTTTCGACTTATTTTCTCATGTAGAGTCACACCCTCCACGGCTGCAATCAATGCGGGACACCCTTACGGGGCGATCACGATTTTTGATATCACATATAAAATAAACAAAGCGTGTTCGCTGTATCTTCAATCTCGTCTTTCTCGAAAACGAAGCTTCGGATGAAAAAATTTTATTCTATATTTTCGACTTATTTTCTCATCTAGAGTCACACCCTCCACGGCTGCAATCAATGCGGGACACCCTTACGGGGCGATCACGATTTTTGATATCACATATCAAATAAACAAAGCGTGTTCGCTGTATCTTCAATCTCGTTTTTCTCGAGAATAAGGCGCCGAACGAAAAAATGTTATTCCTTCTTTCCGATTTATTTTCTCATGTAGAATCACCCCTTGGCTGGCTGTACCACCCCTCTGGCCACACCCTGTATGTCTGTACGCGTAGATTACATTTACGCTGAGAACATTTATACGAAAGTTTAGAAAGGCTCTTCTAATTTGAGTAAACACTGTACCATTTAAGGGTTAATTGATTTTATTCTTTGATGGTGTGTATTCTTAATCCTTTCTATTAGACGTGCCACGATTCCTCGATTATGCCAAAATAATTTTCGACTGTTTCTAATTGAAACGACTGGTCGACGATTAAATTATTTTCAACGATTTTTAATTGGAACGTAACGTGCGGGATTGCGCTCAACACGATTCGAATTCAATCGAGAGACCAATTCGCTCGGAGGTGGAACGCCGAGGGACATTCTGGTACTACTCTTCATTTATTTCATGCGATTTCGTGGTCGAAGCTCTCCGCATTCAATTATATTATTCATAATTCGACGAGAAGATGCTTTCCAATTTAAGGGGACATTACACTTTCTCGATCGATAATTTGAATAATTTTTATAGGACTGATAAAGTAATGAAAAAACATTTTTTAAGTCCGTAATTCTTTTTACATATATCTTAAAACTTCAAATACGAGATAAAATTTGTATAGAATTTTGTAAATGGTTTTTATAGGGGTTTCTTGCAGCCTCGTGGAAGTCATTTTAATCATTTTGATTTGCTGACGTACACGGTTGCGGCTCACTGGAACGTTTGAAAAAAAAGAATTATTCTTTGAAAAAGTACGATTATGGCCCCAGTATAGACTACGATTATTTTGTTCGAGCAAAAATTCACAAAATGGTGGACTTCCAACGTTGATAGTCTCAATAGTACCATTTTCTTCGTAAAAAACGTGAAAAATTTAAGAAAAAATGAACCAATCTTATTTATTCTAGTCTATACCGGGGATATTGTTGTGTAGAAGAACATATTAAAATTTCAGACCGATCGGTTAAATGGTTTTTAAGTTATCGTGCACGCCGATTACAGAAACGTCGTTTTGAGAAAAGCGCGTTTAAAGTTTTGACAAACGAATTGTCACATATAAAATATACTTACGTCCAATTACCTATGCCTGGTATTATCGCGTATAACTTCGAAAGTATTTCGAATTTTTCCTTGAAATTTTCAGAGAATATTATTGAAATATGATACTTTCCAATGGGATACTTTCTAAAAAGTCGACTTTCCGACCCGAGAAAGTGTAATCGACTGTGTCCCTCGGAGCACATTTTTATATCCGTCGTTTATTTCCATATAACTTTCTTAACTCATCGATCGTGTGCATCACATTTAGTATATATTATTTTTCAATAATTAGCAGGGTAAATGTGCCTCATTGTTTTAGTTGGCTCTTGCGCGTTAAAATTTTTATTTTCCATAAATTTTGCTTAAAGATCCGCACATAAACAATTGCTTTGTTTATGTTTGCCCACATCTTATTTATGGGACAGCACGAAAAATTTCCGGACCTATCTCGACGGCCCTGTACTTCTGTTTCTTCGTAGCGATTGTCGAGTGCTCACTTTGGCTCAACGCCATCGGATTCGCGTCACGGAAAAAACCATCGGATGATGAATCGGTTCGAATCGATCTACCTAGAATTCTGCAAAATCGTTCGAATCCGAGATACCCACCGTGGTCCAACCGGTTTCTAATTTTTTAACGACATTCGCGCCGCGTGTACGCGCCAGCTGCACGCGACACGCTTCGCGCTCAAATGATCAAACAAATCACACGGCTCGAAAGCGATTTGAAATAGAAGCGCAAACAATCTCCGTGATTCCCGTTTACACGTCGCATCCACCATTTTGAATCATCACCAGACTGCGATCTTTATGCAATGCGTACAGGGTGTTCAAAATCATTTCTACACTTCTGCATAGGCGGAGATCTGTTAAAAAAATGCACAGCAAACTTGACCTTGACAATTTTTTCAAGGTCAATCATTTCTTTCATTGCATCCTATAGTACTAATCGCGAAGAAGAAAACCCTCGAAGGAACTACAGGTCTGAAGTCAACCGTCCTCTTAGAAAACAACATTAAAGTTTAAAATAACATTCGTACACTTGGAATATAGAAATAAAAGCAACAATATTTTCTATATTATTAACTATATTCAAACTCATGTAGCTGTATATTATACATAACACTTATAACAACAAATGAGCAAAAGACAAAGGCAATAACATTATTTAGTAACTTGAAATGAACAGAAATTCACGCAACCGTAAGAAATTGCCGGGACAAAAGTATTCGTACAGCATCATTTATGTTCGTAAACTCAACAGTTACGATGGTATCAGGACATTCCGATCAATGTAAACATTTCATTAGTAGATAGCACGTTAGTTTAGTTAGTCTAGTCGAGGCGAGTACACGGTAACACTGAATATTTACAATATGGGGAGAAAATGCAATGAAACCACGTTCGAGGAAAGAAAAATTATTATACGGTTATATAAAGAAGGTAAATCGTATACAAGTATATCAGAAATAGTAGAAAGGAGTCGATCAACTGTACAGAGTATAATAAATAAGTATGAAAAAGAAGGAACGTTGCGGAATAAAGAAAGAACCGGTAGACCCCGGAAACTAACTACGAGAGAAGAGCGTAAAAACGTCCGAACTATTCAAGAATAACCAGATATCAGTGCATCGGAAATTGCGTCACACCTTCAGGAATATATTGACGAGATTAGAATTCGCAGAAGAATACGTAAACGCTAACAACGACTTTTGGAAGAACGTAATATTTTCCGACGAGTCAAAATTTAATATTTTTGAGTCGAATGGTTATAAAAAATTGTGGCGGAGAGCTAATACTGCATTGGATCTCAAACATATGCAACCGACGACGAAACACGAAGGTGGAAGTGTGATTGTGTGGGGGTGTTTCGGCTTCTGGAGTCGGAATATTAGTGATAATAGATAGAATAATGGATAAACATTTATATTTAAACATTTTAAAAGAAAATTTACAAGAAAGTGAAGATAAATTAAGTAATGGGAAAACATTTTACTTTCAGCAAGACTGTGACACGAAACATACAGCCTATACAGTGCGTCAGTGGTTATTGTATAATTCTCTCCACACGTTAGTAACTCCTCCGCAATCACCCGACTTAAATCCCATCGAACACGTATGGGCGAAACTTGAAAAAAAATTACGAAAACACGACATAACATCGAAAGAACAGTTAAAAGAAATGTTAAAAAGAGAATGGTGTAATATAGAACCTGACTTCATCAAAAGTTTAGTGTTATCAATGCTCAATAGATTACACGAAGTAATTCGCCAGAAGGGCTATCCTACAAAGTATTAATTTAGAATATTCCCGTTAAATTAATTTGCTACACTTACAATGACTAAATGTACGAATACTTTTGTCCCGGCAATTTCTTACGGTTCTGTGAATTTCTGTTCATTTCAAGTTACTAAATAATGTTATTGCCTTTGTCTTTTGCTCATTCGTTGGTATAAGCGTTCTGTATAAAATACAGCTACATAAGTTTGAATACAGTTAATAATATAGAAAATATTGTTGCTTTTATTTCTATGTTCCAAGTGTACAAATACTTCTGTCCCCCACACTGTAAAATCTGCAGTCTAATTATCACCGAGGAAAAAGGTACGGCGATTCGTGCGCCGCAATATCTCGGAATGTCTTTTTCGAACATCATCTCCGGTTGACAACCTGTTTACCAATGAAGTGGTTCCCCTCGAGACGCGTGTTTTGCAGTTGCGACACGTTGGCCAGCGATCTGACATTCGAGAACTCGGGTCCAGAAATCTTGGACAAGATTCTCCAATCCTCGTGCAGGTGGAAAGGGAAAGAGATACCAAAGGGGACGCAGGACGAAACCGGAGGCCAGAACATGTCCTGATTGTACAAAGAGCCTCGCCGACAGGCAATCTGATTGATTGGTATGATTATGCTTCGCCCCGGTATTTTTTTTTTCGCGATCCTGATCGTCTAACTGCACTTTGATCTCCTTGATGAAATTCTGAAAGTTGAATATCAGTCGACCAAATCGCTTTTGCAGTGAGTACACACATCTATCAGATTGCCAATATTGGGAATAGGCAAGATTGGGATCTTTTAAACGTTTATTTATTTCAGTTGTTTAGATTGTTTTATTGAGTTTATTAAAATTTAAGAGGAGACATACAGTGAGTGTAGAAAGTATTCGTACACCTATTCAAAACTAATAACTTTTTTTATAAATGTACCAAACGACCTGATTTTTTGTAATCAATTAGAAGCTTTGGTTTGCGAAATGATATGCAAGAAAGATTTTGCAAAAATTATAATTTACAAGGTTACATGCAAAAATAAAAAAGGCACTTTTTAAAACTTTTTTCTTTGGGATCTTAATGAAAATTTAAAATATATACGTTTTGTAGATCTATGTTGATTATATAAGGGGCTGAAAATTTCATCGAAATCGGTTGACTGATCAAAAATGTAAAACTACGATAGCTTCAAAAATGTTCGGTCAGAATTTGAGAATCGTCACTTTTATTATTTAGAACACAACGGAGAACATTTTGATAATTTGTTACAGTTATAAAGAAATACATTCTCGCAGTATCGGTATGACTCGCTCTACTTCTCTTTAAATATCTTCGAAACCAGTGCGCAGATAATAAAAGTATCCTACGAAAACAGCTGGTCTTTTTTTTTACTTTTACGTATAATAAGATCCCATAGTAAAAAACATAGGTTCCCATTTGAAAAAACAAAGTTGACCTTCAAATGACCTTGAGAACGCCATCGAATAATAAACTGATACTGCCCCCCTCTTTTCCCTTCGAAATCCTTGGACACGTGTTTTGTGTATATAAACACTTCTGTATATAAAATTACTTTATCATTATACGTTTTTCTTTTTTTTTGGTTGCCCACACAAGCATTCAAGAAGCTGTACATTCATAAGCAACGTCTAGTTAACAATTTCGGAATAAAAATGGCGCCCCATTGCGTGCTTACGAAGACGGAGATATTACATTTTTATATAATTTCCAGTCCTCCATTCCAAGCTGACGAGATCGTGGCTAAAATCAATAAATGTCTGCCGCCGGTATCGGTCGCCTCGCAAACACGGTAACTTCCATAAAAATCAGTTTGATACTGATTGGCAGTTCTCGCGGTGCCTCTCGAGTCTTGGCAGACCGTGATTTCAGACTCGCCCGAGTAGATGCAAAGTACCAATTTCTCACGGGGTCATTATTTTTAATAAACTGTGCGCGGGCGTGTTCAATTTATTGACCAGGGTCGTGTACAACGCATCGGTCCAATTTAGACGCTTCCAGCGTCGCTCGTGCTTCATTCCCGGGGGTTATGACCGACAAAAGAGTAGTGTTTCCACCCCTTGTACTATACATAATTTCTGAAACATGAAACGAAATTCACTCTTTAATCGAACATCGATAACTAGGGGCATCGGAAGATTAATATTGATCAATTCTATTCTGAGTACTTACCGAAGCCTATCGTCAATGAAATGCGAGCACACGCGAATTTAGTCAGAATTTGATTAAAAACATACCGATTAGTGCCCCTAATTTTCTGGGTATTTAGTCAGAGGTACATAGTAACTGAACTGGAATTTATGAGAAAATCGAATCGAATTTAAAATAGAAAAATATTAAAACAATTTTAAAATGTCTGTACCGTTTTCACCCTGTTCAAATGATTAAAACAAGAACGACAATTTTATTTGGTGTCTGTTTGTTGCAATTGATGCAGACAACTTTCATTTTGTATAGAGATCCGCGGTCTAGTAATAACTAAACTCCAGTATTTGCAAATTATATAATAGTTTCGATTAAACAGAAAATCAAACATATCTAGTTCATTAATTCCAGGCTAGTTACTGGAAAATATTTCCGCAAATATGAGCCGTAGCGAATTGTTATATGTACTTAAACAAATATGTAGAATTATAGAAAAAAGTTATTCTGTTTTAAAGGGCGGTCGAATATTTTCGTGGCTCACCGTAGCAAATCCTCGTTCACGTAAAATTTCATATTTATCGAAATTTTAACGCAAACGTGTCACGATTCCTCTTATCCGATTAACTTGACCTTTTCCAAGAATTATTGTCTTAGCCAGCGACAAAACTTTAGGGGCGGCGCGGCGTGAAAAAGATCCGGCAAAAAATATTTCAGCTGAGGTTCACCGTGGCGAGCCTATTTGGTCGAAATCTGACAGCCAATGGTATTCCTTTGAAAACACTCGGCGTGTTCAAGTTCCATTCGACGCGACGTTCGATAACCATATTTCCTTGGAGCGTAACAAGGAGAACGGGATCCGTCGACGATAGCAGCAAGTGGGGCGTGGGTCGACGTCGAGCGGAGATGTGTTTCGATGATTTATAAGATTGCAACCGCTTAAGAGGAACGCTCCTTGCTCACCCAATATTGAAATGCTGTAAGAGTGACGGGCGAACGGGTTTTCGCTACGGAATCGGCTTCGATAGAGGAAAAAGATTACTTAAACAGACGTGTGATTGATCGACACGGTTTCGCCAGGCTTCGTTTTATTTGCCTGACCCCGATGATTGTTCACCATTTTTTTTTCTCGTTCACGGTTCGATGTTCGTCAGGCTGAATATAGACAAATCGCTCGTGAAAACAAGGCGAGGCAATTAGACAGAGTTAATTGTTAAATGGATTTGCAGTGTTCCCGCTGAGCCGTGCAAATTGCCGATGTAGAATTTAATAAACGATCCGTTGGTTTCGGTTTCGCGTGATTTCACAGTCGGTCTGGACACTAGGAGGTTCCGAAGGTTTGGTTTTCATTATCGATCATTAACCCTCGGGCTACGGGTGCTTGGCCAGCACCGCGGACGGGTTACGGGTCATTTTGACCCGTCGTAACAGTTCATTGTACGCGTACTTTCCCACAGTTTTCGAAAGTTCTACGAATCGTGGAATTACGAGACTGCGGATCTTTCGGCAAAATATAAATTATTATCTGGGTAAATATTCACTTCAATCTTAATAAACGTTTCTCAGCTGTTCTTGTCGTTCGATTTTTCTTTTGTTTTTTTCTTTTGTGCTTCACAATAACCATCGAATATCATGAATCCCATAACCGTTGCAACATCGTGAAACAAAAAATAATCCGGGTCAACGGTAATCGAAACTCTGCACCTTCGCTTTATCAGTTACACACCATTTCACTTTGTTAACGTTAACGCAACCTCGTTAATTTCCATTTACATCCACACTGCACCCACGTAGAAGATCCATAATTTTTAATTGTTTGTCTCTCCAAAGTTATAGGTTAACTGTGCCAGCCAGTATTTTAGGTACAGTCTTAATTATTTTTAAAAGGTCATCTTTATACAAAATAGAAGGAGGAGTCATGTAAAAGGTTCTTCCTTCCTTTCATCGTTTTAATAAGCTAAAAATAATAAATTGATGCTCCTAAATCTTCTTAATCTTTGTTCTATGTATCAGCATGGTAGTTTTATTTATATTATTTACTACTCTATTTATACTTTATTCTATCAGTAATAACCTAACCTAACCTATCCATTCATGCGATAAATGCATAAAATCAAATTTATGCGTATATGAGAAAAATGAGTAGGTGTAATTCGAAACAGTAAAAACATTAGAAGAATTGAAAAACACTGTTGTATTATCAAATTCAATTCTATTCTATTATTTATCAAAATCAATTTCTATTTTACTCCAGTTGGTTGCAGATCGGATAGAAAATTTTTATTTTGCATAAAGATTCGCTGTCTACCGATCGTGTAACCGTAAAAGAAATTTTAGTCCTGATTTTGACAATTCCGGCCCACCGTGCGACGTCCACCAGCACCAGTCACCTTAAGTGTCCTTCGTAAGCGAGTCGGCGAGAGCAGCTCGTAAAATCAATTCGCCACCTTCCACCAGTCGTTCAATTTGCCGCATTTGTGAATCAAAAATTCCTCTTTAGCACAAAGGCGGTGCCTTCGAGGAGGACAAACCTGGTAGATGAAGAGGGACGCTCGTTGCCGCGTGATTGTACAAAGTGCCAGAAGTGAGCCAATTCGATTGACCGGCCGCGATCTTGGGAGCGCTCGAGATTTTTCGCTCGTTCTTCCTCGCTCCTTGGGAAGCTGGAACAAGATGCAACTCGTTCGAGAAGGAACGGGACGGCCACGGGGCCAATCATTAGGCGAGACCATCGAGATCCTTCGCCGAGTGTTGTTATCTCGAGACTCGTCGATTTGTTGTTATCGGTCCGCTTGTCTTCGTGGGACGGTGCTTTCGATAAATTGTAAAGTAGTCCCTTGGTGTCATATCGATTCTCTCCAGGAAACCAATCATCTAGTCCTGGATCCTCATTTCTCGCTGTTTCTTAGCCGGCACTGTTGTACCGCTCCTTCGTCGGATACAATCGAGGCGAACAATGATTTTGATAGTTCGATGTCTGTTGATAATGAAGACCGTTACACAGAGTGTCCCAAAAGGGTCGGGAAAATAGAAAGGGAAATTCCTGAGGTCATTAGAAGTAGGGGAGACCGGGGCTAGTTGACTAACTTTGAACATATTTAAATTTTACCAATGAACCATTAGTAGTTTGCTGACTTGTTGTACAAAAAGTTTCCACATTGACTCGAGTACACGGATTTAATTTTGAAAATCGCTTTGATCGAACCCAGTTGTAGTTTCAATCAAATTTCGATTAGTGAGAGCAATAAGTCAACAAACCCCGGTTATGGGGTTAGTTGACATATCTGATGGAGCTAGTTGACTTAACAGTAACTTTTGAGTGTTTAAGAAAAAAGAATAGTATTAACGATACTTCAATTTTTATTTGTCCATACATATCGACTGTAGTGAATCAGATGATTATTTGTTGGCAAAATTAATCCAAATTAGGCTTACAAATCGTCATCCCAGGCACAGTTGATACACGCACCTGATGCATTTTTCGTGAGCCCACTGCACTCAGTTTTCACCACAAACGCTGTCACTTTAAGATTCATTGCAGATCAAGCATTCTGAATCATCTTCTGATTCCAAGGACAAGGAATCTTCTTTGAATAACGTAAATCCTATGCTTAGTCAAGTATAACCTCACACGTGCATAACCTCGATGCACTGCATAGAATAAAATACCTCAAATTATATACAGTCAATGTATCAATTTCCATAAACTAATCATGAAAAAATATCAAGCAGTACTTAATGGACAAAAATTGATAAATAGTCGAAACAAAATTATTTACTTAACGCCGATGTTTTTAGATTTTTAATTCTTATTGTTTATTATTCTTATTATTTTTATTCTGATATAACACGCAAGTTTCGGTCACGATTACACATTACACGGTGAACTCGTCATTCTTATGTTTCAATATCGCGGAAAGCAGCATCATCTACTTTGTAGTATTACAATTAGAATGGATTAGTCGACTAGCCTTATTGGGGTCAACCAGCCCCGGTCTCCCCTATCTTTTTCCTTGGCGAAAATGTTCTTCGTCGCTTCGTTAACTAAGGTCATTCAAGATCATTCAAGACCAACTGCAATAGAAAATAAATTGTGACAAATACAGTACATATTAAGACAAATATAATTACCTATGATGACGGTCATTCGAGGCCAATCAAGGTCGACTGCAATAGAAAATAAATTGCGCTGCAAAATCAAGGTTCTAACGGACAGATGAGGCATAGAGGAGGTGTTTCAAGAAAATACAATGATCTGTTAGGAAGGTCATTCAAGATTATTCGAGGTCAAGTGCAATAGAAAATAAATTCTGTTGTAAAACCAAGGTCCTGAAAGGTCAGAGGAGCTATGAACGAGGCATTCGAGACGAATAAAATTACCTATGACGAAGGTAATTTAAGACCACTCACGATCGACAGCGATAGAAAATAAATTGTGCTGCAAAATCAAGATTCTAACGGACAGATGAGGCATAGAGGAGGTGTTTCAATGCAAACACAATTACCTATGATGAAGGTTATTCAGGATCACTCAAGGTCAACTGCAATAGAAAATAAATTCTGTTGTAAAACCAACGTCCGAAAGGACAGACGAGGTATAAATAAAGAAATACGTAATTAATTGAAAGACGGAGCCAAAAGACAAGCCGCGTCGTAACCGAAGCTCAGATCAGCTGGATCAACGATCAGATGTCTCGCTATCGCAGCAAAGCATAACAGTTTTCCATTCTCACCTTGTATTTCCAGCAGATTACTCCCGAAACTTTTCGAATTGGTGAAACTGTCGCCAGTAGTTGGCGAGCTACGAAACTGGAGCGAATTTCTGACGCCTCGTTTATCCTGAATTTGACGTTCAATCACTACGGGCCACTTGTACGTATTTACAGTACAGTTCGACGACTTAGTTAATTGGCTACGTAGATCGTAGCCTAGATGCGTCTACGGGCCGGCATCGTTCCCTTGGGATCAATTAGACGTCACCTGGATGTGACTTGAACTGCACCTGAAGGTATCGGCCGATCAAGAGATCTGGAACAATCGATTTTCTTGAGATACCGAGTCGGTTGCTGTCTCAGGTGCTCGCCACGTCTGCGAGCTTGAATATGTACAAGTAGAATTCTGATCCCCTCTGAACAATTATTCAAGTCGTCTTTCTCAGAAAATGGCTAAAGTAGGGATTTCGTGGAAAATGTATCCCTCGATCAAGGCTGAACTATAAATTGATCAAGATATTATTTATGGCGTCAGCCGAGGAAATGAATTTCCGTGAAAAAACAAATTGTAGATGACAAATTCGAACCTTTGTTATTCATTCGAAGTAGAGAATATCAGAATATGTCGCAAAAATTTGAAAATATTAAATATTCATGTATTAATCATTTACAATAAGTACCCGACTAGAATTGAAGTTAGGCACACCTATAAGCCCGCATTAGGCTAGCCTAATTTGGCTGTTAGGCCCTAGTGGGGCAGCCCCATTGGGCAGGCATGCGGCATGTAACGCGGAGTATCCATGACCGCCTAATTGGGAATGCCGTATGAGGCCCGAATTAGGAAACCCGCGTTAGGGCCACATTAGCTTTTCCCAATGACTATACAATGCGGCGGCGATTAGAATTGAAGTTAGGCAGACCTATAGGTCCGCATTAGGCTAGCCTAATTTTGCTCTTAGGTCCTAGTGGGGCAGCCCCATTGGGCAGGCATGCGGCATGTAACGCGGAGTATTCATGACCGCCTAATTGGGAATGCCGTATGAGGTCCGAATTAGGAAACCCGCGTTAGGGCCACATTAGCTTTTCCCAATGACTATACAATGCGGCGCCGATTAGAATTTCAGTTAGGCAGACCTATAGGTCCGCATTAGGCTAGCCTAATTTGGCTGTTAGGCCCTACTGGGGCAGCCCCATTGGGCAGGCATGCGGCATGTAACGCGGAGTATTCATGACCGCCTAATTGGGAATGCCGTATGAGGCCCGAATTAGGAAACCCGCGTTAGGGCCACATTAGCTATTCCCAATGACTATCCAATGCGGCAAACCGCATTAAACAACATTAGGATAGCCTTATTAGGCCCTCATTAGGAGACATTAATGAAATCTCACCCTCGCCCATCCCCATTGGGATCATGTATGGCATCTGTTAGGAATATCCAAGCTAGGCTTGCGCTCGCCCATCCCAATTTGGACCACGTATGGCTACTATTAGGAATGCCCAACTTCGGCGTGCGCTCGGCCATCCTCATTCGGACCATATATGGCACCTGTTAGGAATGCCCAACTTAGGCGTGCACCATTCTTTCCGCATTAGGCCCACATTCGTTTTTAGGCATGCCTAACTGAAATTCTAGTCGGGTAATTTATAAAATCTTCACTGGTAAATATAACGGTTGAAAGTATTCGAATTATTTCATTAATTCTTGTGCTTTTTTGCATCGGTCATAAATAAATTGATCTGATTATTTATTTTCATAATAATGCGAGAAAATTAAATTTGCATACATTATTGCAAGTAAAATTGTTTCCCCTTTCATTCTAACTGTATCGTGTTCGGTGACATTTTTATCGGAAAAACAAAACGGACAAAAGGTAAAAGTTTGATTGACGGGAAACTAGAAATAAGGAATTTTTACATTTGAATTGAAAAGGTTGGCACGGGTCTTTCGGTGTTTCGATGTCTTTCTCTTTGAATCGCTATCCTTCGTATCCACGACAGTTACGGAGAGTGTACAATAACCTTCCGGGATTTACCTCGATGGCCAAGTATTTGCTTCGAATATCAGTTGCGCGATGTTTCGCTTGGTTTTCATACGTACGATCCGATAACAAATTTTTTTATGGTTAGCTGGTTGACCGAAAAGAATTGTCGCCTTGTTCCCGTCTACCCGAAAGCTGTCATCGGTTCGCAATAATCGAAATCCAATGGTACTCTCTATCGGCAGCGATTTTGGGGCGATTTCGTCGCCGTCTTTGCACCCCAATGTTCTCATTGGCAGGCAATATGTGTATCCAGAAATCCGGGGTTCCTGGTCCATAATCCTTGGGGTCTTAAAGCAAATCCGAGGCTCGTCGAAAAGGATGGAAAAACGGCTTGAAATCTCCGATGGTGTCTTCACCGGCAACTGGCCAATATGCAAATCCTTCGGAGTGAACTGCCGAGTTTATCCATATTAATGCTTTCTAATTAAGCTGCAGATTGGTTCGTTCATATTTTCTGTGCACTTGTTTCGCGAATCTCGTAAGATTCAGAGATTAACAACTGTATAATTCTTACTGAAATCGCAGGACGCCGAATGCAAACAACCCTCGTCGATGTTAGAAAACTCAGAAGCTTCGGGTATTGCATCAGCCACCCTAAATCACTCCCCACATCTTCTTCGTTTTTTTCTTCTGCTGGAGTTGCAGAGCCGATAAAAATTCGTCTAATAAAATGTGAACCCCTCGGCAATAAATATTACAGGATCCAAAATGGTGGTTTTACTGCACGAATGTCTGATATATTGAGGATTTATGATGGAATATGAAACTGATTTAAATCCTTATGGAATCAGCGAGAATTAAAAATATTCAGTTATAACTTTAGTTGGATA
Source organism: Lasioglossum figueresi (assembly GCA_028455805.1). Taxonomy (NCBI): domain Eukaryota; kingdom Metazoa; phylum Arthropoda; class Insecta; order Hymenoptera; family Halictidae; genus Lasioglossum; species Lasioglossum figueresi. The sequence goes on along the minus strand of CM052200.1, from coordinate 23,059,398 downwards.
GTTCATTCTGAGAAGCAGTTGTGGAAAGCGAATTGTAATCAAGCCCCGGCCTATTTCCATTTCAATAGCTTTTCATATTTAAATTTTTTCACTTTACATTCTGACATGTCCGTACACCGGTGGTCGGTGTAATTAAACATTGTCTAATTAATTTAACGAGTCGTGTTAATGTCAAGTGGAAATATTCTCGGCCTTAAACAGATTTTATTACAGGTCACAAACTTGGAAATAAGCAATAATGTAGATAAATGAAATAATAACTTGTGAATCAACTAAATTATCTTTCCGTCTTATCGATATGACATTCATATTATGGTCTTAAGATTATTGTACAATTTAGACCTTGTAAGAAACAGATACAACAGTTTATAAAGCAGAATATTCTACCCTTGAGTGCTTAAAGTTCAAATAACTATAAGCGGTACATAGTTACATAAAGGAAACATTGTTGCAGATGTTTAAAACAATGCCTCCAAGTTTGAAATACATTTGTAACGGAGAAGTTGTTACGTAAATTGCAGTAGGAACAATGGGAACATCCTCCATATTATAGTCTAGAATCTAGACCTTCATCCATATGACTTTCGTGTAATGAATTTGGCAAAATTCCGATTTAATTGAATGTATTAAATGGCAATTATAAATTAAATTTCTTTAACATTGGTGGGAAATTGCAAGTGAATTTGTAATGCTGTTTTGTTATTAATATAAGGGATATTAATATATGAAATTTAAAATGTCTCGATTACCATGCAATTTATAATGTACACTCCCACTCAAAAATATGTGGACAGTTTGTTGCAAGTATAATTTATTCTAATAGTATCAAATTGTACAATTTAATAATTACCATCTCTTGAATAAATCAAAGTTTAGCGTGGTTTGCTGTCTTCTCAAGACAATAATAATAATTATTGGTGAGATATCTAACGAATTTATTATTAAGCGTATAAACTAGACCGCATAAAAAATTAAACGTGTCGTCCACATAATTTCGAGCGGGAGTGTATATATCATAGACATAAAACAATTTTTTTATTTATCGACAAAAGCATTGGAGAAGTTTTAAAAAGATATTTAAAAAAAAGAAAATTTCGAAATACGAAGCTCGCATAATTATTATTAAAATATATATTCTCTGGTACTGTGTAAACTAGACTGCATAAAAACTTAAACGTGTTGTCCACATACTTTTGAGCGAGGGTGTATAATATTTGAATTTATATATTTACTTACGTATATATATATATATATTTAAAGTATATAAATATATGTGTAATATAAATGTATATATGTATACATATTAATTTATATATATATTTCTATAAATTTAATTTATTTGTCCAAAAAATCCTTGAAAGGGGCGATTCAATATGATTGGTTCATGTTTTTCGTTAATAACTCCTTAACAAAACCGCGGAGAACATCTTACAGCATTTTTGAGGCACCTTGTATTTTACAGCAAGTGTATTAATTAGATAAAAATTAGGCAAAAGAAATAAAGTAAAGTAGATAAGGATTACGTAAAATCTGTCTTCTGATAACTAAAAAAATGTGTAATTTTATGTCGAACTTATGAGTACCCATAAACATAATAACACGTTACACTTTTTGAAAATGTTGATACGGCGACCTCGGCTTTATTCGTAAAAAGCAGAGGGAACTATTATTCAAGGGCCGTTTCGTTGGTAGGATTATCGTCCGCATTAGTATCAGAATCACGAGCGTCGAATTCGACGCGTGTCGCGTCTCCAAATTTGTTCGCGCGGCTTCATTACGCGTTATAATTGCTCCACTAATTAATTACAGCAAGTTCGGGCTTGCGAATTCCTGTCTGTCGAATCCCGCACCGATGTCAATACATAATACGGCTGTTTACATACTTGCTCGTGGACGTTAGCTAGACGCACAAAGCAATTAATGACATTTACCATAATTAGTTCCCCAACATTCTAAAGATTTAATTAACGTCGGATGAGAATTTGTTACGTAGCTGAGAAGCTCACCACTTTTATTTCCAACTGTTATTAGAGGTTTGAATAACATGAAAACACTCAATGTTCGTCAAAGTTTAATATAAATAATTAATGGGGTACATGCAAAAATATTCAAACAAGATATTAAAATCGTGAACACGATTGTTGAGTCACTCAACTGTACCACCTAGATTTATTTAGATTTGCTACTTAGATTTGTTGTATAAACAAATTTCGAACGTGAATTATTTAGTATCCACTACGGCATATAATTATCAGTTTTTTGATGTCCCGAAAATGTTGTATTTCCTTGAGAGGAGTGGTTCCTAAGTAACTTTTTCCTTTGTTCTGGTTCTTCCTTTTTCAAAGAAGAGTACGACAGTAAATAAAATTAAAATAAATTCATTTTTGCTTTTTTTATTACGCAATACATGTCGGTCAGCGTAATTCTCGATGACCACGTTTTGGCATAGGGATTCGTTCTGCTTTTAACTCGTAGTTCATCCCATTAACATGTTTAACAGGTGCTTTAGTGCAGGACTGCGCAATGTAACTGTAAGGATTGGGACTTCTATATAGAACAGAACTACACCTTTGAACTGGTAATTAGAACTCGTAGTTTGACCACCTGCCGGAGCACAGTTGAAGTTGTACTTCAACTTGTGATTAGAACGGTGCACTAATGTGTACCTACTTCGTGTGCTATGCAACTTTTTCGTACTTCGCGTTGTTTGAATTCACCGCGCTTTTGTGTGACAATACAAAGACAAAATTGGCAGAGTTACTGAATGCAATATGATATTAAATATGAACACACGTTACATCTATTCAGCGGCACATCGACGCTAAAATTTACGTTATTCGCTCTCGTTATACGTATTATTCGTTATCTCGTATGCATACATTCGACTTTACATATACAGTGGATTTAAAAAATCTCATCGTTAGATTGCAAATTTTTTATATAAAATAAAAATTGGAAAATAATGATTAATATCATTTTTACTACGCTACTGTGCGCGTGTAACCAATATTGCTTTTTTTAAAATAAACTATACATACGTACAAATCAGTTGAAAATAATGTACCAATATTTATAACTTCCTTAAATACTATTACCATTTTTTTTTAATTAACGCATTTCTACTATAAATGCATACAATTCGCAGTACAATTATCATAAATTGTATATAATTTCGTCGAAAACAAATGTACAAAATTGCACAAAATGAGAATACTTGGTTTAATTATAATATTTGTTCATCGAAGAAAATATTGATACCGTAAAAATAAGTGTTGATATTTCGAAACAGTATGTATATCGTACGAACTAAAAAGTAAAAGAAATTACTTTTAACCTACCAGAAGGATTAAAAAAAAATAAAAAAGCTTCCAACGAATGAAACGCGTTTGAAATCGAACGAATCTCCACAGACCTTTAACCACGCCGTTTCTGTTCCAGTCCGGTCCCTCCGAAGTTCCGGCGAGAGAGCAACAGGAAACGAATTGGTTGCATTCGATAATTCACCGGTAAGTTCTGTTTGGTTTTTCCTCGGGCGGCGGATTTTTAAGCGGAAATAAAAACACGTCGTTTCCGTATTCTCGGGTATACTCGTTAATTGAGAATATTTTACGCATCCGCCGCCGCCGCCGCCGCCGTCGCGGGGACCGTTCATTTCGTTGTTTACTCGTCAATAACGAGAATCGTGATCCCGTAACCTCGTATTGCACTCCGGAGATTAAAGCGGTCTGGTGTGTGCGTGGCTGTGCGCGTGTGTATGTGTGTTTCGCTCCGTTACGACGGATCGTATCTGGGAAACGCTTTTGAAATTCGTCCGCGTCCGTTTATTCGCGGGCAATGACGATCGCATATTTGAATTGCCCCGCGCTTTTCCTCGAATAATGGGCCACGGCGTAGAATTGTCTGGAAACAACGGGGCAAACGATGAAAGGTTTTATGATTATGCGGAAAACCGAGCTCGGACACAAGAAACGCAATGTTTACAACGGCCCGTTTCAAGCGATATTACATTTCAACAATGATCCGCGCGCGCCTGTGAGCGAAAGATACCACGCATCATATTTCGAAGTGACTCCCGAGCTTTGAACCGCACCGCCAGGGATGAAACGGAACTGTTATAACGTTCAATTTAATTACGGTACAACCGTAATGTTTCCAATGCTTCTTCTTTGTTCATAACACAGAGCTATGCGCAATCATCTCTCGTGTACGCGACTTTGCCGAGTGGTGAATTTTGATTAATTGAAACGCATGCAAATTTTATTGCCTGCGCCGGTTTTCATATTTTCAACGATTTGGGAAAATTTGACGCATCATTTCGTGGATGCCTTTGAGGGATATTCAGGTTATTTCCAGTTTTGCTAGCCACCACTCGGGGATGAGTATTAATTATAGCTCAATGGTTAATCCTTTGTACTCCTTTGTCGAGTGTGACTCGACATCCGAGAAAGAGAAATGTAAATAAAATGGGTTTTTATATGTATTTAGTTCTTCCTTCATTTCTTTAATTATCTTGGTTTTTAGGTAAAAACAAATACAAGTTTCACAAATATAAATTACAACAAAGTTCGAGTAATATTTAATTTAATTTACAAACAAATGTTTTGGAAATAAGTAGCAGTCGAGGAGTTGTCCTTTGAAGTAAATTTCAAAAGAAACACTTAAAATAGTAGGGAGTTTGTTGGCAAGAAAATTGAAAAATAATTCGGAGTGCAAAGGGTTAAAGGGTGCAAAGGGTTTGCGGAGTGCAAAGGGTTCTGATTGTTCTCGTTCTCAAGGTCTTTTGAAGGTTATCGTCATCGGTGATTTTTAAATGGCACCATATATTTTTTACTTCACAGTGTTGTAGCTAATGTCAAGGCGAATTTAACGATGTGGTACGTTGTAACCTTTTAAAATGACTTTGTTACAGTTATTACTAGACTGCAGATTCAATCTAACTTTACAGATATTTATTATCGAATGTTAACGAAGAATCTGAATTAGTATACATACATATATTCGTTGAAATATAATATTATTACAACGCGCGCGAAGGTACTTGAACGGAATGTTCACTTATGAAAAATTTCGCTGAATCACAAAACTTCTACTGCGCCTTGAAAAAAAATGTAATTTGCAGAGCAGAGTTAAGCAGTTCTTTTGTTTAATGCATCACGTAGGATTAAAACGTTTAACATGGATAAAATGTTCTAAAAATATTTTACTTTCGCATTTAATGCGTGCGAGTTCCGCGTAATTAATGCACTTTTCAAACGTACATTCTGCTTTTCATTCCACGACAATCTTGCTTTTCATACCTAAAATAATATGTCGTGAATTTAAGTGTTCGTATTTTTTACCGGAACAAATATCATGAAATGTATGAAAAGTAATAAACGATTATCGAACGAAATAATTTAAATTATACATTTCATTATAATTTCTTACATTCAATTTTTATAACGCTTGTAATTAGTTACATTTAAATTATACATCTAATGAACCCTCATGCTTTTCGCAAAGGTAACATAATAATAAGATTCAGTTAACTAATATGGGTTGGTAAACTTAATTATATATATATATATAATATATATGACGTATAATATATGATGTATAATATATTAGATGTATATATATATATATATATATATATATATATATTGTTGTATTCCGTGAATTAGTATTTTATTCATAAAGTACAACGGAGTTTAATCGTTGACACGTTCATAATATATGGTACCTTAGCGGAGTATTCCGTAGTCTACGACAGTCGAATAAGTATTTTAGAAGAACAGCGAATCAGAGAGAGAATCTGAGAGCAAGGATAACCTGAATGTTAAGGAAAAAGAAGGTTTATATATTAGTTCTAACTTGAATGGTGGGGTTTTAGAAATTGGAAGGGCTAGGGTGATAAGGTCAGAGTTTTGAAGTTTCGAAGGTGACATGTTCCAAGCAAATGGGTCGAATATGATGTGGCAAGGACAGAGATCGAGGATGGGGCAGAGTTTGAGGATGAGTCAAGGATGATATCATGAGTTTGTATAGTAGAAACAGGAAGCCGGGTATCTATATAGAATGTAGAATGAAATAACGTTGGTATACAACAATATATTAATATAGTTATGGGTAATATTCGTAAGATGAACACATCATTATTCAGTTAAATTACTAATTTAATTACATCATCTAGTTGCCGCGACGAATATAATGAAATTTCAACAACGATTATTGAAAGCTGAACTAATTAGAATTGTTTCTGTTCGGAATGTGGAACAGTTGCTCGAAGCGTATTTTTATGTTAATAATTAGACTGCAGATCCTTATGCATTTATATCGTTTATAAAAATGTTCAAAAAATGCTGAAGTATCAAATTCGACAGAATTCAGTACGTTTTTTATTTATCGTGGGCCTACAAACTCCATTTTCTTAAAATCTGTCTGTATCACTGAGAAACGTATAAGAATTGTATAAGAAAAATAGATTTTAGAATCGCGTTCAAGAAATTACGAGAAACGTTACTTATGTTTCATCAGTGTGACCTGAAAGTACTTGGGAGCTCGTGGTGGAGAACGCCAAGGGTTTCACGTGTCCGCACCCGAAACTTTCCAGCATCGAACGTTCCGGGTATCTTCGTTGAAAACTTTTATGCACCCAAAGGGTTTGTACGGAGCATTCCCGCAACTTCATTCCGCGCTGGAACAATGCAACACACCGCGACGCGACGAGTCCGCGGCGTGGACGGCGAGAAGACGGTAGGAGTCGTTTCGGGAAGACGGGGGCATGAAAAATTCGGGGAAAAATTGTACACGTAGGGTCGGTTGGTGCCGCGCGAGTAAAACCCCGGGAGATCCCGCAGCTGGATATATTTTCGCACAAATGAAGGAAACGAAAACGTTTATTCCTCGGAGATTCACGGAGCCGCAGGCTCGTTTGAGATGCGGCGCGCGAGCAATTTGAAGTGGTATCTCGCAGCCCAGCGCTGTGCTCACATTCTGATGTTCACGAGTACGCCTGTTGGCCGAGGGGCAACCACTTTCATACATGTATGCATGCCTTGGGACACGCCGAGCGGGATTTTATAAGAGATTTTATCCATTCCAAGTGAATTCCTTGCGCCAAAGGGTGCGGACCGACAGAGGTGTTTCATAGTTCAACACCGACCGCGCGCTTTCTGCCTCTCTCTCTCTCTCTCTCTCTCTCTCTCTCTCTCTCTCTCTCTCTCTGCCTCGTTGCACTCTCGTGACAAGACAGACGCTCTGTGTACCTCGTTGTTCCCAGCCTAATCGCGATGCAGAATAGCGAACGTGACTTGCATCGGACACAAGAGTTTCGGGCACGCCCGATACCCCAACTTTCATCAGACAAAGAGGATCCATGATCGATGGTACACTGTTCCGAACAAAAAAATAGAACTATTAGGCTGTCCCGAAAGTTCGTTTTGTTTTCGATATCCAATGGATATTCCGACTAGATTTTGTTAACTCCCATCCGTCCATCGTGTCAATTTAACATTTTTCACATAACGGACGATGCTATGGTGTCGTTTCTAGAACAATGGATCCGACACATTAAATGAAATTCCATTTAGTATTGCTAGGAGGAAACCATGAAACAAAAGTATGTGACGACATTTGTTACAAAATTGGCTTGCAATTTGTTTACCGTTTGGAATTACACCAACCCATTTTTGCCATTAATGCACAAATCGTTCATTCGTGAGAAAAGCGACACAACTCAAAATATATTTCGAAAACAAGCATAATAATAAATATATACATTATGGTGTACTTGGTTGGTTGTACGTACATAGCTGGTTATACGCAATAAAAAAAATTGGCAATTTTAGGTCATTTTCATATGCCCCTCCTGTGAAATTTTCTTTTCGTCGTCTTATGTCACGTTTCTTCTGAACGGACGAAATATCCGCAGTCTACCGATAACAGATGCAACATATGCCAAGTTTATATTCAAGAACGTATTAATGTTTTCAACAGTACGTCTTTAACAATATTGCACCGAGCCATGCTGCAGTTCTGAAACTTGGATTTCATCCTGAAATTGCATCCTATTCCGACACAATACCTTCACCGCAAGTTCCAGAAGCGGAACTTGAACAGGAAATGGAATTCTTCAAATCTTTTTTCAATATCAGTCGCTACTTACCCCAATTCAGTCTGCGGTATTCCAATTATACCTAGCTCTTTCATATCGATCAACAAAATTCTCAAGTAGGTCACATGTAACGATTAAATTAAAAAATTCATATAGCAACGTATGCTCGAGTGAAATTATGCAAAATCTCTTCCAGGTCTCCTGTTCGGTGCAAAAAGAGTGAATGATCAAATAATAATAAAAATACATCGCGCTTCTTCAAAGTTCTGGGCAATAATTTGGAGAGCTGTATTTTAATTATATTGTAATTCAGTTACGACGTAGTTGGATTACTATACAGTGTGAGGCACTAACTATTGCCACCTCCAATAATTCCGAAAGTGTGATAGCAGTATAAAAGTTTTCGAAATAAAAGTTGCATCGGACAACAGGGGCCGTATTGTAGAGTTAATCTTTTCTTGCTAGGTGGAGTCGCTTCAGAGATGCGAAGGTCACCTTTGTTTTTTCAAATAGAATGCAACGTTTTGTTATTTGTTTTCTAATAGTGGCTATTGAGACGAATCCAACGAGGTGCAACACGAAGTGATAGAAAATACTACTTAATCCGTGATAAGAAGATTGCAGCATTGCATCGATACCAATGGAAATCACTTTGAACACCATCTGTAAATGCAAGTTTTCTTCGCCTTCTTGATCATAAATGACCTTTGCCGACCTTCAAAGACCTTCACGTTGCACCTCGTTGGATTCGTCTCAACAGCCACTATTAGAAAACAAATGACAAAACGTTGCATTCTATTTAAAAAAAACAAAGGTGACCTTCGCATCTCTGAAGCGACCCCACCTAGCAACAAAAGATTAACTCTACAATACGGACCCTGTTGTCCGATGCAACTTTTATCTGGAAAACTTTTGGAGGTGGCAATAGTTAATGCCTCACCCTGTATAGTAATTCAACTACGTCGTAACTGAATTACAATATAATTAAAATACAGCTCTCCAAATTATAGCCCAGACCTTTGAAGAAGCGCAATGTATTTTTATATTTTTCTTTCATATACTTGTTTGCTGTCTATGCGGCGTATTTTCTATTCCTCGTCCTCGTAATTCGTTATTAATGTAATTTATTTGCAAAGTATTTTATAATTGTACTACGATCGCAATTACGAATTACATTGTAATTTAATTGAATGAAAATCTGAATTATATATCACAATATGACTGAATTACAACGTAATTCGATTACCTCGTAATTATAATTCCTGGAGTAATTCAATTGTAAATCTGCACAACTCTGTTCCCCGGCCATTTTCCACCATTTTCCGTGGAAGTCGTTCAAAGTCTTTCACTTTTCTTCTTGAAAACTATGCAAACAGTTTCAACGAATATGGTCCGCATGGTCTTCGCTATAAAAGTAGTGTTGATCTTTCGTTAAGGTGCGCGGTCAGATTTATTTATTTCGACGGGCAGACATTCGGTTCCCGCGAGCTAATTAACGTGTTAAGGAACCAATTACGACAGCGGTACAGTGTTTCGTTCCGCGTCCCTTGATCCGGCCCCGGAAAGTCGTTTAATTGCCGTTTCATTAGTGTTTTATTTTGCGGACTCGGCGCGGCTGGATTTAAGGGAGCTTAAGTCCCGGTTAACGAGAAAAGAATTCGAGACGGATCGTAATCCGCGTCCAACGGATACGCGTCCGAGAAAAAGATTTGGTGCTGGCCAAGCCAGTCCGGTTACAGGGCACGTGATCGTGTGAAAGGGACGCGGCTCGGTGTAACTGTAAACGAGTTGAGTCGCGTAAAAGAGTACCGCGGGCAAACTTTTAAGTAGTTCGGCTGAGTTCCGCAATCGATACCGCCGCCCGCCGTTAGAACTTGGACGAAGATGTTCCCACCCGGATCCCATCATCGAGTATAACTCTATCTACAACTGTTTACTGTCGTTCCGGTTACTGCACAGTCTGTAGACAACTTCGATTCCGTGTTCGGCGCCATTTTACAACGGCTCGACGAGGACTTGAACTATGTTCCTGCACAACAGTTCCCTGTCCTTTTCGTCTTCAATCCTATTAGCCGGGATCACCGTAAAACTCCGCCCACGTGTTGACGCTACAAGCTCGTCGAGATAAATCCGGAATTTTTCGGGCACTCCCATAAACAAGATGTAGGTAAGGTCGATATAAACAAAGCAATTGTTGATAAGTGAACAAGTGGGAAACTGTCAGCCATAGATATCACTGGTTAGTTGGGCAACAAGAAAACGCAGCTAGACCTAGCCAAGAAATTTAGAAATTCTTACATACTGTAGGGGGTAACTTTTTTTCGACGACGGGTAATCCTGTTTAGGATTACAGGATTCTTCTTCATACTCGTAATTCCATTATTTATGCCAGTTTCTACCTTCGTACAAACCGGCGAGTACGTTTATCGACATTTATCTGGTATTACACGTTTCTTATCAATTTTTCACAAAATATAATGAAAGATCGTCGTCTGATAAAAATGTGATTTTTATGTATACGAGGTGTGATCAAGTGACTTTCTATTTTTATCAAAAAATATTTATTTATTCATCGATATTTATGTTGTCCCCTTCAAAGTAATCCCCCTCAGATATAATACACTTGTGCCAGCGCTTTTGCCAATCCTCGAAGCACTTTTTGGTATAGCTTTGAGCTCTTCCAGCGACTCTATCTCCTCGATCGTTGCAAATCTCCGTCCTTTCATGGGTCACTTCAGTTTTGGGAACAGGAAAAAGTCGCAGGGGGCCAAAGTCGGTGAATACGGTGGCTGAGGCATGATTGTGGTGTTGTTTTTGGCCAAAAAAATTACTTGCAAGCAACGATGCGTGAACAGGTGCATTATCGTGACACACGTCTCATGCCCAAAACATCCGTTAAAATTGCTTGGCACGGACCAAACGAGACGCCGACATCATCAGTAACTTCTCTAATGGTAATTCGTCGATTCCCCAACACTATTTTCTTCGCTTCTTCAACGTTTTCATCAGTTGTTGACGTGCTGGGGCGTCCAGGGCGAGCTTCGTCGTTAACATCTTCTCGGCCTTCTTGGAAGAGCTTGTACCGCTTATAAACATTTTCTTTACTCAGAGTACACTCAACGTATGCCACTGTCAACATTTCAAATGTTTTGGAGCACTTAATTCCATTTTTTACACAAAATTTGATGCAAATTCTTCGATCCTTTTTTTTCGACAGCAGAAAATCGCCAAACACGCAAAACACTTCTAACCTTTACGCTTCTCGCAAACAAACAAAAAATGCTATATAGCGGAAACTGTGAACATATGTTCGGGACGAGTATACCAGCATAAGAAAAAAAGGAAACGAAAATCGACTGTAGATATCCTGCGAAATTCAAAAAGTCATCTTACTTTTTGATCACACCTCGTATATTGAATTTCGCTAGTGATATATTAAATGTATAGGAACAGTTCCATAATGTTTATTTTATGGTAAATGCGATGAAAATAATAAAGTATTCGATACGAAATATTATCGATTTGCGATGAGGAATAATTGAAAGGCACTGAAAGGTGGATAAGCTTGACAATATCCATTTTCGTGCGACAGTGTTATAAAAACCTGTGGGGTAATTTTCACCCCAATGCGTGTGCATTCGGGTCAACAGATTCGATTACGGATGACGCCATTTGGTGTTTTCGAGTCGCGAATGTTTGCCAATTGGCGTTGTCGCTTGCTTTATGTTCCCTTTTTTCTACCTAGAGCATGTGCACGCTCATATAAGTTCAGGTATATGCAGAATAATTTCTCAAAATGCGAGATTGATTTTTCGTGAGAATGTAGGTTAAGCATTTCCTTAGATATATCGTTCATCCGTAAGAAAAGTGACGCAACTCAAAATATACAGTGAACCACGAAAGTATTTAAACGCACTTTAAAACAGGTTGCATGTAAAAATAAAAAATGCATTTATGAAAACTTTTTTACTTGGGCCCTTAATGAAAATTTAAAAAATAGATTTTGTAGATCTATGTTGAAAATTTCATTAAAATCGATTAACATACCCAAGAGCTACAAGTGGTTAAATGTGGTGAAAATCATAGTTTTTCGCGACTTTTGGTCAGTTTCTGCTTAAAATCCACAGATTCTTACATCTGTCGAGGCGTGTCGTTTTATTCTGGGTCAACCGATTTGGATCAAATTTTCAGCACGTGTACAACTAATGTACATCTACAAAATGCAAAATTTAAATTTTCATTATGAGCTCTAATAAAAAAGTTATCATTTTTTTTAACTTTTTATTTTCTCATCTAATTCTTAGCAATTGCAATTTTTTCAAAAAAAGTCAGGTTAGGTTAGGGTCCGTTTGGGTCCGATTATAAAAAAGTTAAACTTTTTTTAAAGCGCGTACCAAATACTTTCGTGGTTCACTGTATGTATTTCTAAAAAAAGTATAATAATAAATATATAAACTGTAGTGCACTTTATAACTAATTTATATGACAATTGACCCAATATCTAAATAACAAATTATTTTACGTTTCTAACTTGATGATACACAATAAAAAAAGGTGGCAATTTCATGTAATTTTCAGATGGCTCTACCGTAAAATTTCATTTTTTTATGACTTATCTCACTTTTCTTATAAATGAATAATATTTGATAAGCACGGATCTATATAAGAAATTTATTAAACATTATTAAAAAATTGTACTGTGCAAATGAATTGTACTTCAGTTTGTTGTATAACGTTTAATAATTGTGTTGTTGCTGGCGCTGGTTCAGCAGTGAACAAGCGAGAATAGTGCAAATAATTGCGAACAATATGGCGGGTCAAGGTGAACCTACTCCGTGCATCGTCTCGTTATTTCACCTACAGTTACTCGAATTAATATTCGGACACTCCAAAAAAGACGATAACTTTCTTAATATTGTACTATACGATTTGAAGTTTGTTGAAAAGCTAGAACAATTAATTTACTACAGAATGCGAAAACAATTCGTTATAAAAATACCAATTGATCGGAATTGTAGAAAAAAATACTAAAAGTTGCATTTTACAACTTTTTCATTTCAGTCTATATTGAAAATTTAAAAAGTACGTTTTGTAGATCTGTGTCAAATATATGCACTGTGAGAGTTTCATCGAAATCGGTTGACGCAGGGAAAAACGACAGGCATTGAATGACGTAAGAATTCTTAGATATAGACAGAAAATAGTCAACATCTGCAATTTTTACCATCTTTAAACGTTTGTAGCTCATTGCAACAGCGACCGATTTTGACGAAATTTTCAGAATATGTTTAATTGACACAGATCTGCAAACGTATTTTTTAAAATTTTCAATATAGGCCTACACAAAGAAAAATGATTACTTGATTTCGATCGAAAAAATTGTAAATACAATTCAAAATTATGATGTCGGCGCACGAGTCGATCGATTATTACACACTTATGCAATTTTGCAAATAACACCTATAACAATTTCCAACGTTTCGGTCTCATATTTGGACCATTATCAAGGAAAAATTTAGAATGATAGCGTCTGTAAAATAAAAAACACTGTAAATTATGCGAAAACAAATTAAACACCAAAAGAAATAAGCAACAAAACATACTTGCTAAGCGAAAGAAAAACTCAACGTCGATGATATAAACGTGTGTTGGCATAATGCCGGCAAAGTCCAACCTAACATGTGACAACCGTTCTAGTCTGAAAAACAGACCGGCAAGGTTAGAGAACTACGAATCAGGTAACATCGATCAACACCATTGGCCAATCGACATTTGTCGGTCATTTTGAACCAAAACAAACACTCCTAAACACAACCGACCGAATGTTCAACCACAACATAAAACTGTAGTAGTAAAAAAAAATTATCATTCAGTATGCTAGTGATGTAACGAAACCAAATACTATATTATCGTTAGAAACATTCGTCATAACAACATTACTGGTTCAGTAATGCCGCGTAATATTCATGCATTTTAGGTGTTTCATACCTAAGATTTACGCTATGATGTTTAATCGTGTGAATAGTTTCTAATAAAATTCTTTGCTGTAAGTTGGCTTCTTTTTCAATTATTTTGACATTTTCAAAATCAAAAGCACGGTCAAACTCGAAATTGTTATAGGTGTTATTTGCAAAATTGCATAAGTGTGTAATAATAGATCGACTCGTGCGCCGATATCATAATTTTGAATTGTATCTACACAAAGAAGGTTGTAAAATGCAGCTTTTAGTATTTTTCCTACAATTCCGATCAATTGCAATTTTTGAAAAAAATTTCTTTTCACATCCTGTAGTAAACTAATTGTAAAAAAGTTATCTTAAAAAAGTTATCGTCTTGTTTAGAGCGTCCGAATATTAATTCGAGTAACAGTATAATGCTCTTCACACACACGTGTTCATGCGCACGAGGCTCTCCGCGAAGAAGAGGTTAATTTCGCAGCGAAGTTCGCGTCACATAGCGTTGCTTCCTGTTCGTCTCGGTCGAGGGGAGCTATCCTGTAGGATTCGCGTCGGGGAACGGGACGCTTCGGTCGCATCTTCGGCGCTGCCAGTGGCTGATGGAATTGCACATGCACCCAATCAGGTTACCGCCGCGACCGTACACGTATTCACCGAACTATTCGGCAAACAGTGCTGCCGGGTTGAATGGCAAATTGCGCGGGTACACGACGAGATGCAACGGGGAAAAACGGTTCCCCCCCGGTCCCTCTCCCTCGATAATAGTTGCGCCAGCACACGCGATCCTATCGCGAACTGCAATTCTGGTTAAGAAAAAAATCATACTCGTAGGAGCAGCTTTCTATTACAGCTATTACTTTCCAGTTAATGGTAATTTTTGGTGGTTTTCACGGTTCACAAAAGTGAGTCGCTAATATGTAATTTTCGAGGCAGAAAGCTTCTTCGAGGAAATTGAACCCGAGGGTGGTTTTAATTGCACCGCAGATTTTTATGCGAAATGAAAGTTGATAATTAATAGAGCAGGAATCGAGTAAAAATACATTTCTTTCAAATTGTCGTTTAAGTACTCAATTACTGGCAATTAAACTAACCGGATAGCTGTTTCATCGAGGATATCGGAAAGACCAATGTGTCTACACGAGATATCGTCAAAAGTAAAATTTTAAAAATTATTAATTAGACCTGTGAACGATTCTAAGCATTGTCCGAGGGTTAATATTTATTTACTAATGCCTCGAACCAAATGGTTTCTTTAGGAATTATAAAATTGTTACATGTAGCTTGGGTATTATTAGATTGCGGATGTGTACGCATTTACGGCTTTCGAAAATTTTCAGAAAATGCTATAATATAAACTTCCACAGGATTTAGTATTTAGGATGTACTTTTTACCACTAAAAAATTTATTTACTCCGACCTTCCTAAAATTTGCCTACAAATATTGAAAATTGTGTACTACATACATTCTAAATACTTAAGGGTTAAGAATTAAGAAGGGATAAAAAGAAGGGGTTTAGAAAAATTATAAATTATTTTCAAGCCTTGCATATTAGGAGTTAATGGAAAATTTTTGTGGTTTACCGTTTCACCTTAAATCCCGTGATTATACTCGCGTTTTTAATAAAACATTTCCTCTCGGGGGTGGTACGTACTCGTCGACCGAAGAGTGTAGTCAGCCACTAAATTCCTGCGTTCAACCATTCGTGGAACAATTAAGAAACACGTTTAAAAGCTGAGCCGCCCCACGTATTTTCTTAAACACACTGGAATCGCATTCCGCCGTCCGCATTCCATCGCGAACGCGCGATAAACAAATCCAAAATACCCAACACGGCGAAACAACTGAAGCGAGCCGGTAAAGTTCGTTTAACGCAACAAACACGGAAGCAAGACTGCTACGTTCTTCCGGGCATTCTTCGACAAAGCGAACCACGCGACATCTTGAAGCGAAGGACATTCCTCGGGGGCTACACCGGAACAAAGGATCTTGGAATTCATGGGAATCTTTCTCTTACGTTTCCGACGATCCGGTTCGTTAATTAAATTAACAAATACCATCGAGGACTTCCGTCTCATTCGCGAGACCACGCGGTCTTCCTGTCGTATAAACATCCCTTATTCTCTTTGAATGCGAACCTGTTTAATAAATAGAAAGTCAAACATTAAATGCTTTTTTTCAGCCATTTTTTCATCAAGGCCATTAGCGACCACAAGGATTATTATATATGGTTACAAAAGATCCTTTTACTTAAAAATAATTATATTTACATTGTGGGGACATCAATATGAAGTTGTTATATATATGGTTACAGAGTGTAGTAAATATTGGCGGATTTAAGAAAGTGAGTTTTAACATAAAATTCAGATTTTGTAATGTAATTGAAAATCCTAAAATCATTGTTTAGATTAATATTTTAATTGTATTAACAAGAATAATTCTATCTTATAGTTGGACACATTAAATCCAATCAAAGCTGGTACCTGGACAGAAGTAAAGCCTATAACGGGACAAATTGAATTTAAATATAATTATATCTATGACATCGAACTTTATTAAATCTTTAACGATTTACGTATCAAAATATTATTATATTAAATTCTATCCTGTTTAATTTTCATGTTTTATTGTAAAACAAGCATTTCAAGAGACAATACTTCTTTCTCCATATTTTCTAATTCAGCGCATAATTTCGCTTTCTCTGCTTTAATTTCATCTTTATCTTCATTAGTTGCTTTAGACCTTATTTTTTTAGATTCATCAGATTGATTTTACCTTAATATCTTGAATTTGTTGTGTAATTGCCTTTCTTCTTTCGTGTAAATTCTTATTGATTTCTTCTTCTTTTTCTTTTTAATTTTGTTTCTCTCTTTTTACAAGCTAATAGAAGACTAATTATACGGGCATTTAGTTAAATAATTTGCCATTTAAGTGTAAAAACAACGAGTTGATTTTAGTCGCAAACATGTGTCCGGCTTAAGGACTGCGTCTCCTAGACAGACGACACTCGCTCGTGACTGCACACAGTCGCCACAGTACACTCGCACACCGCTAGACCACGTATACGTACGCGAGAATTGCAAGGGTCCGGGATTCCACTCTTGATTTTTTAATAATGCAAAGACGGGGTTTCTTAGTAGTCAAAATCGCTAGATGAAAGATCGATCTAGAGGGCTTTTTGCCTGAAAAGTCCTACTTTTACGTTTACGACGCGTAATTCTCATTATTCGGCAGCATGTCGCAGAGCCGCGAGAAGCAATGGACAATCGACGGTGCTGCCGCCTATCGTGGCTGTCGATATGCTGCCGAATAATTAGAATTACTCGTTGTAAACGTAAAAGTAGGACTTTTGGAAATGTAGGAGTGGAATCCCGGGGCCCTTGCAATCCTCGCGTACGTATACGTGGTCTAGCGGTGTGTGAGTGTACTGTGATGACTGTGCGCAGTCACGAGCGAGTGTCGTCTGTCTAGGAGAAGCAGTCCTCAAGGCGTATGCACATCCAGTATAAGCTTATGGTTGGACAGCTTCTGCCATCGCGTTCCAGTATGGAGTACTTATATTTCAAAACAGTTCTAAACTTGTACATCTAATATTTGAATGAATTATTTAATTTACGTCTGATTTCCAATTTATTTAAAAATATCAATATGATTATGCGTAATAATTATTTTTTGCCTGAGTGCTTACATTACAATCTTTTTTTCTAATAAAAGTTCAAACTATAAATGCACATGATTTGCATGAAAATAGACTTGTATACTAACTTGTAAATAGAATTGTATACTGTCCTCAGATAAACTTTGAATTTATTTTTAATTTTGAATTAATGTCTTAATCGGATAATATTCACACCTGCTTGTAGCTAAGCCTTCAGAATCAATAAACTAATTATTTAATCTCTAAATTATTGATTATACTATAAAAATTCAATTGTCTAGATTTAGGCATCACTTTTGGCTTGTCCACACTTAGGGCATTTCACTTTACTAATGTCGAAAATAGAACGGTGAAACATACAACAATCGAAAACATCACGTTAGTTTTACTATTATTCGTCGCGTGGATACGAGATACGTTTTTCGTACAGTGCTTCTAATAAGAATTTGATCGGCCACTGTAATGTACAGTGCACATATTTTATTAACGTGTTTTTTTAATGTGTAAATATACCATAGGTCCGGATACTCATGAGCATTCCATAAACCGATAAATAATTCCACGTTTCATGCAGCGACGAATGTTTGCCTCTCCTGCTATTTACAAAACTGTTTCAGGTAAAATCATATATTTATCAACGATCGTAAATAGCTCTCCTGACGGAAGTCTGTTAAAAGCATCGTAGGTTCCAGTGAGGAAGAAAGGGAATGGAAAGGTTGGAGGGAGGTTTATCTTCTGAAACATGCACGACGAAATGTGTGCTGCAGGATATTTATGGATTGTCGAAATCGTATTCTTCGTGGGGATTTTCTTTTGATTTATTCGATTTCCGGTATCGGTTGTCCCCTTTTGAGTTTATAAACGTTTTAGAGCCGTACACTTTTTGTTTACCCTCGCAGTCATGATTGCGAAACGTTCCGAACGGTTACGATAACGTTGACTTTCTGCTGCTAGTTCTGAATGGACCAGATATTCAACGTTGAGCTTTTGTCTCTTCCGTATTTTACTAAGGATTATCTAAAATAGCAAAAATATGTGGAACACAGGATATAGTATAGTTAATTTAAAAATTGTATACCTGAATTACAACAAATTGCAGTCAGTAGAAATTTACTTTCTTTTTGAAAATGTTTAATAGATTGCAAATAATATAACAGTACTTTAAAATTTGTTTACCGTTTCACATTACACCAACTGATATTTGTCACGAATACAGAAAATCCGCTGTCTATATAATAACAATGAGCAAAAATGATTATTGATTGAATATTATTATTATTTATAATTTAAATTAATATTTAATTATGATTTAGTATTATTATTGAATATTAAATTCTACAAATTGAATGCAACTAATTAAATAACACAAGGGCATATAGTAATAACAGATAATAATATAAAGCTGATAATTTTTAACAACAATGTGCAAAAACACTTGTTTTTCATATCATATTCTGAATGTTCTGTTTGATGTATTTTTTATTTTATCGAGTTCATGGCCACATGTATCAATACCAATTAGATTATTGAACATCAAATTCCATGAATTTAATGCAATTAGTTAAATAATACGAGAGCATACAACAATAACGGATAATAATATATGAGCAAGATCATTTTCTGGTAAGGTAACATTTGATATTTGGACAACATATTTTCTATATGAAGAAATTTATTGCATAAATTCTATTACGAATATACTATTTTAATATTCATATGTATACTAAAAAATTTGGTATCCATCATTTTGACGGATCCCATTGTTCTAGTGTTAAAAAGATGTTTTTTTTACATCATGCGAATATAATCTAATATTTCAAAAGAAACAGCGTATAACTTTTCTGAAATAATATGACTAAAAATTAAAACTAAATGAAAAAATTTGCATCTTGTTAAAAGTTTTTGTGTTGAAAAACGTATTCTCTATTTTTGGCTTTTCTATAAACTTGCAATGTTTTATCAAAATTAGGAGTATAACAGTCGCACGCTTGATAATCAAGTAATCTGATGCGAGCTCGGATTGATTGGACATTGAATTATTTATACGCATTTGTAACTAGAAGATATGCTTCCGAGATGAAATCGCATTTATGCGATGTAGGAATTTATGCAGAAGGGAAATTTATGAAGTTGCCGTCTCCGAACGAATCAGAAAATGAATCATTGTGAACGAGTAAGCTAGCAGATAATACCCGACAGAAAAAAAGGGACAAGGAAATTGCTACTCCATCGACGAGTCCGTAATTCATCCGCCGATTTATCAAAATTACCTTTTGCCTTTATCGTCGTCTCTGAGGTCGTTCCCATGCTTTTACATATGTTTCCTCTTTTTCTAACTTACTACGAAGAGCGAGTAGCTGAAGAAATTGTGATTACTTCGCTAGAACAAGAAAATATAATTTAATATAATTTTAAAATATAATTTTAATGTAATTTAATATAATTTTTAAATTTTCTTTCTTGGCAGAACTTCAGTGTGCGGTAGTGTATATAGCACAGAATACAATTTTTGTTTTTCTTAAATCGCATTTCTTAGATCGAACAATTGCTTTTTTCAATGTAATAACGTTAAAAATTACTTAATATACAACCGTCGGAAACGTCGAAACGTCGAAAAAATTCAGTTTTGATTGTTTTTGACAATGATGTCCCACACAACAAAATATCTGAAAAATTGACGACGCTGCCTGTTATAGTACTTTATCAGGCAAGCAAACAATAGAATAGGATGTTCTTATATTTTCGAGAAAAAAGTATTTTTCCGAATTTTTGGTGTTTTTCATTTTTTACGACCACAGCTTGCAACAAAATAATCTGAATAAATTTTGATGGCCACGTTAACCGTAGGTCGTGGATTCATCATAGGAAAATACTGCACGTTTATGAGAATGATCCAATGGAGGAAGTTTTAGTATTACAGTACTGCAAGGTGAGATCTAATTAAGCTGTGGATTCGTTGCAATTTCTAATAGCATTACTCGACATCTCCTTATAATCTCGAAACGAGAAGTTCCCTCCATTTGCGGTTTAACTCCTTGCATTCGAAGGCTCTTTATCTTCGGGGAAACGCCAACTCGAAGCGTGTTTGCGAAAAGATCGATGAAACTTTTGAACGCCAGCTTAAGGAATGATCGTGCTGATATTATCCTTAGAACGATCAAAGAACGTCTTCGAGTATAACAATTTCTGTATATAACCATAACCAAATTTCTTCATTTTTCATGTTGTATGTTTATCATTTTTCACTTAGATTTTCGAGAAAGTATCAAGATGTTTCTCCGTGACTTTTCAAACAACAATCAAGTTTCGCTGCCCAAATTTGCCTAAAATGGAAAAATCGGAATCAGAAACAACAATTAAATTATCATTTGTTTTTATAACAAGAATTGATTTTGCCATACAAGAAAAATGTTCTACTCGTTCTCCTATATGATCATTTCGATCTTTCTCCCATTTCCGATAAATCGACAGAAAAAAAAGTTCAAACAAAAGTTGGTCAGTAATTACACGGCGATACATTGCAATAAACAACATTTGCAAAACGATCCTCACTGCATTAAAAATTAAGGTCAGCTTGATTTTTTTTTAGCGAAATTGCATTATTTTAATCACCAATCGATGGACCTTTGTTTTCTGTTTAAAAAGGTATTAGAATTCCTAGGTCGAAAACCAGGAGATGCAAATTCTTTTTCCTCGGGTGAATATTTATACGCGTAAATCATAGCGTTCTTATAGGAATTTTGTCGCGGATCATAATTTTACGTGAAACCGCGCGGCTCGTTAGTTCGCGTTTTGACGGACAAAAATCGCGGCTTGGGGGAAGACACTTCCGCTTAGAGCCCGATCGTGCAAAAACACATTTGCATTGAAGCGGGGCGTTTAAACTGTCGCTCCTTTCCGTTTGTATGGAAATTCTGCGATCGACGGGGCTCACAAAGCTCGGGGTCGAATTAAATATCGCACAGCGCGGCAAATCGATTCAAAGCCCACGAGAATATTTGCCGACGTTAAATGAAAATATTCCGATGGAAATATTTCGATTCCGGCTCGCCGTTGTGTCAAAAACGTACTTTACTACAAGAAGTATCCAAACTCTCTACACCGTGTGTTATAGACTGAGATAGAAATCGCTAAACGTATTATATTTAACACGTTTCATGGCCGCCATTCGAATTTTACGCAGCTGATTCGCTGCACGGTTGATTTTTCTGTGCATGTTTCGAGTTAATGCATGTTAAGACTCGAAAATCCACGCTTTCTCGACACGTATTGATTGAATTCTACCAAGAAGGTGAACACCGTTGAAGATTATACCGAGTCGTTCACAGGCCAAATCGATTATCTTCACTTTTTGAAATATTTTAAATATAAGTGTCAAAGCACTTGGTTCAGTCATAACTTTTTTTATTTATAATAAATTTTCCAAATAATACAGATTAACACCATTAAACAACAAACTTCTTTTCGGTCGACGAATAATAAATAGTTTATTTCAGAAGCCATCCAGATTAACTCCGTACTCTAATATAAATCGTTGCGATAATGAAATCCACGTTAAAAAATTTTGTCGTTTAACGGTGTTAATCTGTATTATTTAGGAAATTTATTATAAATGAAAAAGTTATAACTGAACCAAGTGCTTTGACACTTAAATTAAATATACTTCAAAAAGTGAAGTTAATCGATTTGGCCTGTGAACGGCTCATATATGTATACCTTGCGGAAATAGAATGATTAAAATTAGAGGTTTATTAGCGGTTAATGAACTTTTTCTGCAATACATATTTTTTTTGGTCGCCAAATAATAAATAATTTATTTCAGAAGCCATTCCCATTAACTCCGTACTCTAATGTAAATCGTTGCGAAGTCTTTAGAGGATTCTATCATTAACAGAAAAAAAAACAATTAATGAGTTACCAGTAAATTGGCTTAAAATGCACTGGATAAAATTAGAAAGGTCAAAACCCCACGTCATACAATTCAAATGTGACTTCAATCAAGATTCAGATTTTAGTGCCATAAATATAAAAAAATCTGGAGCTGGTAGACAGATATGATGGATCTGTTAAAATTCATTTCTCCCATTATACATAATTACTACTCAAATTGAAGGGACCTTAATTACAGCAATTACAGCTTACGATTTCTATGACGAGACCTCAAATACAGCTGACGAAGATCATTTATATCACTGATCATTTATATTGCTCATGAATCAATAACAAATAATAATATATTGTAACAGAACGGTTATTTTTCATTTTTGCGAAAAATCTTTTAGAAAATGAAAAATAATGAACTTTTTCTGCAATAAAAACTATAATTTGAAGACTGATTTTGATGTTATTACTTTTTTTCACTTGTCAAATCGATTAACTTCCTTATTCAACCAAAAGTTGTGACATTAATTACGATTACACCACGGCTATTCTACATATCTTATTCATTCTACATGTCTTTATAAGAAAGCTACATCTGTATTTATGCATTATACAATTGTTATTTCTATTTTTAAGGGAATTTTAAAAAACAATGTATATTATTATTTCATCGCATTTCTCCACTTTCTGTTTTATGAAGTTAATCGATTTGGCAAGTCAGCGGCTCATATCTAAAGATAAGTTTGATGAGAATAAAAAAATTGAATGATTTAAATTTGAGTATCGTTAAAGGTGATCTTTTCCTCTGTATGTTTCGAATTGTTCTGACAAATGTAGGACATGAAAATGATTTCCTCACAGTATCGATTAAATTGCATACATCAAATAAATGCCTTTGGCCTTTGGAAAATTAAATCCAAACATTATCCTCATGAAAATAACAAAAATTCTATCTACGGTATGCTGATAAATTAATTAAAATTGGTTATCGTTAAGGGTGATTTTTCTGTTCAATTTCGATTTTTAAATTCATCAATTACACATGCGAAATGAGCACATTTGATGAATTAAATTTGAAAACCATGCAAGTATAAATAAAAAATTTTAAAATATATAAATTAGATCGAATAAAAGCGTTATAGCTTTTCTCGTTAAAGTATCTCTTTCATAGTGGAAATGCGGTCTAAAGCAATTTACTTATACAGAACTAATTGAATCGATTCTTAACCCGAAAATGTAATTATCTCTATCTTCTTTAGGATGGAATTTATTATTGAAGAATCTGTCGTCTATTATCGATTGCATTAACACAATGTAATCCACATTATAGAAAGTTTTTCCTTCGTGGCAACACTGATTAAATTACTCCGAGTTGCCAGGAGTAACCTAAGTTTATCATAAAACTTCCGATCGTACATTGCCATTAAAAAGTTAAGAAGTTTTATAGTTCTAAAAAACTTCTTTTCGATGATAATTTATGATTGCAACCTCCACTTCCAATCATGTCTGATGTACAAATAGCCCAATTTAAACACTTATGACACGAACGAAATCTTCCACCATTACTATGAACATTCGATAAGAAATTAAATGTTAAGTCGTATTTGTGGTTTAATTATATTCTTCTACATTATTTGTAGTTTTTCAACATACGGTAAAACTGTACTATTGCAGGCGATGCATTAGTTATTGGAAATTTTTTTTAACGGCAAATATTAAGTTTACCTGGTATAGAAAATCATTTTATATTGCTCCCTATTTATATTTCAAAGCAACGTTGTAAGATTTAACATAGTTCCACATATACAGTGAATCACGAAAGTATTCGAACGCTTTGAAATGAAAAGTTTCACGCTCTTAAAATACAAGTCATATTACGAATTATAAAATACTTTTATTCCTATAGTAACATATAAGTATCATGATTATATATGTTAAATTTAAAGTGTCTTTGATAACATAAACAATACTTATAAAACATTTCTTAGTAACATCGACTAAATGAACGCGACAAAAGTATTCTTCAGAAGTTATCTTCATTTCGGACTGTACTACAGATGTAATAAGTGCGTATACGTTTAATTATAAATCAAATAGCATGTTTAACGTTTATTTCTTACTTTTTTTTTTAGACATAATCTCAGATTTTCGGGTGCCAACGAATGATTAATTTATTTGTATTGAAGTACTATGCCAATTACTAGATATACACTTCTGGATTTTTTTTAATATTCGAAAGATTAATGTTTTGGATCTTTAAAACAAATTAGAAATATGATTTTAATTCATCGAAAGAAGTTTTCTTGTCAATTCTTGGCACTGTCAATCATTGTACATTGAAGGGTACAATCACTATAGGATAATAAGGTGCTAATCATTGCAATGGAATTTAGATAGTTAATCGTTGTACTATTTATTTACCTACTTGCGCAAATTATTCATATTCTTATATAGAATATACTGAAAAAACTCCGAGGCAGATTTACTTCAGGCTATAGAGGCAGTTCAAAATGGCATGGCAAAAAAAAAACGGCGGAAGAAAGAAATGGAAAGGGGAAAACGAAAAAGGAAAAGGGAAGAAGCCAAAATATCTAAAGAAAGTTTGTCCTCGCAGAAGAAAATGAAAATTGCAGGCTTAAAGACTGATAGAGATATCGAACTTAAAAATACTGATGAATACGATGACTCGCCCTTAAACGAACGGATACACTTGAGTACATTAAAGATACTGGACGCGGAAAAAATTTAAACGGGGCAATAAAAACATAAAAAGGATAGATGCCAACAACAATCCTGAAAATACTGTTGTTAATCTCAAGACGATGAAGAAATAAGAAAATTCAGAAAAGGCTGCAGTAGAAAAAAAGAAGCCAGAGATCGTATCGGTTGAAACGATTGTTCCACCATGTACATCATATAAAGATCTTCTCTTAAATAAACAAAAAGAAAATCATTCGAAATTTACACACGAGGAACATTCAGAAGGCAGAGTTCAATCGGATGACTCGTGTAAACTTTAAAATATCTGTCTTTTTTTTCTTTGAGCATTTTCTTCGTCTCTCGAGTTATTTCTACATATTAAGCTGATGGTATTAGTTCAGACGTAAATTATACATTATGCAGAATTTAAGCCTACCTAAGTAACTTATTAAGTTAATAATTCCTTTTCAGTTCTTCAGTATCAATAACTGATACATGTTGTGTCAATAACTGTACCAAATGTGCGAATGACTGTATTATTTGTCTTACGATTGTTATTCGCTGAATATATTTCATAATAAAAGATTTATGACTCGTAAAACTGTTTGATCCTGCTGAAAAATCTCTATTAGCTTATAATAATAGCAAGTTAAGCTCGTTTAAATATTTCAAAAAAAGATAAAAAGATTTTTACTACGATTTTGGCTTAGGGTGCCCATTATTGTACAGTTTTCCCTAGATACGATATGTAATTGTACCTATACCGATAAAACGACTTTTCGTAAGGTTCTCACTTGTTTCATTAGCACATTAGGAATACGCGACGATAGAGTTACCGTTACGTGAGTCAATGAAAATTAAAAAACGTAGCGACACCAGGTGCGGCGGATACGTGACGTGACTTTCGTCCTTTGGATTTTCGTCGCGACAGCACGTTGTATGCAAATTTTGCGACCAGGAACAGTGAACTTTACAAAGGAAAGGGTAAATTAAATATTGCAAAGCGAGGTATACTAGAGCGGCGTTGAATTATTAAATGACATCCATCGTCTCCCTAACACGGTTTAGCTGCTAAAATAATAACAAAATTCTATGGATAATTTTACATCGTGAATATTCTGCGTCATAGTTACAGTTTCTGACAAACTCCATTTTATATTTACCGGCGCTCAATTCAGTTTTCAACCTGCAGTTGCAGAACACTTTACATATTTAATAAATGATCTTTCACAACGTTAATCAACGTACAAATTTAATTTGTAATACACCATTCGATAGATCATGCAAAAAAAATAATTTGTGCCAAACTTTAATCCCATATGTCGACATGGGGAGTAGTAACGGGGTGACAAAGAAAATTCGTTTTTTCCGTAATTTCTCTTATTCTCCTCAATTGAAAATTCTAAAAAAAACAGACACGTTTCAGCTATTGAAATGCACGTCTATGAATTTTTTCGGATTTGTTCCATTTTATATTTATCGGCGCCCAATTCAGTTTTCAACCTGCAGTTGCAGAACACTTTACACTTTTAACATTGTCATATTTAATCAATGATCTTTCACAACGTTAATCAACGTACAAATTTAATTTGCAATACACCATTCGATAGCTCATGCAAAAGAAAATGGATTGTGCCAAACTTTAATCCCATATGTGGGGAGTAGTAACGGGGTGACAAAGAAAATTCGGTTTTTCCGTAAATTCTCTTATTCTTCTCAATTGAAAATTCTAAAAAAAACCAGACACGTTTTAGCTGTTGAAATGCACGTCTATGAATTTTTTCGGATTTGTTCCATTTTATATTTACCGGCGCCCAATTCAGTTTTCAACCTGCAGTTGCAGAACACTTTACACTTTTAACATTGTCATATTTAATCAATGATCTTTCACAACGTTAATCAACGTACAAATTGAATTTGCAATACACCATTCGATAGCTCATGCAAAAGAAAATGGTTTGTGCCAAACTTTAATCCCATATGTGGGGAGTAGTAACGGGGTGACAAAGAAAATTCGGTTTTTCCGTAATTTCTCTTATTCTTCTCAATTGAAAATTCTAAAAAAAAACAGACACGTTTTAGCTATTGCAATGCACGTCTATGAATTTTTTCGGAATTGTTAGCTTCGAAACCGAATTGTAAAAAATACAAAAAATTTTGAAATGCCGTCCTCTCGTAGAAGTTATGGAATACTAAGTTAATATTTTTTTATAGTTTTAGCATCTCGTTATGGTTGTTGACACAGAAATTCTGCGAATTTTTCTAAAACTGATCATTTTCCGGCTACACGGAAAAATGAAAAATTCACTGATCCCGCGAAGTAAGAAAATGAAAAATCGAAATAATATTTGCAGGTATACGATATCCGGGATTTCCTCTCGAAAATCCGTAGAATTTGTCTTGACATCAGGCAGGGAGAAAGGTTGGAGTAAACAACCGAAGGAGAAAAGAGCTTTGACATGTCCAGATCTTCGTGGCGCGTTCGTTATCAAGAAAAATGCCGGGAATCTATTTACAGCGCGCTGCTGTTTACCGGAAGACGTACATTAACGGCTTAAAACGCGCGCAAACAAGCGGAACCGGGGAAAGATTTAAACTCGACGATCTTCTGGATAAGAGATGGGGCGGGTTAGAGTGGGGTGGCACCCGCATAAATTCAGATGCTCCGGCGAAGCCCCGGTGAGTTCTCGGTCTATCTCGACTTATTAGATCGCATTTCGTCTATAGTAAAATGGGGTGGAACTTAAAGACGCGAGAAGGGAAGTTTCGTCGACGAGCAAAGATGCTTGCGCTTAAATGATGTTCCGCGAGCTGCACGCACGTGGAACCGCGCCACCGCGCCACCGCGCCGTTGAAGGAGGCTCCCCTAAGTCCCATATACAACACCAAAATCCCGTGGGTTCGCCGCAGTAACGTAAATGGGATGAGGTATTACGGTTCCCTAACGCGGAAACCGGGAACACCGGCGGAGGGGGAATGCTGGAGAAGCTGAAACAAAGGGAAGAGGGAAACTGGTATACTAGTATTCGCGTACCACCGCCTCAGGTATTACTATCGAGCGCTGGCGACATTGGAGAAAATATTAACTTTCTGCGAGTACAGTCAATCCTCCTAGTATTGTACAAAATAATAAGACGCTTTGCATACAGTTTGTCCAACAAAAGCGCACCGGTGGTATCTCTGGATACATTAACTGAATGGAGATAAAAAGTAGTACAGTCCGCGACAAAAAGATGGCACACCCCTAAATATTGCTATTTCTGAAAACTGTGATGATATTTGATACGTTTCTCTCCGTGTATGTACTTCGGTGGAGCTTTAAGGTTACTTACACCGACGGAGTTAAGCGGAGGTTACAGATTCTAGTCTAAATGTAAACAACCGGGGTCACCGACGCGACAAAATGATGGCACAGTCTTAAAATTCTTTCTCTGTAGTTAACGCTAGACCGTCGGACTGTTTGTATCGTGTACTATTTTACCGTGCATTAAATATTGTGCGTGTTTCTTATTATCTTCTATTGAAATTACACTATGCGTGGTGGAAAATCTTTATCCGATGCTGAAATAAAAACGATTTTGACATTGCGTAAAGAGAATTACTCGGTTTCAAAAACTGCACGTATTATACATCGAAGCAGAAAAGTGGTGTATAATTTATTAAAAAATCCTAAAACATACGGTAAAAAAAAGAGTTTCGGTCGACCGAAAGCGGTAAGCGATCGCGGAAAACGTGCAATTTTACAAGAAGCTTCGAATTCTTCGGGAACATCGCGACAAATCGCTAAAGCACCTGGCGTACATACAAATGTACGTAATGTGCAAATAATAAAAGAATGTCCGCGCTTAGTTCGAATGAAATTGAAAAGAAAACCGTCTTTAACCGTTCAGCATAAATCGGAGCGTCTGAAATTTGCCCAAGAGCACATACATTGGAGAAAAAAATGGCGTCGTGTTATTTTTAGCGATGAGGAAAGGTTCGATCTAGATGGGCCGGATGGTTTCGCACACTATTTTCACGATCTGCGGAAAGAAGAAAGAATATTAAGCCGCGGACACATAGGTGGCGGAGGAGTAATTAATGCTTCGGGCCGGAATTGGTTATCGAGCAGTGACCGAAGTAAAATTTATTAAGAAAACTATGAACAGCAAAATTTATATAGATTCGATGGACGAACAATTAACTAAATTCGGACAGACATCCGGGGAAAATTTTACATTTCTGCAGGATAATGCAAGCGTGCATAACGCAAAATCCGTTAAGCGGTACCTTGAGCAAAACAAAATTAGTGTCTTAAAGTGGCCAGCGAGATCGCCAGATCTCAACGTAATTGAACATTGTTGGGCACAACTGGCAAGACATGTTTACGAAGGCGGAAGACAATTCCAAAGCCTTGCAGATTTAAAAACGTGCATAGAACAAAAATGGACAAAAATACGGCCAAAATATATTAAAAAACTCTTTGAGTCGCTTCCGAAACGTATGTTGGCTATTCTGGAAAATAAGGGAGGCCACGCAAAGTATTAAACACAATGTTATATATTTTATGTACGTAAATTACTTTTTTTTGTAAATGTGCCATCATTTTGTCGTACCGATTTTTGTTATTTTCTTGTTTCCATAAACAAACGGATATTTTCTTTAATTTCATGTTGTTGTTTGTAATGTAATTTATTTTGTAATAAAAATGTATAAGTACCAAGAAAGACAAGATTTATTACGTCCAAATGATGAAAACATTGAATTTTCGTGGTGTGCCATCTTTCTGTCACTTTTACAATAATGAACCCGATTTCTATATTCAAAAAATTAAAAACAATTTTTTTAGTTTCAACAAGGTATTTTCACATAGTTTGGTAGACACAATAATACCATGCAACTTTCGTTTCAACTTTTTTTTTAATATCTGAACTGGGAGGGTAGTTAAGGAGTAAATTGGAAAAATGAGTTTCTGGCCTATTTTCCCTATCCAGCCATCTGCGAAAATTTTGAAAAATTCGAACAGATGCCTGATGCCCAGATACATATACCACAATTAATTTGAATTTTTAAATTGAAAATCCTGGTTACAAAAAGTCAAAAACCTCAAAAGAATCGGAAAAATGCAGACTTCGCATTGAAGTTTATGAGCAATATTGGTAATATTTTCCCACTGTTAGAGGATTGTCGCAATTTTTGCATCGTGTTATATCGAAACCGTATTTTCAGAACATCTTGTTACGAGAGGGTTGACTGTAAGGGGTTGACTCCTTGGTTGAAGTATCGTTCAACTCGAAGACAAATCGAACCTTTTGACACGGATGCCAACTGTTTTGGAAATATTGCTATCGATAATAGGATACACGGTAAGATACAATGTGATGGAAGAGTGCATGCATCGTATCATATCTTATCGAAGTCATAAAAGAAAGTTGCTATTCCGTTAAATTGGATCGATGTCGACATCCAATTAGATGGAAAACATGGTTGTTATTTGATTCTAGTATACATGATATTCCAGCTGGAGCAGAAATGCGTGATAGCGACTACTCACCTCATTATTCAAGAGCAGCTGCTCAAGTACTCAATTGAAAATTCTCAATTTATTGGATTGGACGTAATGGGTACGTCTTACCTAACACGTTCGTCGGATCAGACGTCAGTGGATTTGTTTCTTCGGGATAAACTAGCATAAGTGGAGCTTGCGCTGCTATTACATCAGTAGACTGCGGATTTCATACATTTATGGCAAACTTGAACTCCGCTTATTCATCTCTGCCTTAAATGGTTGCATCAAAGTTTAAATTTCACTTATTCCTGACAATAAATATATTAACCCTTTGCACTCCAGCCTAGTGACTCATATAGTACATCAACAACTCCAGCGCTATACAGGGTGTCCCGTAATTCATGGTACAAATTAGGTTAGCCCGATATTATGGCTGGAAATAAGACGAAAATCACGAATAACGAAATTGCGTGAGAGGCTTCGTTTTCAAGAAAATTAAATTTAAATATCAGTCGAGTACACACACGCGTCCTTAATAAATAACCGATGTCACTATCAACTTCAACATAACGTTCTAATTCGATACGGGTCGGGAATAATCGTATTCTGATAGTAAACAAGCCCTGACATTGTACCATGTATACATATACAAACACGGTCGCAACAGCATCTTGTAGTAAAATCCGTGACATCGGTTATTTATTAAGGACGCGTGTACTCGACTGATAATTATCCTCTCGGTCATGACGTCCTTATATAGGACATATAAAAATAATTATAATTTAATTCAAAGCACTGCTTAGCAAAGCCATGATATTTTTCCAGCAATTAATAATTTGTGACCGAAAGGGTTAAATTTAATTTTCTTGGAAACGAAGCCTCTCAAGCAATATCGTTATTCTTGATTTTCGTATTATTTCTAGCCATAGAATCGACCTGATCTAATATGTACCATGAATTATGGGACACCGTGTATTTGTTTGTTACGAACCAGGGCCGCGAGCGGCACGAGTGGTCGGCGAAGGGTTATTACCCTGGGAATATGGTCTGTATTTGTTAGTTGAGGTACGTGGACGAACCCAATGCGAAATTGGGGAGCCGCTAGGATTATAGACAGCGAGGACGAACCTGACGCGAAGTCAGGAAGCTTCTAGCAATGGAGTCAAACGCAGACGAACCTGATGCGGAATCAGGGAGCCGCTAGGATGGTTAAATAAGAGCGCAGGCGAACCTGATGCGTAATCAGGGAATTTCTAGGATGCTGACAAACCCAATGCGAAATTGGGGAGCCACCAGGATGGTTAGATTAGAGCGCAGATGAACCTGATGCGTAATCAGGAAGCTGCTAGGATGCGGACGAATCTGATGCGTAATCAGGGAGCCACTAGATTGGATAGATGAGAGCTCTGACGAATCTGATGCGTAATTAGGGAGCCGCTATGATGCGGACAAACCTGATGCGTAATGAGGGAGCCGCTAGGATGGTATAGGTTTTGTGGAGAACCAAATGCGGAATTGGGGAGCCACTAGGTTGGATAAATCTCTGTGTGGATGATTGGAATGTCGCGAACGAACCTAATGCAAAATCTGGGAGTCGCTGGGATTATTCGTGGGCCTCGTAACTAATATAATTTAATTGATACAATCCGAACGGTAAGATTGTATCGTGTAGGAACGTTAAATTACTGAATTAGGATATTGGGCGATAATTGTGGGTTTAGTGAATCTGTACGAATTACCAAACAGCACAGATATATTCTTGTTAAATGAAGTGTATTACAATTGGAATTATAGCGAACGGATTGAATTGAAAGTGTAAAGAAGTGAACTACTATTACCTAAGATGCACGGTGTTGACGCACTGGCAATACGGGGGTCACGGAGCAACTTTATAACTGCCTAATAGATTTTATACTGGACTCGCGGAATCTATACGGTTAACATTGATACGAAGGGGAGCTTTAGCCCGATCTCACTGGAAGTTGACTCTACGAGATGCAGCACGACGCGACACGATTCATGACTACGGAAGTACTAGGCCCCGAGAACAGAAACGCAAGGGTTTATATACCCCTGCAATGACGGGTGGCATTTGTCAGAACCCTTGGAATGAACGGATGGTACTTGTCAGTACCCCTGAGTCTCATTCGTATGTTGTCAACGTCCAGTTGGTCGTGTGTATGTTTTGGTTTTAAACTACACAGATATGTGGATTTATCTAGGGTGGTTCTGTGCGTTTGTCTAGGACGGTTCCTGCCACAGATGATCTTAAACATCTGTTCGTCATCCGTAACAAATATGTAATAAAAAAAATACGGTTGCTGCAATAAAATAAAATATTTATTCCTTAGCTACATTATATAAAACAAGTTCATGTTTATAAATCTTCAGCCAAATGAAAATTTTATGTTTTGTAATTTCTCATAGTACAGTAAAGTAGCGTTTACTGTCCGCGATCAGGTACGCGATCACTGTCCAGTGCCTACCCACTCCACTGTCATGCTGTCCTTTTCTATATGTTCGGCTTTCTTTTGAACTCTCGGCGCGGTCGGCGCTGTAGACGCGGTCATAAAAAAATAATGCCGCTATGCGATCACTGCCCGTGCAGAACACAGCTGCTGTTGGACAGTAAACGCGACTTTACCGTAATGTCGTATTATCGGCGACAACGGAGTGCAAAGTGTTAAGACTTTGAGAAATAGGGGTATATTATTTTCTGTTTAGAAAATGACTGATGCTAGGGAGATGGCTTTTAGAATTGATTTGACTTAATTTTAAGTTAAGTTGTAAGATGGTTGTTGTTACTTTTAACTACCTGTGCAGCATCGCAATATTTCCGTAAATATTAAATTCACTTCGTTTTACTGCCAGTGACCAGCTCGGGGTGTAAACTGTTTAGAAAATGGTCGATGTTAGGGAGATGGCTTTTAGAATTGGTCGGCCGTGCCGGTGCTTTGGTACCTCAGGTACACACGACAGTCCATTTTATTGCGTTCTGCAAGCGCTGTCAGAGGGCGATGGTGGACAGCGCTTCTCTGTTTGGTGATGGACGTGAAAATTGAGCGCCGTACAAACTTTCACCACACGCTGCCGCTTGACCTGGTTTTCATTACTTTTCGCCCCGATTGGTTTGCTTAATTTTAGAAAGGCTAATTTTTCGAGATCAACGGACGCGTTTGCGTACACGCAACCACTCGTTTGCAACACTCTTTTAGAAAAGTAACATTTTCGATATCAAAAATAGTTTTTCATATCGAAGAGTTTTTCCGAAACATGTCCAAAATTACTAGAACGTTATATTCAATAAATACGAACTTGTATACGAGGTGTGATAAAAAAAGTAAGGTGACTTTTTATTTTTATCAAAAAATATTTATTTAGTCATCGATATTTATGTTGTCCCCTTCAAAGTAATCACTGCCAACATTTCAAGTGCTTTGGAGCACTTCATTCCATTTTTTACACAAAATTTGATGCAAATCCTTTGATCCATTTTTTTTCGACAGCAGAAAATCGCCGAACACGCAAAACACTTCTAACTTTTATGCTTCTCAGAAACAAACAAAACATGCTATACAGCTGAAACTGTGAACATATGTTCGGGACGAGTGTACCAGCATAAGAAAAAAAATATCACGAAAATCGACTGTAAGTATTCCGCGAAATTTAAAAAGTCACCTTACTTTTTGATCACACCTCGTATATTATATAATAAACGAATAAATCGATTTAGTGAACATTTTACATATGTGGTTGTCCTCGATAGATCTATCTGGCGTTTATTGCGGAATTTTTTTCATGTTTCTCGTAATTCTTTTTTGAAACAAAAAAAACCGAACGATTTTATAATCCAATATATTTTTCAGTAAAAATGACTGCGGTTTTACGGAAAAATGGAAATTAAAAAATGACCATTTTCTCTTTTATTTCGATTTTTTCATTTGAGTAACAATCGACGGAAACATGCATACCTGGCAAACTGTAAAAGCCGTCTCTAAAAACTGCACACTTCGTATACCGTTTAACTTGATTAAACATATAGAAACAGTTGGGGTGAATGTCGAGTCCGACCATTCGAAATGGTAATCGAGTCGTGTCGAGTTGGGGTCCCGAAAGTTTGCAATATTCGGGTACTCGAAGTTAAAGTTGTAGTCATATAAGTAACTATAATGCTGTTCTATGATTTTTCAGTTCAATCTTTTATTTTCACTGGCAGGTTCAGAATGATTTTTGACATAACAGATACAACACAGAGTTATTTATCGCTGATTTGATCGCAGACTTGCCCCAACTTTAACTTTGAGCAAAACTTTCTTCATTTTTATTTATTTTTGCAAACTTTCGAACCCCGACTCCACCCGCATCGATTACCGACTCGATTTATCGCGGGTACCTGAACTTTATAAACTGTCGGGGTCCCGACTCGATCTCGAACAAATTTCCCGACCCGACGCGAACCTGAAATTTCGTGTACTCGCACACCCCTGAGTAATACCTTTTTAATCATATGTAATATTCTTTTTCAATGAGAATAACATCATATTTCGACGGGACCATTTTTAACTTCTTAGCGGTGGGATCGTCGAAGACTGTCGAAGCAACACAGCGCGGTACTTTCAGAAAGAGTCACTTTTTCCCCTCAATTCGTGCTCTCTCCCCTCATATGGCGGCGCTATAAGCAATATTTCGGTTCCGAAATTTTCACATATATCGAGACATTACTGTGACCTTCATAATAATCTGATCTACAGTCAGGGACAAAATTAAGTGGACAGTTAGTGGAAATATGTAAAAATGAAGTTTAGTCGAATTGACATGACTGTTATAAACTTAAGTTTTATTTATTATATATCCTTATATCGTATAGATTGTTTAACGAATAATTGAAGTTCATATTTACATCTTTGTGTAAACACGCCGTGCCATAACGAAAATGTCAGCTATTTATCGGGGGACAAAAATAAGTGGACGCTTGGTTGTAATGTTATCGCGAGGTAAAAAATGTATACGAACGCTAGGCACAGGTCACGCTTACATGCAGCGATCTCCATCAATCTTATTAGTATCAATTCAGGTATCGTACAAGTAAGAACATTTATACAATAATTGGAGAATGCCAGAAACGAAAGAAATTTCATATCAAATTCGCCATTTAATTGTATCGGACTGCTGTAAGAAATTAAGTTACCGCGTAATAGCTCGGAAGTACAACGTATCTAAAAGTGCAGTAGAAAATAATTAAAAGAAGTGTGTAGTGCACAGGACTGTGAAAAATTTAAGAGGTCGTGGACGCAAACGCTGTACCGCCATACAAGAAGACCGTCGGATTTTTCGTACAAGTCGATAAGATCCAACGATTGCAGCAAGAAGTATCGCAGAAATAGTGGAATTAAATGTTTCAACAAAAACAATAAAACGAAGACTGCGCGAAGCTGGTTTAAAATGCTGCAAGGCTAGACGTACGCCACATATTAATTAAAGAAATATGAAAAAACGTTTAGTTTACTAGTATTCTGGAAAAATATCATTTGGAACGACGAAAGTAAATTTGAGTTGCGGCAATTAAAGAAGAAGCACAAAGTCTGGAGAAAAAAACATGAAGTGTATAAAAGACCATTTATTACACCCACAGTCAAATTTGGCGGTGGATCATTAATGGTGTGGGGGTGCTTCTCGCAAAACGGAATTGGTACGTTAGTTCAAATTGACGGCATTACGAATGCAGATAAGTATATTAATATACTAAATGAAAATTTAGAAGAAGCAATGGTAAAAATGGGTTGCGACGACGAATTTGTCTTTCAACGAGACAGAAAACAAATCTTTGACTTTCAAGAAAACAAAAAAATTTTTTAAAGATTCCAATATTAAATTGGATGAATCTGATTTGAATCCTATTGAGAACTTACGGAGTTTACTGGACGCAAAAGTTCCATTGGACCAGCGAAATAATAAGGTCGATTTTTTCAAAAGGTTACAGTCCGAATATGAAAAAATTAGTAACGATTATATTGAAAAGTTAATACAAAGTATTCCTCGACGTCTGGAAGCTGTAATACATGCAAAAGTCGGCAATACCAAGTACCAATTTTGTTATGTGTTTCATTTATTACGGATTTCATCGACTGTCCACTCATTTTTGTCTCCTGATAAATAGCTGACGTTTTCTTTATGGCACGGCGTGTTTATACAAAGATGTAAATATGAACTTCAATTATTCGTTAAATAATCTATACGCTATAAGAATATATAGTAAATAAAACTTAAGTTTATAACAGTCACGTTAATTCGACTAAACTTCATTTTTACCTATTTCCACTAACTGTTCACTTATTTTTGTCCCTGACTGTATATTGCCTGACTTCCAAGCAGCGATTTGAACCGGCATATTTGCTTCCGGTGTATGGAAATAGCGTGCATCGCTTATTTCGGGATACCCTTTCCACAGTGGACGGATGCAATTGATTGCCGATGCAGACTTTGCTATTCCAAGCTATCCCCCCTGTCTGAAATGAGACAGAACTGTCAAGCAGAGCAGCCCGGTATAACAATGCAGGGAATCGGGAACGCGGCTTGATCATTAACTTTCAAAAGGTGTCGATCGAATGCAAAAGACTGCGACACGTAGTTCATTTACTTTTCCGACGTTATTTATGCGAAACGAAGCTCTCGAAAGTGTTCCGCAAACTTTTATCACGGACATGAATGGAATACATTTAATATTCTGCCCCCCATAATATTGCCCATAAATTATTCGTAAACCAGCATTTACTTACTGTCCCCAGTAGCAGGCTATTTATAAAGGGAAATTTTCGGATATTAATGCACTCCCTTTGTGCGGCGATTCATAAAATCGAATTTGCGTTCCGGAAGAGGATCGAATCCAAGTCACCATAAAGGAATCGAATTCGAAATATTGAACCATGAAATATTGAATTATTTACTCTGGAATTTCTTTATGCATTCATTCCATTGTTTCATTAACTTTTTCTCTGCTTTCCATTTTCATGCTTTGTTCGGACTTCTAATTATGGTCCTTTGTTCAAAAATGATTTATGATCGTCGATTCTCTTTTGGAAAATAAGTTACAATATTATCGTCATGTAAATTGTCACGAGTATGGTACGACTATAATTTAGACAATCGTATGACTTTAATTTAAATATGCATATGTTCCATTAAACGTTTATTTAATACCAAAACTACTAGACCGATTGAAATTATCCATTCAAATAAATATATTTATTTGTACTCGTATAAGAATAAAAATCTTTAAACAAACATTATACTCCCAAAAATATTGTACTTCTGGGGGCGATCGTTCGAAATAGGTTCATTCGAAATAACTTTTTCCTTTACAAAAATTTTCTCCGCGACTTCGTTAAAGAGTTATTAGCCAAAAACACGGACCAATCAGAGTAACCACTTTTCGAATGGTCCGCGTTTTTCTTTAATAACTCCTAAACGATGCTGCGGAGAACATTTTTGCAGAGGGAAAAGTTACTTGCAACGACCTCGGCAATCACCCCAGGAAGTATACAATTTTTGAGACGCCCTGTATATTTTGAATTGCAATAATCCAGTGCCCCAGCTCAGTGGCTCGATCTCAAGCAGGATAATTTCCGAGTAAGTTTCGCTGGGAACAATTATTCACATCACAGTTGGTTGCGATTAAACCAAGAAACCAATAGTTGCCATCGAAACTTCGAGGCCGACAGTTACATTCCGACCAAGAAACCAAAAGTTGTAGTCAAATTTATGGCCGAAAGTTACTCCGTTAAATATCTTCTCGCATAGAACTAGATCAACGCCTGCGAATTGTGCCATTGTTGCTATACTGCTCCTACAGTACACGTAATACAGATCATGCACGAGAAGGGTGATTCAGAACTCTATATCATAAAGTTTATTCGTTGTAGAGAACTATAAAGCGAACGGTATGCCGTTCTTACTGGTTTGCGGTTGTTTACACAATTGTATGTGTAAACCAGTTCGTGAATGCTTGAGTCGAGTACAAAGTTATTTATTTCATTAATTGTGTTTATCGTTTCTAATTTGAAATATTCTAAATATTAAAAATATAATAGGTCTGTTAAATTTTCATATTTTCGTAAGTAAAAAAAGAAGGAATTCGTTGATAAAATTATAGATTGTAAGAGATCAATTATGCGGAAATCTTGCTTCTGAGAGATATTTAAAATACTTGTTTAATACATTGATTGATATGATTATTTGGTCCCCTCAGGGTTTCAAATCCATTTACCAATCTCTCCCTTCTTTCCACTCTCCCTCTTTTCAGCGGGACCTACTGTTTATTACGGTGGGATCCGAACCACCTTTTACCAACAACACGTGAAAAAACACCCAGGGATCACTTCCCGGGTTTTTACCAGGCGGTCACCCATCCAAGCCCATTCCACGTTCCACGTTGTTTAACTTCGGTGATCGAATGAGAAACGGTGCTTTCAACGGGACCACGGTCGTTGATACTTGTTTAATAATTGGACCGTTTATTTTGAAAGTGGTGCAAGTCCATTTAAAAAAAAAATGAGTTCTCGCATAATTTGTGATTAATTTAGTGTAAATAGAGTCATTTTTTTCTTAAATGGTCTTGCACGTTAATTTGTACGTTAATTAATATTATTGCATGTTAAACAAGAATTTTAAATATCTCACAGAAGAAAGATTGTCGCATTTTTTAATTCAGTGAGAACGAAAGTGGATTTTATTTTTCACGAGTGTTTTTAAACAGGCTGGATTTATGAAGAAATTTTAATTTGTCAGTGAGGATAATTACATCTGTTAAAGCGATTTTAATTAATTGTAACAAATTTAATTGTGTACATTATCTTGATGGAACTTTTTATATTAATCATATTGTTGCACTTGTTTATCATGCTTTGTAAAGATGAATATAAATCCTACAATCAGAGAACATTCTGGTAAAAATGATCAAAAATACGTTTTCATTAAATGTCTCTTTTCTATGTGGACGCGTAAAGTTAATATGAAGGTCAACCCTGTTTTTTTTTATTTATCTAGGGAATAACGAATAGAATCGAGTATTTCATTAAAAACGTACGATTCCGATTTTAAAAAAACAAATTTGACCTTCACATGACCTCTACGTGTTCACATAGAAAAAAGACATCCACATCGGAGAGTGTGCTCTCTGATACCGTTTAACTTTCGCTAGGCAATGTGAGGTTTCAAGGACTCCAGCTTCAGATTTTTGAAACGAAATTTTTATATGGATAAAATCAAATCTGTTTGTTTACTTTTTATCCTATTTTATTCTTTATCCCGAATTTATTAAGAACGAGGCTATTTACGAATTTCATTTGTAGGAGTCTAAGAGACCCTACCTTATTATTTATGTGCTACATTGTCCAACAAATTTCAACTTTTTTTATGTTTCGCTATAACTGTTGGGTGTCCCTTATAGAGATTTTTGCGCCGATTTCTTTCTGGTTTGAAAAAAACATGGACGTTGGAAATTTGAAAGAGTGGTTTCTCAAGATGAAAGTCTGCTCTATCGCGCGGTATAGTTCGATTTTCCGCCGGACCCTTATTTTTTGGGATAAACTGAAAAGTATCCTCAAGGAATGGTGAAAAAGTGGTGTCTCTCCGTCTTCAACGATTGTTTAAACATGTTTAAACATTCATAACGTATTGATATTGGATATCCTTGTATTCGGGAAAGTCTACAGAATCTTTCTCTGCAAAGAACAATGCAATATCATTTATAATAACATCACAATATTTGTTTAAAGTTGAAAAATATATTTTTTTTTCAGTGTCATGTTTCTCAAAAACTGTGCGTGTTAGAAAAAATTAAGGGCAGATTCGGAATCAGCGCAAAGAACTCTATAAGGGACACCCAACAGTTGTAGCGAAACGAATTTGGTGTTGAACAGTGTTATTAGACCTTACCTTGCGAGGGTTAACTTTCGTCCGGAACATGTTTTGGCATTATCAACAGTTTCGGAGATATTCGACTGGGCCGATTTAAATGGACACTCTGTATAAATACGAAGTTTGTACGAAATAAGTGTTTACGGCCTGCGCATTTAATTCGGCTTGCTCTCCCTTTGTGGATCCGGGAGGAACGAAATATAGTTCAGCTCCATAAACATATAGGTCAGAAAAATTAAGAGCACAGTCTGCCACGTGGGTTCGTACAATTTTAGAACGGTTCCGCACTGTCGACTTCTTGGTCGAGACACTTTATGAAATTATTGTCGGGAAGAAACACAAAATGTTCGCCGACCGGTTGTTGCAGCTCCACGGCTTTTTGGAACGAACGAACACACAGTCTAGTTTCTTCGCGGAAGATTTATACTGTCGGGCCAAACTACGAAACGGAGTCTGCGTTTCTCATTTTAGTTCTCTTAAGCATTGTAATCTGAAATGAAATACGACGCGTTGACTCGATGGGGAAAAACCATTTTCGTTTGCCCATTCCCTCCCTCGGCACTGTATCCATTCTATTAGACATAATTCTACACACTAACGTCGCAGTAATTTAATTACTTACCTATTATTATTAAATACAGAACGAATTTATTTATAGTTCATTCAGAAAGACACAATAAAGTCCCCTAAGAGAGTGGTTCGATTAAGTTTTTATTTCTAAATTTATTAAGCTTAATTTTTCCATTTTCTTCAAGAAGCATTCAAATTGTTCAAATTTACATGAGAGATCAAAATTTAATAGTTCATTCGAGAACACGAAATGCAATACAAATAGTCCCCTAAGAACGATTTGATTAAACTTTTATTTTTATATTTATCGAGCTTAATTTTTTTATTTAATCTTATTTTATGTAATGTATAAAACTCTTTTTTCATGAAGCATCTGCTTCGTTCAAATTTACGTAAACGTTCAAAATTTATTCGTGATAATTATTTTATATTTTATATAATTCAAATTTATTGTATCTATGATCACAGTATTATTACATACTCGTAAAACATCGTCGGAATTTTGGTAAAACTTTTGTGACGTGCATTTAAAGTATGACATGAAATTGTTTACTACCTCCGTGTCATTTCATTATTATAGTCTCATAAATGTTTACACGGCGCCTTCACCTTGAAGGATCATAATTACGATAGGAGGGAAGTTAAGCTCTAAAAATGCAATCACGATTTACGAGCATTTACTTCAACTAGCTCGATGCTATAAACATTGATCCACGTTCAGATCTTAATTTTTCGTCTAGAAATTGACAATATCTTCAACACTTTCGTGCGATGTAGAAATACTAAAAATGTTCAGTTAATCCAATTTCTAATGTACAACAAACATATACAGGTGCCCCAAAAATGTTCTACTTCCTTGAAAGGGACGATTCGTCTTGTTAAATCGAAATGTGTAAATAAATATGTAAAATTTACTAGAATTGTTACATCGTTTACTTCACTTGCAATTAGAAATGTCTGTGAATAACGTATGTAGGTTTGGAAGGTATTACAAATCTTATTGTAAATTAGAATAGTATTATTGTAAATATTACAAATATTATTGTAAATATTACAAATATGATTACAATAATATTATTGTAAATATTACAAATATTATTATTACAAACATGTATTACAGTTTTATTCAGACTAAGAATATTTACATTGCCACCTCGTTAAAATACAACAGATTATTCTATTCCTAAAGTTCTGAAAATTTTAACAAGCTATCTTTCGTTCAAGGTGTGAATTATTAATTAATATTTCAAGAAGATTTCGATTAAATCTGAAAGAGCTAACGGAGTTAACCACATCACACATGGAAAATTCAGTTAACGAAATTTTTAATTGTAGGTATTTCTCAAGTTCTAAAATTATCAAAGAAATTATCAAAGAAACTATTCCCTCTCTTCTCTGTGCCAATCCATGCTAAAATGAATTCGCCGTTCTTTAACGATCTTCCGATGTAGCTAAAATTGAAGTTCTGCGTTTCAATCTATCTCCAACTTCCATTTTTAGTATGTTTACGTTGGAAATGTAATTTCCCTCATTCCTCGACACGTAGGACCGAGTAATTCTGTACAGTTCTGTACATTTCCTATTCTATTACACCTGCTGATTCTCCATGGCAACGGGAAGTTTATTAATCCAGTGCAGCGCGAACTATTCTCCACGTTTTCGAAGCCGCAGGAATACCGAAACTGAAATTTCTATGAATTAGGTACACAACAACAATACTGATAGTTCGTGCATGTGCAACGTTCATACAATTCCGTCTCTTTGCCGATATATTCAGGACTGGTAACTGAATTTAAAAGTTATTTCCGAATAGGATTGTTCAATTAGAAAATTGAATAATAATTTATTTTGAATATTTTTGAATTTTTTAGATTATTGAGTTTTATGTATTTCTTATCTATTTTTTAATGTAACCCGAAAATGAATTATTTTCAATGTTTATGTATCTGCATTATTGTTGGGATAATGGAGATGATCTTCTGTTTGTTTAAATGGAATGATATACTGTTGTTAATATCAGTGAATTTATTATACATTATATTATACATTGTATACATTATTATACTATATACATTAATTAATTTATACATTATACATTACATTATACATATAGTTTTCTTTATGGATAAGATTACAACGAAGGTGTATGGTAAAACACTAAAAATATTGAGAAAGTTCAAAGAATTTGAAGTTACCGTTGTATAATTATAACACATAATATAATATTCTGAAATGTGAGAGTTTTCTGAGATAATACTATTTTTACATTCCATTATTGGATTTGTTGCATTTAATGTACTGTTGTAACTGTGAAGGTTATTACTATATGTAGAGACAAAGCCAGGCAGCGAACGTAGTAATACTTATGAATTTTATAAACGTGAAAGAATTCGTAAAAACCGCGAGATATTCTTTTTAAATTTTTATCACGATGATTAGACTGCCGATTTCATGCGTTCATTAAATTAAAATAATATTTTTCTATCATGTTCAACCAACTGGACCTATTAGGAACGAAATAAATATATTTAAAAGTATACGAACAAAGAATTGTTTAAAAAGACTGTATACATGTGTATTTTCTGCTGGTAAGAGTAAACTTTATCCAAACAATTTTTTGTACAGGGTGTAGTGAGATTCTGTGACGCGTTTATGTGTTATTTCAACTATAACATCAATTTCCAAGAGAGCGGTTCATTTTTTAACAGTAAAATCATTAAAAAAAAGTCTGACCTTGGAGCAGTCTGTTAAGGTCAAACTTTTTAAACAGATTTTCGCTGTTTTCACGCATTATTTCTTGACACTCTGCACGTATGCTGTATAAAGATCCAGCGTCTGATAATTTTAGGAATTGTGTCTGTCACGGTCTCCTTCGAGAGACAGTAAATTCAATGAAGTTACGGCATAGAAGTTTCGCTGGAGGTCGGTAATCTTCAAAGATTAATACTTCGGGGCTAGGGGAACGGATGTCATGGCGTTGCCGTGTCGTGTAGAAGCGATGGAATCCACGGGCATTCCGGTACGGACGATATTTCACCCCTTCCATATTCATAGCGGTCAGGGTATTCGTTCGATAGACTTGGTGGACAGAAGTTCGGTGTTCGAATAGAGTGGACATCGGGCTAGCGGATGGCAGAGAGGCATGGAGGCCGATAGAGAGGAGAAAGAGACGACCGCGTTACCAGAGGCCAGTATCGGAAAACAGGGGAAGTTCCTCGGACTGGTCTGTAGCAGCCTCTACCCACGAATTAATGGCCATTTGCTGCCGGGGACGTTATTTAGCCGATATTTTACTCGAATGAACGCGCATTGGAAAAAGTTTAGGTGGCCCGGTTTCGAACCCCCCAAAAGCGGCAAAGGGAGACCGTCAACGAGTGTCTCGGCCTCTTTCATTGTTCCTGTTCCCGTTCGCTCTGCGCTCTCGTTATGCTAGTACTTTCTACTCTTTCTCTTTCTCTCTCCCTCTCTTTTCGTACCCTTTGCCGTCTCACTCGAACCCATTCGTGCTCCCTTTCTCACACTGTTCCTCGTTATTCGGGTATACCGACGGCGGCCAATCGCGGATTTCTGTCCCTTTGTCTTCCTCCCGGG
The DNA here is from genome assembly GCA_028455805.1 of Lasioglossum figueresi. Lineage (NCBI taxonomy): Eukaryota > Metazoa > Arthropoda > Insecta > Hymenoptera > Halictidae > Lasioglossum > Lasioglossum figueresi. The sequence continues at coordinate 23,014,545 of CM052200.1, read as the reverse complement.
CTCCCACGCTACGCGGAATGATCTCACGAGTTAACAAAGCATGAAACCGCGTCACGGAAACATCGATTTGCCTAGAAAAATACCAGACAAAGGTCTTTGTCCGCGGCTGTCTAGACAAGGTCGATTGTAGCCAACAGTTCTCCATCAGTGTCGCGTTAACACGTCGACTGTCATGGCGAACAGACCTCGCCCTTTGTGCGGGGATATTTTGTCGGAAAGTCAACCTTCCGAGGCAACATTCGTTCAATTTATACTGCTTCGTAAAGGTGGACTTCAATGATGAACGTGAAGAAGTTCATGGACAGAAAATGAAGAAAAATAAGTATGAGAAAGAAACAGTATGTTACGGATAGAGAAAATCTTCCGTTCGTTTCCTCACAGGAATCTCTTCCAGATCGTCTCTGGAAGGAAGCGTCCTAGATATCCTTTCGTATCTTGGTTGAACCCTTTCATTAGGACTGAGCTCTGGCTCTGATTTCATTGGAAGTGACAAAAAACTAGAGTTATTAGTCTGGCCCTAAGTGCCCTTAGATTATGAACAAAGCAGTTCATTCATTGCGGGGGTATACAAACCCTCTGATTTTTACTCTCGTGGGCTAGTACTTCGGTAGACACGAATAGAGTCGCGTCGTGCTGCATCTCGTAGAGACAACTTCCAGTGAGATCGGGCTAAAGTTCCCCTTCGTATCAACGTTAACCGTATAGATTTCGCGAGTCCGGTATAAAATCTATTAGGCATTTCTAAAGTCGCTGCGGGACCCCCGCATTGCCAGTGCGTCAAAACCGAGCATCTGAATTTAAATAACATCTTTCTTTCAATTTATCTTATTCATTCGCGACAATTACACATGTAACACACTCGTTGGTTGAATATATTTGTGTTATTTGATAATTTCGTGTAAACTCGCTAAACCCTCAATTATTGTTCCTGTATCCTAATAGAGTAATTGAACGTTCCAACAAGATACGACCTTACCGCTCGGGTTGTATCAATTAGATTATATCAGTTACGAGGCCCCTACTAACATTCCTAGCGACTCCCTGATTTCGCATCAGGTTCGTTCGCAACATTCCTATTTTTCCAAACAGAGATTTATTCTACCTAGTGGCTCCCCAATTTCGCATTGGGTTCGTCCACGAAACTACATAATCCTAGCGGCTCCCTGGTTTCGCATCAGGTTCGTCCGCATCCTAACAGCTCCCTGATTTCGCATCAGGTTCGTCTGTGCTCTTTGCCAACCTCCTAGCAGCTCCCTGATTTCGCATCAGGTTCGTCCGCATCCTAACAGCTCCCTGATTTCGCATCAGGTTCGTCTGTGCTCTTTGCCAACCTCCTAGCGGCTCCCCAATGTCGCATTGAGTTCGTCCGCGAAGTTTCACCTTCCTAGCAGCTCCCTGATTTCGCATCAGGTTCGTCTGCGTTTGACTCCATTCCTAGAGGCTCCCTGACTTCGCGTCAGGTTCGTCCTCGCAATCTATAATCCTAGCGGCTCCCCTATTTCGCATTGGGTTCGTCCGCGCACCTTCAACTAACAAATTGATTCTTTATTCCTAGGGTAATAACCCTTACGCCGGCCACTCGCGTTGCTCGCGGCCCTGGCTCGTAAAGATTAGAAGAATTAGAAGATATCGATGTGTAATTTTAACCTCTTGGAATGATTAAAAAAAAATGAAAATTCGTATTTGGCTCCTACTTCTTGCAATTAATAGAGATTGTCATAGCAAACCTTCCGGGGCAACATTTGTTCAATTTCTACTGCTTCGTGAAGGTCTATAGACTTCAATGACGAAGAATTTAATTGATAGGAAATGTAGAAAAACGAGTATGAGAAAGAAACAGTAAACAGATTATACATAAGAAATAGAATATTCTATTTTACAACGAACAAACGATGGTATTTTTAATTCAACAATCATGCCCGCGATTTTTATCGAATGGTTTCTGCCACGGCGAGTGTACCTGAAATTGTGAACGTGACAAATACGCGTGATGTTGGTGGTGAACGTGTTAACGCATTGACCGTCGCGAGAACTTTATATATTTTATCCCGAAGGCCACAATTGAATTTCCATTATTATAACTGTGATAAATTTCATTTAAATCGTTTCGATACGCGTTACACAGTGTTACGAGAAATGAAACTCGTTACGGGACAAACGTGGCAATTTTTGGCACCGAGAACTGGTCAGAAAAGGTAACATATTCCTGTTATTGCTGTCATAGGCCAATATTTGTTTAAAACGAATATACTGCACTGCGGTATTTAATTTTGTCCTAAAGCATTACTTGTATTTCGTACTGTTATCTATCCCCGCGTTGCCGAATCTACCTATGCATGTTATTCAACATTTTTTGTTTGATGGCACTCGCTTTATGTTATTCGTTGTAAAAACGTAGTATCGCCGGTTATCGATACCCGGCCACGCCATGGCCCACATAACTCTCGAACTATATAAGGAATAGCGAAATAAAATTGTTACAGAAAAATTTTTTTTTGAAAATACTGGCTCTCCGACTATACAACGCGTAATTTGTTTTGTTTAATAGTTATTATCTAAATTATTTAAAGTCACCCAAATACAATATTCAATCTTTATTAATTATATTGTAATGAATATATGAAAAATATATAATTAGCAAATATAGTAAATAAATATATTATATATACACTGCAGATCGTTATGAATTTATGAAGAAATTAGTTGGATGAAATACAAAACAGTAATAGATTTGAAAAATTCAAGAATATTGTAATGTTTTTAACGTAACTATGTCACTACGGGATGAAATCAATTTTTATTTTATTCCTGCTTTCCACAATCAATGCAGAATATTTTTATTTTGCATATCGATCCCCAGTCTAATACAAATAGTCTCTAAATACAAATTACATTACTAATCTCACGATAATAATAACTACCTTGCATACGTGTCGTCAGATTAAGGGGTTAGGACACAGTAAAAAGTGTGGAAAATATAAGACTTTTAAATAACAGTACAGAAAAAAAAGAAAGATCGATTAATATAAGATTTTGTATTTCAGTTTACTTTATTATGAACTATAAAAACATGCTTGTAATATTTAAAAAACAATTTGTTCTTATGCCTTTCGTCGTCTTTGTTCGGAACGTTTATTCTTCCAGATGGCCAACTGGTGTGTACAGGATTTCTACAAATCGAATTAACTATATCAAAAATCCTAAAAATGTCATAAACTGTGATATATTTAGCCATTGACGAGCCTACATTTAAATTTTCGTGAAAATTTGCAAAATGGCAGATATTTTAAATTTAATGACTGAATTTCGGTAGAAAATTTGTTAATTTTTTATTTATATTTAACAAAATAATGGGAGAATGAAAAAAATCGATCGTCAATGCCTAATAGATATTATAATGAAGATAAGTGTAAAATTTTAATGTAATTCCTAAGGTAGAATTCGAGATATCTTGTTCACCGTTTTAAAAAACGCAATTCTGAGAAAAACGCGTTTAAAGTTCACGAATGTAATTTTTCTATAAAAAATATTTTCGATTTTTTCAAAATATTACTGTGTCCTAACCCCTTAAAGTTCGGCGATTTTGGCATCACAAGCACGCGGTGATGTCGATTTCGTAGATTTCCAAGCGTAATCTTTAAATCAATTTAGAACATTGCGTTAACCACTGAGATAACAGAAAAAGGTGTTTTTCTAAGAAAAACGCGTTTAAAGTTTACGAATGTAATTTTTCTATAAAAAAATTATCGATTTTTTCAAAATATTACTGTGTCCTAATCCCTTAAGCCTTATCTCCCCACTCCACCTTCCCCTTCCACAAAGACAATGTCACGTGACCGGGTGGTGGGGGAATAGCGTCGTAGAAGGGGAAGGTATAGTGCGGAAACGAGTCTCGATCTGATGACACTGGTCATAAAATAAAATCAAAATAACCGAAGGCACACCGCGTATCAAGCAGTGTTATTAAATCTGTGCCAAGGTAGCACCCGCGAGTAAATAAATAATCATCAGCTAAAATTCATAATAGCATCGACGGCGTGATTGATAATCGCCGAGCAGCATTCGCGGAGCGATAAATATTTTCGCGTAGAATTTCCGCGCGGCACGGCCGAGTGCGCGAGCCTCGGGTAAATATTTTCATTCCATTCCATAAATGAAGCCTGGAGTCACGCCGATATTCGACTGGATCGTGTATGCCGTGGTTGCGTTGTATTCCGCAGAACAGATCTCCGTTTCGCGGCATTACACACAGGCCGCGGTGGCCCAAAATCGTCGAAACACGAAAAATATGCAAAGCATTGTTGTTTGAACCATTTAACGCAAAACTGGTGTAACTCTATGTTTGCCCAGTTTGTTTGACACCCCAATTCAAGGGTGCGATCGTCGTTAAATAAAATAATTGTAATGTAATTTTAAACTCATTAATATACAGTGCTGTTTTCTTGATTAGTTTCGGGTGAAAATATATATAAGTTTATATCAAAGAAAGGAATATTGGGGAAAATTCTTGCTTATTAGTTACATTAATGTCGAATTCGTTTATAATATGAATTTGGAAGTGATATATGTTTACATCGATATGTACACTTGCAAGAAACTTTGCGTTTGTAAAAATAAGATGCTACCACATGAATAGCCTCACATTGTTTAGTCGCGGTTAGTTCAGGCAAGACATAACAACAAGTCTACAGTTCACATCTATGTTAAGTATTATATCCATTATTTTTTGTATCATTATTATCATTCTGCTGATATGGGTGGCGGAAAGTCATTGACTGTTGAGAAAATTGGAAAAGTTAAAGTTTTAAAAGAGGAAAGGTATCCAAACCAAGAAATTGGAAAAAGAATTAATAGGAGTGCTAAAGTAATTAATAATTTCTGTAATAACCTTGGAAATTATGGAAAAAATTATAAAGGGAGAAGAGAACGAGCTACAACGGAGAGGGAAAGGCGATCAAGTTTACGTAAAATTTCGAATGCAGCAGTTTCCCTTAAGAAGGTCAAACAGGAAGTTGGGACAAAAGCGTCAGTTTCAACTATTAGACGTGTCATACAAAGTGTCCCATACATAAAACTCAAGAAAATGCAAAGAAAACCTGCGTTAATCAGAAGGCATATTGAAGCTCGACTCCAATTTGCTGGAACGCGTATGAGTTGGACTCAACAATGGCACAATATAATTTTCTAACATGAGAAAAAATTCAATCTGGATGGACCAGACGGATTTTTCTACTACCATCATGGTTTACGGAAAGAGCATCGAATTCTTACTCGACGTCATTCGTTTGTTATTTGGATTATTCGAGGCTGTTCAAGCGAACAGCACTGTAATTTTAAACTGACAAATGCGATGTTTGTCTTAACGGTAAGGCAGGCTTGACCCAAAACAAATTATCCACCGAACAATGAAATAAAATAATATTCAACGAAGAAATTGTAATTGATTTCGCATTTTTTAGTTCAAGGTTATGCCAAGGTCATTGTATATTAGACCGTTGAACTGGTCCTGGCACAAGCCATAATATTACGTGCTAAAAAATATGTAGTGTTATTTAAAAACATGAGGGTGACCTTCAAATATTATCATTGTACTGTCATCTACTAAAACAACATGGCTCATTACATTTGAAAGGACTTCGCGTGTAAACATGGAGTGTTGACATCTAGGAGTGACACTTGGATGATCCTTTATAGTGTTTCAATCCCCGCCACACAGACAGGAGCAATCAGAGATCCATTGGCGTCGTTCGATCAGGGAATTTTCGAACTTCCGATGGAGCTTTACCGTTGAACTTGTGATTCTCTTAATTACGAGAGCCTTTGACAGTAAGCCGGCCACAAAGACGACTCGCCGTCGAATCGAGCACAACGCCGTAATTAAATATCTACTTTAATATTTTCCCCCGGCAAGGGCCTTCGGAAGGACTTCCGTCGAAAGCACTGCCTCCCCTTTGATCCGGCCATTTAAGTATCGATGGAAATGCCGGCGCGAGTCGGCCGGTCTAATGGAAGTTGCTAAAACAGCGAATGAAATTACAGCGGTGTGTAGTATAGCGAACAGTTTTTATCGATAACATCGAAATACGAAGGTGCTTCGAGGAGCGCTCGACCAAAACTATTTCTCGCCATTAGATGTCTCTTTTTCTCTTCTGTGTAATTCTTTACAATTTAACACATGTCAAGGTCAACGTAATATTTATTTACATGTTGCATTTATACGTTGTCGAGGTCGTTCGAGCTGAAAAATTGAAGTCGAAACATTTCTACTGTTCACTGTTATTGGCATTAATATTAAACCTACCGAGCAAAAAAACTGACTTGTGTGTGCAGTCTTATAAATGTATGAAGCTTGGGCTTATTTAAATTTTTTATAATTTTTATTGTAGTATGTACTTGAATAATAGAAGCTATTCGATGCTTCTCTGTGAAAGCGTTTCTATAATTTTTGGAAAACTGGCCATTCGATGGTAGTTTGACGGGATAGTATTTCAGTAGATGAGATGCGGTTTGATCAGACCCGGCCGACCTTATTCCGTTTTAACTACTTGCGCAGCGCCACATAACCGCAATTTCCACCTTAGAGAACATGATCTACGTCGCCAAAACATAAAGCAAAGCAGCGAGCTTCTTACGAAGCATTTGCAATACATCTCCCATCACAATTATGAATTTATTTGGTCTTTATCACTGGTTATTTAATCGCGAGCTAATAATTGTAAACATAATGCTAAACATTTTTTTATTGAATGGCTGGTGTTGGAACTGGTAGATTCAGGTGGCGTTAGCGACGTTATAAGAAGCGGTGTAGACTAGAACATAGACTTCGTTAAACCTTTGTATGCAATTATTCAGTGATGTTAATTTCTACCTCAGTTCTTAATAATAAACTTAATTATTCTTTTGTACTTTACACCTGCACGTGTTTGAGTAATAAATATCCTAACAGCTGGATGAAAAAGTCGCGTAAACCAATTTTACTTACGCTGGTAGCGACAATATTTAATAACCTAAATTTTGAGAAAAAAAACTTTTCTTCAAGTTTAACGTTACTGATAATTTTCTGTAACTAAAAATTTCATCGCCTGAGATACGTCTTGCTCAATTTACTTTTAGAATACAGAGAGAAAAAAATGATTCAAGTCTATGCATAAATGCTTATAACAATTTTTTTTAACGCTTTAAAACAGATCACATCGATTAAGTAAGTGTGGCCTATGTAAAGTAAAAACTATTGTTCGCGTTTATTTTTCTTATATGCGGATGTATTTTCTGGGCGTGCTTTACCAAGTTTCACCACGTTTCAAATGAGATAAAAACTTCGTCGAACTTTGTGAAACTTTTTACTAAAACATGTTCGCGATGACTATTTTTCCTCGGTCACAAGGACTTCATGGGATAAAAGTTTCTTGTTTCTGTGTACAGATGTGCTGCGCCTGCGATATAAAACAAGATCACGTATCCGTAGGTGTTATATTTTTACAAACCAACAATTATCCAGTTTGTTTTTCTCAGGTTTTATTTAAAGTCGTGTCGACTTTCTCGTTTTCAGCAACTATATAATAGATTATCCTAGTCATTGTTTCCTATTATAGTCATCAGTTCATACTTCCTACGTTCATTTCATCCAGATATACAGAATGGAGCCGGAAATTGTAGTTCAATCGGGGTGATTCTGTTGTCACAGGAGACCGTCATACTTTGTATCGCGAGACAAGATCCTTTGTCCACTGTTTACGCCGAGCGTAGCGCGGTGCGTTTTTCGTTTCTGTTAGTTCTTCGAAAGACGCTGTGGCCTTGGCATCGCGTAGCTAGGACCAAGCAAATGTATTGCACATAATAAACTGTTATTCTGTTCATCGTTATTACCGGCAACCTTTCTCGACGCTACGTGTCTCTTTTCGCTATCCCATTTACAATAGACTCTACATGCAGAAATAAATCGAAAGAAAGCAATAAAATTTTTCGTTCAATGCCTCGTTTTCGAGAAAATCGGGTTTAAAGATCAATCAGGTACGCGTGCTACAGTACAGTGGTCGAAATAATGATAGGTTCACTAGCCGCGTCGACTGGTTTACTGCTTCTAATTTCATTTTCGTTTTCAGAAGTGTACTTTGGCATTTGTTATATATCGCAAGAATGTGTTCTACACATTGTGTAAGCAGTCAGCCGACTATCAACAGTATTAGTGTAAAGACGTACCTGTTTCAAAAATACTTTGAAAATTATCGAGTACAAGATACGAAATTATATTAGATTCACGGAGAAATATTTAATAATTACTATTGATGGTGCAATTTTTTGAAAGTTTTTGTATGGCAAGTACACAGATTCATAAAGTTCAAAAATTATGAAAAATATTTTATGTTCGTTTGATATTATTCAAGCACGATGACACGGGGAAATCGTTAAGTGATAACGAAAAGGGCCAAATTATTGCTTTCCACAATGTGAGTATCTCTAACAGAGAAATTGCAAGAAGATTGAAATGGTCATTAAATGTCATAAACAATTTTTTAAAATTAAAAGAAAAATACGACAGTAAAAAATCTACAGGTTATCCAAAAAAATTAGCACATAGGGAAAAAGGGAAAATTTTTCAAGAAGCACGGCAAAATATGCTTGATGCCTCTAAAATAAAAATGGAATTAGACTTGGCAATTGGTGATCGATGTGTACAGCAAGTTCTGAGATCGAGTGGGACACTTAAATATTCCAAAGAAGCGAAAATACCTCCGCTCAATAAATTCTAATTGAATAGAATATCATATGTCATGGGAACCGAATAGTGGAAGATGGCGATTTTTCCGGATGAAAAAAAAATTAATTTGGACAGCCCAAATGGGTTGTAATGTTACTGGCACAATCTGCGTAATAAAAAAAGGAAAAATGACAAGAGTCCATGGAGGAGGATTTGTAATTGTTTGGGCTGCATTCGGCTGGAACGGTAGGACTTCGATAATGTGGTTCCACCAAAAGCCAATGCTGAAAAATATCAGGAACTATTGGAATACGTACTGGATGAATATCACGACAAGACTGGTGGACGTAATTTAATATTCCAACACGATAATGCAGCAATCGATCGTGCAAAAACAATTAAAAACTACTTCGAGAGGGTAAAAGTTGAAGTTTTTCCATGGCCATCAAGGAGTCCGGAGTTAAATCCGATTGAAAATCTTTGGGAAATATTAGCACGAAAGGTATACGACAATGGAAAACAGTATAGCACTGTTTCAGAATTGAAAAATGGGATTAGAAAGGCGTGGTCTGAAATGAAATCGGAAATATTATAAAAATTAATTTAATTAATTTAATCAATCCCACGTAGAATATTTGAAGTTATAAAACACAAAGGAGGTTCAACGAAGTATTGAATTATTTTTATTTTCTGTGTTTTTAATTTTTTACGTAAAAATACATAATGAACCTATGTTTATTTCGCAACTATATCTCAAGTTTCGTAATAGAAAATTTGTAATTGATATTAATTAACATTGTGATATTCAATTAAGCTGCGTATTTTGTTAATTATATTAGAATGGAAAAATAATAATAAGTAAAGTCAAAAATACTGCATGAAACGCAACGTTACGTCAACAAATTTAAGCGAACCTACAATTATTTCGGCCACTGTATATTCGGCAAGTAGAATTGGTTGATTATGGTCTGGCGTGTCAGCCGAATCCTATCTAACAGCCATAGTCGTCACATGTTTCAAACGTCTGCGAAAACTTTGAAAAATCTTTTTTGTGACTAAAACCACCATCTATTTAAGGATTGAAGCTTTCTCTTTATAACAAACTTTTAAAACTTGATGTTTGATTTTCTTTAGTCGATACATCGAGATTTCAACGAGAGTTGTACCGCCAATTGTACAGTAGTGAGCAACATGAGAGTTTTACACGACTTGTGCCCAATTTTTGTTGCATGCAATAATGAAAAAAAATCGTATATCAATTTTTAAGGAGTCGTCGCAAAGAGGAGGTTTTAATTTTGAAATTTATGGCAGTTTCATATACCAGAAGTTTCTTTTAAAGTTTCTTAAGACGTTTGAATTTGAGACATTTTTTTTTTGAATCTTCAGTTTCAAGTAAAAATATCTTACCACGGAAAAATTTTGTGAAAGACTTGTTCAGATTGTGTTCAGACTTATGGTACTATTTGGTTTCGCGAAATGATCGCAGCTTAAATATCAACAATTTTTCGAGAAATCCAGTTTAAGTACTTTTTGGATCCACTGTATATTTATCGTGTTTTAAGTGAGAACGTGATAAATATTGTCACGAGTTTATGAATAATTCGCAGTTTCCGTTTGCCGCATTTCCAACCATTTCCCTCGGCAACCCCGTGTAATTCATCGTTGCCTCGTTTCTCTAATTGGATAGATGTGGCTAAATAACCTACGATATGAAGGCATCAGGTAAAACGTGGCTGGATGTGTGTACATTTATTTTATAGTGAAAAAGGGAAGTACGCGCGACGGCGTTCGGAACGCGGGGCGAAATTAATTTTCGTTTGAGTTATGGCTCGCAGCCGCGGTAACTTTTTGCATATCACGATGTACAATGATCTCGCATTAAGAATTTGCATTTCCGCATCAATATTGTTTTTATGCATATCTGACTTTTGTTTCAAATAAATATTATTCAAATATCTCTGAAATAAATTCTCAAAGATCGAAATATATGCCATCTTCGTTACAGACAACACTATGCTATTGGTGATCGAGTTGTAAACAAATTATACGTAGATAAAGCTGTTATTTACTTTCCCTCTGTTTTCGATTTTCTGGAAGTTGAATTTTTTGTTCCGAGTATCAAATCTATGCAGGGTGTCCCATATAATTGTCACCACGATTTTTCAGACGCTTCTGGCAGCTGTATAAAAAAAAATGTTTGTTTAATCAGAAGAAAGTATTAACGAAACAACGCAACAAAATAATTTTTAATGGAAACATGTCATTGATTTGGCATTCTTGTGTTCAAAAACATTATCGATTATACCGGGTGTCTCGCTTAAGTGCGACCCCCAGAATATCTCCCTTAATTTTGACAAAGTAAAACATTTTTTACGTGTAATTCGAATGGTATCATTTTGAAGGTCAACGATGCTTGTCTTTGAGCGGCTATATACATTTTCGCGTTGTATCCGTAGCTGATAAATAGAAACACATTCGAATATGTTCCGTGACATGACCTTCAAAATGACGTTGTGCTCCTAAGACGAATGTCGAATCCAAATTTCGTTCGAAAGGAGAACGCTAGTTTCTGAAACATTATTGAAACATACAGTTTCACTCCTAACTGGATAGATTTACCCGGACAATTGTACAACTGAAAATGCTGTGTCGGCAATGTCCTCCAAGAACAGCTCTCACGCAAATTTCATCAAGCTCAGCTTTATAAAAATTGTACACAGGCTCGGTATGTTTCCTCGCGAGTCTGGTTACTCGTGACTGCTTCTTTTTTCTGTGTCCGGCCGTGCTCACTGCGCGTTTGCCTTTCTTATTTCGCGCAGGGAGGTGTGTTGATTTTACCAGCGAATTGTTCCATTCGTTTCTCATTAGTTTTGTTAGGTACATTTCCTCTTTCTCTCATCCTCGAGACGTTCCGATCTTGGAGGGTCCGCCAGCCTTCTTGCGCCTGTGGCCTAAATTTCTACAATTACCGAGTGACCGACGTGGCATCGAGCCTGTAAAAAGAGTCAGCGCGCGCTCGCGCACACGAGAGAGAGAAAGACAAAGGAGTGAATGGGACAAAGGCGCTTTTGTTCGCTCGACAAGTAAACGCCGTCCAATTTCAGACTGACGGTTCTCCTTCAGGGGGGAGGGGGGGGGGGGAGGCTCCTCCATGCATATATGAAATCCTCGTCGCAATAAAGTTCACCGGTCGGGAGAGGTGCTCGGAATCGAACGTCAAAGATATTTTTCGTCTCTGCGTTCCTGTCCCGTCGACCATGCAGGCGCTTTTATGTCTTCAGCTTTTTATTCTATTCTCTCTCCCCGGCTGAATTTGACCTTTCGCCGAATCGAACTAGTAGTTCGCGAATGCAAAAGTGGTTTAAGACATAGAGCAGATGTACGCGTCCCTCCGCTCCCCCTGTCTCTTTCTCTCTATCGTATCGTTTCACCCTTTCGCGGACGGGCTCTTGCCAGCTTCTGATCAGTCGGGCCTGAAATCGAGATACGATACGGACTCACGAACCATTCGCTCTCCGGTATCGGTGGCTGAATGCATAACAGTACTTTAAGCGACGAATATTTGCTCGAATTTCAGCCTTCCCACGCCCCCCGCATCCGCCCCCGGTGAACACTCGGAAGAACACGGGAATTTCGTTTGCTGAATAAGCAGTCTGGAACTGGTAAGGCACAACATCGGAACCGTATATTGACTCATCGAACTGGGGAATCTCGGGCGGTCGATGTTTTTGGGGGAATGGAGGCCCCATGGTTGTTTTCACTCTACATAGAATCGCTCCTGCGAGTGTTCGAATGCTTATGTTTGCGACGACTAACTGGGGAATATCTGTATCCGGCTGATCAAATCATTGTAATCGGAGATAACATTTATTTTAACCCCGTATTACCCGCATGCGATATACATATCTGATCCCCGGTGAATTGAGTCGCATTTATTCATCCGACATTACTCGTACTAACAATTAATTATTTCATCTATCGCCGGATATTTTCGCTCTGGAACGCGTACACGCATAAAACTGTAATATTTAATATTTCCAAAAAATTCCGTGTACCTAATATTCTTTGGTTTACACGGAACAAATTACTACTTTTACGCTGTTTCCGTTGAAAGAAACGAAATGGTAATTTTGAAATACATACTAAATAAGACTTCGCCTCTAGACAAGATTAAAATTTCATGGTGTCGCCTGGAAACCCTGGGGTATCGTTCCAGGGTTATATAGATAGATGTTCTATTCTTGTTGGAGGAAACACCACATCGATATTTGCCAGAGTCGAGTTTTGTCTTTTACGAAACCAGTGCACTTTTTCGTAGAAACCGAAACTATGCTTTCGGAGTTGTTGGTTAATTTATCATACGGATTTTATGCATTTGTAACGAAAAGGAGTGGGTATGATTTCAAACAGAGGAACATTAGTGAAATTTAAGATCGTCGATGTATTATTTGTAACTTTTTAAAATCGTTACAGAGAGAAACAATATTCTATTCGGCTCCTATCTTTCGTTATTGAAGCCTCGAGGCAAATACTTTCCTACAACTAGTTAAAGAATTACAGATCTGTTAACATCGTTGTATTAATGCAGGAGGTGGTCAACTTCACCTGAGAAAACCAGCAATTTTTATCCCTTTTAACCGTAATCTTGTAGATTTTGAAGAGAAATGCCGAAAATCCAAGTTTCAATCTTAGGAATCCACTGGTTCAAAAGTTATGTGCGTTTAAAGTTCAGCGAATGTCAGCGGTTGTGGCAGGTAAGGGTGTCGCCATTTCGATGTGTATGATAAGGTACATTTGCAAGCATAATCCCTGTATCCTGACCAACCTTCTCGCGGCTCCGCTCATTGGACGATGTCTAAAATCGCTGAACTTTACACTCTCATAATTTTTGAACCAGTGCTTTCCTAACATTAAAACTTGAATTTTCGACATTTCCTCCTCAAAATCTACAGGACTGCGGTAAAAACTGTAGAAAATTGTTGGTTTCCTGAGGTGAGTTCGGCCCTGGTTTATTTAATTTTTTTAAAATTTTAAGACTAACCGATACATAAAGGGCGCACAAAGAAGTGACCGGCGAAGCCGTGAAATTTTCTCTGATGCCGTTCTCGAGGAAACTACCAGAGTCTAGTTTCTTTTTGATCACAGCTCGTACGAGTACCCAACAACGCAGAAAAGTATTATGCCAGCGATAAAGGTTGAACAGGCGTGTCCGTGAACCGAAGAAGCTCGCGCAACGATCGGATCCGAGTTGACCGAGCGCGTTGGCGCGGAAAATTGCGTGCGTGCGTGCGCCACGCCCTTTGGTCCGTGTTTTCACGGGCCAGCTCGTGTCTCATTAATCACAATTCTCCGCTTCACCGGCAAATTTCATTATTCCTCGAACGCGGAACGGGTATGTCCACCGGCCGCAATGGCGGCGTCATCGTCAATGGCCGCGGAATAGTATCAAAGGCGAATGGCACAAACGAAGACAGATTGTGTTAAGCGTAATCGGGAAAGCACGGCTCTCGCGATCGGCCAAATCGAATTTTCCAACAGCAGAACCTTTCTCGCGCCCGGACACCTCGCCAGCCCGCGTGGAAAACGAGCTGATTATGAATATGACCTGCCATCGATTACTCTGTCTTCTCGGTTTTAATGGATTCAATAACCTTCTTTCTATCGACTCGACGAAGTCTCATGCGAAAGTGATTAAGGGTGCGTGGGAGCGAACATATACCACCATCGGCGTAAAGGTGAAGTACGAACAAAGATAGAGAATACGAAACAGCTTGTTTTTTTCGATGAGCCTGCTAGAGATGCATTTAGCGAAGAAGCAATATTTGGACCGTTTATTTTGAAAGTGGTGTAAGTCCATTTTAGAAAGAAATGAGATATCACATAATTTGTGGTTAATTCAATTTTAATTTATTAAATTTTAATTGTAGAAACTCGATGGTTGTTGTTCGAGTTATATCTTCACCAAATAAAAAATTGACACTAAATTAACCACAAATTATGTGATATCTCATTTCTTTTTAAAATGGACTTACACCGCTTTCAAAATAAACGGTCCATTTATTTATGCTCCTTGTGTTGAAATATTCTCGGAATTATTGCGGGCTATCGTACAGAGCCCTTTTTTGCAATTTGTCTCTTGAAACTTTATAAACAATAATACTGTACGTGTATACAGAAGAAATTTTTTTCCGTACACTTTTTCCAAAAAAAGGCTCGTACACCACCCCGCAATAATACAGCGAATATTTCAACGCAAAGAGCGTTTGAAAAAAGGTTACAGACAAAAATTTCTCCTGTAAAAACATACACTATTATCGTTTATAAAGTTTCAAGAGACAAATTGCAAAACAGGACGCCGTACGATACCCGCAATAATTCCGAGAATATTTCAACGCAAGGAGCATCAAAAATATTGCTTCGCTAAATGCATCAGTAGTAGGCTCATCGAAAAAACAAGCTGTTTCGTATTCTCAGTCTTTGTCGCTCCTGTGAGAAACATATCTGCCTCTCTATCTTTGTTCGTACTTCACCTTTACGCCGATGGTGGTATATGTTCACTCCGGCGCACCCTCGAGGGCTGTGTCTCCTAGACAGACGACACTCGCGCGTGACTGCGCACAGTCACCAGAGTACACTCGCACACTGCTAGACCACGTATACTTACACAAGGATTGCGAGGGTCCGGGATTGCACTCCTCATTTCTCAATAATGCGAAGACGGGGTTGTCGCGGAGCCGCGAGATTCAATGGACAGGCGACGGTGCTGCCGCCTATCGTGGCTGTCGATATGCTGACGAATAATGAGAATTACGCGTCGTAAACGTAAAAGTAGAACTTTTCAGGTAAATAGCCCTCTAGATCGATCTTTCATTTAGCGATTTTGACTACCGAGAAACCCCGTCTTTGCATTATTGAGCAATCAGGAGTGGAATCCCGGACCCTTGCAATCCTCCCGTGCGTATACGTGGTCTAGCGGTGTGCGAGTGTACTGTGGTGACTGTGTGCAATCACGCGCGGGTGTCGTCTGTCTAGGAGACTTAACCGTGTGAGTCACAAGGGATATTGAAAAAACACTGTCGAAAAATCCCAAACATCGCGACCGCGCTTTCTCTAAACGAGTACGAAAGAACCCAAGCGGCGCGATGGCGTTTCTTTTTTTTATTTCAATAAATCCCAATCAGCGCGACAGCGCCTCTTTTTTTTTATTGTACTATTATTGTAGTATTGTACCTATTGTAAAATGTATTATTTACATTAAAAAAAAGGAGCTGTGTGATTTACGAGCGTCAGTAAATCTGAACGCGCTACTTCAACAGTCTGTGACTGCACCGTCAGTTGTCCGCAGCGCTCGAAATGTATTGGGATTTTTCGACACAACATCCGAAGAGCGCGATCGCGCTGCTTGGGACTCAAACGGTTAAGCGATGTGCAATTAAAATTTAATTTCATTAAATTAATGTAACCAAGTAGAAGCTATATAAACTAGTTTTAAGTTAAGTTAATTTAAGAGGCGCATTAAAGCTATTATGCAATATGTAGATACGTTCGTGTATTGTATATGCTACATAAACGATACTTGGCTTATAGCATTAAATAAATAATAATAATAAACCAGTG
The DNA here is from genome assembly GCA_028455805.1 of Lasioglossum figueresi. Classification (NCBI taxonomy): domain Eukaryota; kingdom Metazoa; phylum Arthropoda; class Insecta; order Hymenoptera; family Halictidae; genus Lasioglossum; species Lasioglossum figueresi. The sequence goes on along the minus strand of CM052200.1, from coordinate 22,998,230 downwards.
AATGGTCTTTATACATGAATTTTTATGTATGCCCCGCAGTGGAGGGGATATTCGTTTTTCGTAGATCCTACGGCTTCCGTTTTCTTAGATCAAGGTTGTATGTAGTGAATGGTCTTAATCATCATCAGTTATATAGTTATAAGAATGGTCCTCTGTCCGAATGTTAATAAATGTAAAATCTGAGGTCCTGAAGTTGGTCATTTTGCTCTGGTTCCAGATGATTTATGAAAGCCAAAATCCAGGATCATAGTACCTCGAACGATCTCTCCCCGAGCGTTTCCGACTTTGGCGTTTCTTTTTTTTATTTCGATAAATCCCAATCAGCGCGACAGCGCTTCTTTTTTTTAATTGTACTATTATTGTAGTATTGTAACTATTGTAAAATGTATTATTTACATTAAAAAAAAGGAGCTGTCTGATTTACGAGCGTCAGTAAATACGAGCGCGCTACTTCGACAGTCGGTGACTGCACCGTCAGTTGTCCGCAGCGCTCGAAATGTACTGGGATTTTTCGATACAAAATCTGAAGAATGCGATCGCGCTGCTTGGGACTCAAACGGTTAATTACAATGTCCAACAGCCAAAAATTATTTCGATTCTCGCTATGCTATTCTTATAGAGTTTTTCGCGCTGATTCCGAATCTGTCCTTAATTTTTCTCCTAGACGAACAGTTTTTGAGAATATTGAGTTTTTGAAAATACATATTTTTCAACTTTGAACAAATATTGTGATGTTATTATAAAATATATTGAATTGTTCTTTACGGCAAAAGATTTTGTAGACTTTTCCGAATACAGTGATATCCAATTAACCACTGGAACGGGCGTTCGCCGCGTCGTATGACTCATGTCGGGGATGATATTTTCTCTCTGGTTCGAAGAAAACATCGACGTTGGAAACTTGAAAGGGTGGTTACTCAAGATAAAAGTCTACTCTATCGCGTGGTATAGTTCGATTTTCCGCTGAACCCTTATTTTTTTATATAAATGAAAAAATATTACCAAAAATGGGTGTAAAAGTCTCTCCGTCTTTAATCATTGTTTAAACATGTTTAAACAATCATGATGTATTGATATTGGATATCCTTGTATTCGGAAAAATCTACAGAATGTTTCGCTGTAAAGAACAACTCAATAGCTTGTATAACAACATCGCAATGTTTGTTCACAGTTGAAAAATATGTCTTTTCTTAAACCTCAATATTCTCAAAAACTGCACGTCTAGGAGAAAAATTGAGGACAGATTCGGAATCAGCGCGAAAAACTCTATAAGAACCGCATAGCGAGAATCGAAATAAAAAAGAAGTTGAAATTTGTTGCATCGTGTTAGTAGACTGCGGATATTTGTGCAATTTTCAATTTTTGTTAGGCAAAGGTTAAGAAAATGGAATTAAATAAAATCGTATTTTCTTGTTAGATCTGGAATAGATCAAAGTCGAACCAAATTCTATCAAGTTTTACATTTCAGCATTGTTTGAAAATGTTCAGATGCCGTAAATGCATAAAGATCCGCAGTCTAGTGATTATTACTCGGTAACTGTTACGTCTCGTGTTTCCTATCTCAAAAATTCGAAATTCATTAACACGTTCGCTGCCACAGCATTCTTATACGGTGGACACTGTTTTTTTAACCAGATTTCTATTACCAGACAGCGTTGTTATTGCAAATAATAAATATTAGAAAATAATGAAAGAGGAAACAGTTATACTGTTCTCTGGAAGCAACGCAATAGCGCATGTAATTTTTTTTGTGTTTGCACTATTTCTTTAGAAATGAAGGTGACCTTTAATTTTTTAAACGGAATACTATAGAATGTTTTTTTATATCATTTGAAAACGCAGTGAGCTTAAAAGCCATACAAGGTCAAAAATGGAGCTCATGATTTACACACATTCGTATAAATGTTATTTTGGAATCAATAAATGGGAAGGAATTAATACCGCGATCTGAATTTTGAGGTAGAAATACGTTCAAACTAAGAGATCGTAAATAAGAAAAACTAGAACACATTCACAATATAATTCTCTTTGACCGTACCTCACAGGTCAGTTTTCACTCGCACGACTTCCTCCGGACTGGTTCTTTTCAAAGGAGCAAACGCCTTCATACCCTTCACGCTCGCACACACTCAGTTTTGCAATTCCCTAAAAGTAAATGAAGTTAGAAATGCTCTGTTTTAACACGTTCACCGCCACCGTTTGTTTAGGTAACATTCTGTGCAGCCATCACATTTTTATTACTCGCTGCATATCCTTTTTATGAAAGATTCAACAGAGAAATCTAATTTATTATATGCTGCGCATCCATTTTATGAAACATTAAACGTATTCAACAGACAAATCTAATTTATAATATGCTCTACATTGTTTTTATAAAAGCATTCAACATACTTTCATTTATATTATTCTTTATATTCCCTTTAGAATGCAATAAAAGGATAGGGAAAATTTAACTTTTCGATTGCTACTCTACGCGATACCGCGTCGAATACAAAGAGGTACTAGATATTAATTCGATTTCTTTTGTGAAAACATGTGAAATGTCAAACACCTTTTTCAGACGAAATACATTTTTCTGTTATCTCAGTGGTTAACGCAGTGTTCCAAATTTATTTAACGATTACGCTTGGAAATCTACGAAATCGACATCACCGCGTGCTTGTGATGCCAAAATCGCTGAACTTTAAGGGTTTAGGACGCAGTAATATTTTGAAAAAATCGAAAATTTTTTTACAGAAAAATTACATTCGTGAACTTTAAACGCGTTTTTCTCAGAGTTACGTTTTTCAAAACGGTGTACAAGATATCACGAGATCTACCTAGCAATTTCATTAAAATTTTACAGTTATCCTCATTATAATATCTATTAGGCATTGACGATCGATTTTTTTCATTCTCCCATTATTCTGTTAAATATAAATAAAGAATTAACAAATACTCTACCGAAATTCAGTCATTAAATTTAAAATATCTGCCGTTTTGTTAATTTTCACGAAAATTTAAATGTGGGCTCGTCAATGGCTAGAGAATATATCACAGTTTATGACATTTATGGAATTTTTGATATAGTTAATTCAATTTATAGGAATCCTGTACGCCAGTTGGCCATCTGAAAGAAAAGATATTCCGAGCAAAGACGACGAAAGGCATAAGAACAAATTATTTTTTAAATATTACAAGCATTTTTTTATAGTTCATAATATAGTAAACTGAAATACAAAATCTTATATTAATCGATTCTTCACTTTCTCTTGTACTGTTGTTTAAAAATCTTATATTTTCCCCACTTGTTACTGTGTCCTAACCCCTTAAACACACATAACTTTAGAACCACTGTATTCCTAAAATTAACACTTGGATTTTCGGCATTTCCTCCGCTAAATCTACGGGATTACATTTCAAAAAAGTTAAAAATATCTGGTTTCATTAGGTGAAGTTTAACTCTCGGGGGTTGATTGGTTTCCGGTAGATAAAGTGTGAAGTCTCGAGAAATAATGTTATCAGCCAAATATGGGTGACTTGGCAGTGAACGTGTTAAATTGTTATAAAACACATGCATAAAAAATGTCTATTTTTAAAAGAAAATTGCGTTTAAAGCATAAGCGACGTCGTGGATCAACTTAATAATATGTGATAATATCTGCGACTTTACAGTGAATATCTGGATTAGGGCCGAGTATTCCGTGCCTTATTCGCGGCTAGCAGCCGCGACGGACCATTTCGTGTAATTGAGCTTATATTTTCGTGAGTGGCGAAGTATTCATTAAAGAAAGCCTCTTACGGGGGCTTCTTATCTCGACTCTTTTCGCGGCGGAACGACGTCGCGTGCTCGTATCCGCTTCAGATAGGCGGCCGTACGTGCGGGAAAACGGAATGTCTGAGACGAAAAGTAAAGCAGTCTGCCAGAAAAGAGCAGGAAATGAAAATATAGAAGACCTACAGGCGACGGCGGGCGTTAAAGAAGCGATCCGAGGGAAAGACGGGGATCTCGATGTAATTGCTCGATCGCTTTCTCGATAAAAATCGAATACTCTCGCGGTGAACCATCCACGCTCTTTCAGATAGCTCTCCATTGAACAACCTCCCGTCTTCTCCTCCTCCTTTATCCTCGACGTATAGATGCGACGGTAGATAAATTATTATTTATGTCCTCTCTTGTACGTTCTCTTTTGAATATTATACCCGTATCGAACCTTCCATTTTGCTATGCCACCGTGCTTTGATTTTTACCCGGGAAAGAATGTAAAATCAATATTAGTCCGCGTTATACGGTCTTAAATCATGTAAAATCGCCGTTTGGTTTCAAAATAGACTCTCCCGTTCTGGGTTTCACTCTTTGCAAGAATAATCATGGGCGCTCTTGGCTTAATATTGACTTCTTTTATGTGCTACTCATTTTCTTTTTTGTCATTGTAATGTAATGTGTGGAAGAAATTGTGTGTTTTAACTTTCGTGCCCCATCTTGTCTAGTTTTATTGGTAGTTTAATATGCGATAGAAATTCTGTACAGTGTAATTGTAGTTGTACAGGGTGTTCACGCTGTTACCAGCCAGCGATTGTTCTTCTAAATAGTAAATATTAGAAAAAAGAGGAAAAAGTAGTACTGTTTTTTATACGTAACACAACGGCGTATGTGATCTTTTTGTGTTTGTACTATTTCGTTAGATATGAAGGTGACCTTCAATTTTTTAAATCGAATGCTGTATATTTTTTATAACACGTGAAAGCGTGTGTCTACACGAATTCATCCGTATACCGCACGGTGTCCTTCAAGGTCATGAAAGGTCAGAAATGAACGAAATGTTTTGAATATTTCATACCAATGTGTTTACAAGTATTCCTTATCGGTGAGGCTACCACACGCGGAAGCTATTTTTCGTATCGAAGTTGTCGGATTTTCTTCAAGATGTAAGAGGATTTCTAATTTTTTATCTTCAGAAAGAAGACATTTCCGATTGTGACACTTATTTAGCAAAGACTCTGTTTCCTTCAAACGATTTGCAAGCAAAACAAACTGATTTTCATTTGGTTGCTCTCTGTCCGGATATTCTTCTAGGTATTTAAATTTACTTTGTCTTTTATTTCCGTTGCACTGGTAATCAATGCTTACCACATCCGCTTTCTCGTCCACCGTATAACAATACATTACTATGCGATATTATACTAATTGGTTTCGGAAGTAATATTGAAATTGTCTGGTCATAGAAGAAACTAGAAGTAAACACTCTGATAGCGAATGACAACATTATCTGATTCGTATGAATAAGGAATGCATGTAAACACATTGGTATGAAATATTCAAAATATATCTTCGATTTCTGACCTCGCGTGACCTTGAAGGTCACGGTGCAGTATACGGATGAATTCGCTTAGACGCACGCTTTCACGTGTTATAAAAAAATATACAGCATTCCATTTAAATAATTGAAGGTCATCTTCGTATCTAACAAAAAAGTACAAACACAAAAAAATTGCATACGCCATTGCGTTGCATATGAAAAACAGTGCTACTTTTTTCTCTTTTATTTAAAAAAAATATTTACTATTTACAAGAAAAACGCTGGCTAGTAATAGCGTGAACACCCTGTATATTACGATATACAAGGTGTGATCAAGAAGTAAGGTGACTTTTTGAATTTCGCGGGATACCTACAGTCGATTTTCGTTTCCTTTTTTTTTTCTTATGCTGGTACACTCGTCCCGAAGATATGTTCACAATTTCAGCTATATAGCATTTTTTGTTTGTTTGCGAGAAGCATAAAGATTAGAAGTGTTTCGCGTGTTCGGCGATTTTCTGCTGTCGAAAAAAATGAATCAAAGAATTTGCATCAAATTTTGTGTAAAAAATGAAATTAAGTGCTCCAAAACACTTGAAATGTTGACAGTGGCATACGGTGAGTGTACTCTGAGTAAAAAAAAATGTTTATAAGTGGTACAAGCTTTTCCAAGAAGGCCGAGAAGATGTTAACGACGAAGCTCGCCCTGGACGCTCCAGCACGTCAACAACCGATGAAAACGTTGAAGAAGCGAAGAAAACAGTGTTGAGGAATCGTCGAATTACCATTAGAGAAGTTGCCGATGATGTGGGCATCTCGTTTGGTTCGTGCCAAGCAATTTTAACGGAATTTTGGAAACACAATTCATGGATTTTGCATCGCGACAATGCACCTGCTCGCGCATCGTTGTTTGCGAGTAATTTTTCGGTCAGAAACAACACCGCAATCGTGCCTCAGCCACCATATTCGTCGGATTTGGCCTCCTGCGACTTTTTCCTGTTCCCAAAACTGAAGAGAAAACCTGTCCACGAAAGGACGGAGATTTGCAACGATCGAGGAGATAAAGACTGCATCGCTGGAAGAGCTCAAAGCTATACCAAAAAGTGCTTATCAGAAGTGCTTCGAGGATTGGAAAAAGCGCTGGCACAAGTGTATTATATCTGAGGGGGATCCTTTGAAGGGGACAACATAAATATTGATGAATAAATATATATTTTTTGATAAAAATAAAAAGACACCTTACTTTTTGATCACACCTCGTACACTCACCAAATAAATTTGATATCAACGTTCCTGTAATAAAACTCAAATACATTATTACTCAGCTTCTAGTTCATAAGAATTCTGCTTTAAATTCCAGCATCGAATAACACTGGATAAATAATGCGTAATAAATTTGTCAGGTTGTTGAAATTTAATCAACGTTTATTTGATTTGTCTAGCAAATAGACGCTTGAATAGATCCTCAATTTTTTTGCACATATCCATTTCCGTTTGTGGTGCGGATATTGGACAGAATGTTTAAAAAGCGGCAGTTTTTACATTGGAGACTAGTGACGCTTGAGTGTACTTCGTAGGTTGGAGTTCCACTTCCATTTTTTTCTCTTTTCGACGTTCTGAAAGTCGCTTCACCTTTTCCGAGACACGTATCTCGCTTAGAACACTTTTTACAACACCAGAATTTATTGTATCAAGAATTTTTTAACATTCGAAAGAACGGTTTATGGAAAATAAGAACTCAGCAAATGTCTACATTTCTTTTTTATTAAAATTCCATCATTATTATTCTATAGTGACACCGATAATTCTTTATGTGTGCATAATTTTTTAGAAATCAATATTATATACAGGATGTCCCATAATTCATGGTACAAATTAGGTCGGGTCGATAGTATGGCTGGAAATAAGACGAAAATCACGAATAACGAAATTGCGCGGGAGGCTTCGTTTTCAAGAAAATTAAATTTAAATGTCAGTCGAGTACGCGCGTCCTTGATAAATAACCGATGTCGCTATCAACATGAGCATAACGTTCCAATTCGATACGAGTCGGGAATAATAGTATTTACTGATAGTAAACAAGCCCTGACATTGTACCATGTACAAACACGGTCACAACAGCATAAGGACGCGTGTTCTCGACTGATATTTACCCCTTTCGGCCATGGCGTCCTCATATAAGGACATAAAACAAAATCATAATTTAATTCAAAGAACTGCATAGCAAAGCCATGATATTTTTCCAGGAATAAATAATTCGCGATCGAAAGGGTTAAATTTAATTTTCATGAAAACGAAGCTCCCCACGCAATTTCGTTATTTTTTATTTTCGATCACGAATTATGGGACACCCTGTATATTTTGATATTATATGAAAACGTATGCCAAGACAAATGTCATTCGTGTACGACAAAGTGTCCTTGATGAATTAAATGAACCGAAGGTAATGTACAAGGTCAGAAATGGAAAAACATTTTGAATACATTTGTACTATTGTGTTTACAAGTATTCTTTATCGACGAGGCTACAGTAAATGTTCATTATGACTTCCTTGCGCGTGAATGCATAATTCGGCTCTAATAATTAAATTCTTGGTAGTTGATTCTGATATTGTCCAGGGAATTAATGCACATGTTTGCGTTATTTTGTTTCTCAAGTTGTACACGTCTCTGTGTAAACTCTACGAAATACTGAAAATGTTTCTCTCATTTCTGACCTTGAATGATCTTGAAGGTCATGGTGTCAAATACGAGTGAATTTCTTCTTAATGTAGACGTGATCTAGACATAATTTATTTATTACGAACATACAGCATTGTTATGTACATAACACTGAACCAACACCAATATTCTAATTGCTGTTTTTATTTACTCTGTGTTATCATCCAGTACGAAAAATCGTTCGAAAAACCGTGTGACAGCCTAACCCGAACCAAGAAGCGACGAAGTTAATGGCGAAGCGAACGCATTGCTTCTTGGCATTCCGTTCCCGTTTGAAAAACCGGAGACCTTGTTTATGAGGTCATGGATGGCCCGCAGGCCTACACGCAAACATTTTAGGGTAGTCGCCAGCCAGATACTACAGACACCGTGCGTTGACCTGTCCGATAACAAAAGCTTGAAATGGACTCTCGGTACACCGATTTCACCGTGGGAAAAAAAATTTACCGGAGGCTCGACATCACGGATCCGTAAAGCGCGAAACCCGCGCGTGATGCTGCTGTCTCTCTTCTTCTCGCGAAAATCTGGCATCTTGTTGGACACGGGAAATATCGTTCGGGACATGCTACCGTCCCGACGAACGCGTCGCGTCGCGTCGCGTCGCTTTGCGCCGAGCGCCGTGTCGGTTCGGAATATAGTGATCGCGCTCGCGCTGTGTTTTGAATTTAAATCGCGCTCGAAATATCTCGACCGGATTTGACCGCCGAAATGACGGCGCCCACGTTTTTCCTGTTAAATAATAACGGGACAAATTGAGCTTCTGCGGGCGCGTGATTGCGATTCATTTGACGCTCGTCGATCAGTTAAACGAATGGAATTGTTTCGCTCGCGAAGTCGTTCTGATCGAGTTATTCCGCGGGCTTTTTTCGCCCCTGTCGAGTGACGAATGCGCGTTACCATATTTAACCAGCGTGACGTTTCCGGGAAGTTGGCTCTCTACAGAGCTGCTATGTATACGGGATCGGGATCACTGGGTAATCGAGATTCTTTTTTACCGGGTTTTACATAAATAAAGTACTCGCTTGAAATGACTTTCAAGGAGGTACAACATTTTTTAGACACCCTGCATGTATCGAAGCATTACCGTAGTAACAGCTCCGATCCCCTTTTTTGCCATCCCCGAAGATGATTTATTATTTGATTAAGATTTTACCACGCTCTCCGGGTTCGAAATTTTCTTAAGGTGTTCTTTTGTGGAATAACATGTTCCGTGGTGTGTTGCAGGTCGTAATCGGGAATTATGAGGTGGCTGTGGATTATGGTGCTGATAGCTGTGGCGCTGCCGGCGGCCGTGCCACGGGAGACGCATCGCAACAAACCCTGTAAAGTATCATTTATTTTAATCACTCGCGGCTTCCATTTTCTTTCCTCTATTTAAAGAAACAATGGCTACGCGGAGCTATTAAGTGTCCGATCATTTTGTTTATACGTTTTCACGCGGGTCTCTGCTCGAGGAATCGATTTACTTTAGTGTACAGACGCCCCTTTCCCTTCCACGACGCTATTCCCCCACGTTTCCGCCATTGGCCGGTCACGTGACACAACGTGACGTCACCTGATTAATCCGGTACTGACAGAGAGGGGGTAACTTTTTCCCCTGAATTCGAGGCAATTCCCCCGATCCGACGACACTGGTTCTCAGTACAACTTCATTTTGTGCAGACACTAATTAGGACACCGTTCGAATAACCGCTGCGTTAAATATTGAATGGATTCATAATGAAACCGCTGCGGAGTTTAATGCGACAATCAAATGCAATTTATATTCAGCATTTAAAATAAATGCATTCATTTCGAATAATTTCATGGTTTTTAAAAAGATTATTCGCGGAAGGGTTGAGCTCGCGATACTCCAATCGCGAGCCGCGCAAATCTGTATTCATGTTTGCATTCGGTGCATTCCTGATTTTATGGAAGTTAAAGCACGCGATGCATTGAACGTGATGCAGTTGTTAGCTTCGTTTTCGAGTTGAAAATAATTTTGTCGAATGTGTTTTGAAGCGGTACTTTTAGAACGTAGCGCAAATTTTTAGAAACTTCGTATTTTTGGAGACTTTTTGTATTGACTGACTGTTTGAAATAAACAGCATGGCTCGAATAACATGATCGAAGCGAACATAATCAGTTTCGCTCAATTTATTGAACAATAAATGTGTAATAAATATATCATGCGCGTTCGCGTATAAACCAAGTATCCTAGAACGTTCAAGTCCGATGACGGATCGCTCGCAAAAATTTTGCGTGGGATCTGGTAAAAAGTGGATAGGGGACGACCAGTGAAAAAATGGAAAAGATGGATAGCAAACGAAGAAGTGATGAGACGCAGGAAATCTCGGGAAAAGTGGAGAGGCAATAAATTTAGTGGTGTTTATGCTAACGTTCGAGTAAACGAGGTCGTCAAATGTTTGAGACGTCAAAGCAGATCGTCGATATCTTTTTGTATACATATCTAAACATATTAGAAAAAAAGAAATGTTGCTATAGGTGTCCTTGGAACAATATAAGACGAAGCGGGATAAGTGCAGACTGGTTTTTGTAAAGTTGGATTTTAAACCTGTGTATTTTCAGTCTGGTATGTAAATACTTAACGCCGTCGGTATCAAACGCTTTGCACAGTTATTACCGGTGAATTCATATTACGTAGGATTCTAATTTTTCTGGAAAATTTTCATTTTGATAGGATATTGTACAAAATGTCAACTACTCTGCACTTTCCCCGAAAATGGAGCAATAGCGTAACTGAGAGTTAAAAATGCTTTCAGACATTGTTTAAAATTTTACGGGGCAAGGAAAGAATTATTAACAAGCCTCCTATAAAATGCTTTTCGTTGCATTGAATTATATTGTTTAGTTTTATAGAGTTATCCATTTTTAAAAGAAACAAGTACTTTTATGCCGAAATATGAAAGGGGATACAGTGATATGAAAACAAAGTTTAAAAATGCTTTCAAACCTTGTTTTGTTATTAACAAGCCTGCTTATAAAATGCTTTTTATTGCATTAAATTATATTGCTTCGTTTTATAGTTATCCATTTCTAAAAACTCCGCCGATTTTTTGATCTAAGAATCAAGTGTATTGAATAAGATATGCGCCATTTTGTTCGATGACGGTTTCCCTTCTGTTGGGAAGTTTCATTATCCCACTCTCGTGTAACATGCCAAGTTTATCGCACGTGTCTTTCTCAATAAATTTTAAAAGATACAATAAAAACTGTTTACGTAATGTAAAATTACATCAATATTTTTTGTAGTTACCTAAAATGACAACACAGAATATAATAATAAGTTGTAAACTATTGCACGTTCAGGGTAACCTCAAAGTTGCACATGCACTTCTCACGTGACTGTTTAGCACTGGTTGATTTAAGCGAGGAGAACACATTTATTCTTGGACGACATCAATGTCGAATAGTTCATATGAACTTATAGTACATTAATAAATACATGCTAGAGAAATTTCGCTCGTACGATAATAAAATAACCAGTTTATGCACTTTCCCCGTTTACGCACTTATCCCACTCCACCTTAATCTAGGAAAATTATATAAACTATACAAATATTGTTTTTCTCGTATTTCTATACTATTCAATGATAATTGTTGTAAATATTATTACAGTTTCGTTATCAATGATTTAAATGATTGAAATTGAAAAAAAATGAATGTGTACTATTTATTACTGTACTGATTTTCTGGAGTTAATTAATTTGACAAATCTCAACTATTGAGAGCTGCAGATACGAAACAACGCAATTCTAACCAATGCGATTTCTTACAACCGAACGTTGGGCTCGAGAAAAGAATAAAATTATTTTTACTTTTTAAGGGAAAACGATAGAACGCCGGAATAGGTTTCTTCGCTTGCAGAAACATTCGTTACGCGCAGCTGTTGCACGCACCCTAAACTTCATCGGCTTTAATTTTTGAGCCAAGAACGAGTGCTGACATAAACTTGCTGTAAACAATGCTCCAACTTTTGCGAGTGGTGCTTCGAAAATTCTATAATCTGTGATCGTGAGCCTTTGTGCGGATAAACGTGTTTTTCGTCATAAAACCTGTCGCAAATGTATATCTTGCAGCACAGTATTCATGATATCCCAGTTTAACTCACTTGTTCCCACACTTTAGTGAGTAATAACAATTTTTATGTCACAGCTGATGCTTCTCATTGCTGGCAAATGCAAACTCTGCGTTGAATATTCACCAGTGACTTTAATGACTTCATTCTGTTTCATCGAATTGGCTGTATAGAATAATTACTCAAGGATTGATAGTTAACGATTTTCAGAAAGAATTGATGTTTACTCTTTTACATTTGGTAGTGTTATTTTTACTAAAAATATTCGTTTAAACGTCAGCCTTTAAAAATTAGCACAGCACAGCTATCTCTGTTTTATTTTTATTTAAATATAAAGTAGTAAATATTGAATGAATAATTTTTAATATCAAAAATATGTTAATAGACTTAAGGATGTTAAAGTGTTCGGTACTATACAGGGTGTTCGCGAAATCGTGGTACAACCGGGCAGGGAGCGGTTCTACATGCAAAAATAAGTCGAAAAAAAGGAGTAACATTTTTTCGTTTGACAATTCTACTTTGAGCATATATTGTACTAAAGCACGCGAACCTGGCGGAACTCTAAACTCGATTTTCTCGAAAACGAGCTGCCAAACGAAAAAATGTAATTCCTTTTTTCGACTTATTTTTGCATGTATAATCACCCCCTGCTCGGTTGTCGAAAACGATTTCGAAAACACTCTGTATGTCCATTTACTTTGTTGAAAAACTAATCTACCACCACACGTAGTATCCGAAAAATTTCATTCTTCTTGGAATGGACTTTTTTTAACTCGTTCGAAAGTCAACTTTAACGAATAAAAGAACAGAAATGATGTGTATTGGTTACCGTTTAATTCCCTGTATCTACTTTCGCCACCGTCCACCACACATTCCGTCGGACGATGGACAAGTTCCTGAAACTAGTTATTGAACAGTTCCTCGCAGTTCTTTCCAAGTCTTTATTGGTTTCAAACCAGTGCGGAGTCCCAAAGGTGTTCTCGAAGCAATGCCTTTCGCTGCGAGAAATTCGATCACCGCGTGTTACTTAAACCGTACCACCTCTACGACCAACCGTTTCTCGTTTACCAAACTTTTATAATAGAGGTGCCACGGAATAGGCGAGCGCTTATTATAATGAGTCTTAAAATCGAAGGCGGTAGGCACTTTTTTACTCCATTCTTGTAGAAAACAAAATTAACACAACAGTCAATTTCTCTAAGAATATACGTACCCAAGTAACACGTTTAATTATAATAATTTTTATGTAATTTTTGAGAGGATAGGGTTAAACTTCAGCTGACGAAACCATAAATTTTTAACTTTTCTGAATGCAACCGAGTAGATTTTTACGAGAAAATGTCGAAAATTAAAGTTTTAATGTTAGGAATCCACTGGTTCAAAAGTTATGCGTGTTTAAAGTTCAGCGATTTAGTGATGGTTTTCTCAGATGAAGTTCAACCGAAGCTAGTATTCATAGAACTTGTTCATACCCATCGCTACAGTGTAAAATGAAAATTGCCTGTATTAATTACAAGATATACATACGACGTATATACTAGTTCTTTAATTAATAATTTCGACGAGTTCAAAATATAATAGTGTTTTTAAATTCTTGTCTCTGTCATTTTCTATCTAATCTACTTATTTCTGTCATAAATGCATAAAATCTCACGGTTGATGTTGACGGTGTAAACAAATTTCAAAGTTGGGGCTGAAAATCCTCTTTTAATTTGGTAAGGTTTGTTTAAATTTTCATATTATGACGAACTGAACTGCGCAAGCAAATTCTCTGAAGCTCAGTTCGTTCAAAAGCGCACAGATAAAATGTCGATTTTACATCTTCACGGTGAAACATACATTTTGTGAAACGTGTACCCAAGATACGAATGAAATGGAATCTTTGTTTTTAAAACATACCCTTCATCACGGAATTTACTCATAAAAAATTGCATCGCCTCTCACCGACCGGATCTTATCGGACAGTTTCGCGGAGAATAAACAACGATTTAACTGTAAACAGGGCGGTTCATAGGAAACGTGAAATTATGTGTCGTTTAAACGATCTACGAATCAACGGATCTACATTATCAACCGGTGGTTAAGCGGTCGGACGTAAGCAACGATAACTTGATCTCCCTGTAAATTACCCGCAACCCTAATTTATTGGGGGACCCTACGAATTCGTGGGATCAGATGTTATCCACTTGTATCTTGATAAAATCTCGGCGTGAACAATCTCTGACCCTAATTTAACATTTGAGCCGGTCTCCGCTCAGGTTCGAGCTAAAGTGAATAGCCCCGCTCGCAAGTTGAGGTCAAATGCTTGATCCTTCTTAGGGATCGAAACAAAGTTCGAGGAATAATTCATTGCTCGGCTACGTTTATCCCCGCCGTGAACTAACAAGGACAGCTTCGTTGAACTAAGACGGACATTCTCGTGAGCACTCGCCACATACATAAGTACGCATAAAGACCAATTATTATTAATGTTATCTTGACGTAAGTTGCTACTGAAACTATGTCTAAGGTCCATTATCTAATCATTAAATGAATGAAACCGCGTCTACAACAATGAATTCTGTCGTTCAACAATTATTTCGTTATCTTATTTCTATTTAAATTCTTTTTTGGTTATTTATTTATCCGTTCGAATCGTTGTTATTAAATGATGAAGTACAGTCCCTGGTCATCGAATTAGGGCCACGTACAAAAAAATTTCACTTTTATGGTTATAATCATACAATATGGTTATATCGTATATGGGAAATTGTCTTTGGTCATTCAAATTATTATTAAATATGTTGATAACCAGGTATACACAGCAATAGATTTGTTACTAATGTGATAATGATGTTACTTTCATCGAAAAACATCCCTGTGCTTCAGTGGCGCGTTATAACTAGTTGGGGCCTTGGGCAAAGTAGAATTACGGGTCCCCTAGTAGTAGTAGTAGTAGTAGTTAATGCTTTGCCGGGGAAGGGCGGGTCGGCCGTCCCTCGCTTCCTTAAGGACTGCGTCTCCTAGACAGACGACACTCGCGCGTGACTGCACACAATCACCACAGTACACTCACACACCGCTAGACCACGTATACGTACGCGAGGATTGCAAGGGTCCGGGATTCCACTTCTGATTTCTCAATAATGCAAAGACGGGGTTTCTTATTAGTCAAAATCGGTAGATAAAAGATCAATCTAGGGGGCTATTTGCCTCAAAAGTCTTACTTTTACGTTTACGACGCGTAATTCTCATTATTCGGTAGCATATCGACAGCCACGATAGGCGGCAGCACCGTCGCCTCTCTATTGCTACTCGCGGCTCCGCGACATGCTGCAGAATAATGAGAATTACGCGTCGTAAACGTAAAAGTAAGACTTTTGAAGCAAATAGCCCCCTAGATTGATCTTTTATCTACCGATTTTGACTAATAAGAAACCCCGTCTTTGCATTATTAAGATATCAGGAGTGGAATCCCCGGACCCTTGCAATCTTTGCGTACGTATACGTGGTCTAGCGGTGTGTGAGTGTACTGTGGTGACTGTAAAATACTGAATATTTGGAATGGTCCTAACTCGTTGACCAGGGACTGTATTTCTATTTAAATTCTGGGCTGAACTTTTCACTTGAGGGAACCAAAAATTTGTAATATTTTTTACACAATCCCGTAGATTTTAACGATAAAATTCCAAAAATGGAAAGTTAGGAATTCACTGGTTAGGTTATTATATATATTTATATTATAGTTATTATATATATATGTTAAGAACAGTTCTGGGGTAAGTGCCGCGTGGTTCCTCACAGTCCTCTTACCAAAAGGCATTGCCTTCCCCACTCCGTGGCCAGATCCTTCAGAACCATGTGTTCTTATTATTGTTTAGCAATACGACGTCGGGTCGCTTACCTTTTCTAAAGATCTCGCTTTCAATTAACAGTCATTACCTGAAGGACCCTTCGCGGTCTTCAGTTTATTGCACCGTATGGCATTGGAGCTGTTTACTAAATTCACGGCCACTCGCACCATAAACCCCTGTCATAAATCCCTGTCATAAATATATGAAAAACCAAACATTCGTTTGGTCGCTTTTCCCAGAACTCCCCTCCAACCGCGCTACCGCTAACATATATATATATACCGAATCTGTTATTATGTTGTGTATCGCGATACATTTGAATGTATAGCAGCTCAAGGGAATATTTTTGAACATTTGGCGTAACAGAAATACATCAAATGAATCTTACACGTTGAATTTTATTTATACCATATTTCTGGGTGGAAGGTCATTTGAAGGTCATATTGTGTTACATGCATGAATTCGTTATTTTGTCAGGTACAACATTACGTTAACGAAAATATATCATTCCATTTAAAAAAACATCGATAACCTTGAAATCTCATAAAAATGACCTTGAAATTTTTTTTCCCTTGCACCGTTATATGTGGCCCTTCAAACAGTGTAACTTTGTCCTACGAAGTTTTTTTGTACAACGAAAAGTAACGGAGATATTTAGGTGTCCTGCTTTATCGAATTCACCCTGTATATATATATATATATTTATATTATCCGTGTGTAAAACTAATTCCACAAAAAAGCAGCTACTTATATACGACTAGGTACAGTCATTGCGCGTGTTAGAATAAAGGAAATGTTAAACATTAAACTACGGAAAAAGTGAAAATGTGAAAGAGACAGATTCGACATGTGCGCAGCGCTAAATGGGTAATTGAATAACAAGACCGTAATGTGTTGAAATAAATGTTACCGAAAATTTGCATATTCCACAGTCTCCTCTTCGACGATAACATAGTTGTATCATGAACTCGCTACGGATTTACTTCACCACCGCACGTCGTCGTAGTTAGCCCAGCTTCACATTTAAGTAAATATGAATCCCGGGTTTCTTTCCCCGCACGAATTCGACGAGTACCGCGTCGGGAAATTCGCCACCGAGCGAAATGAACGACAGATCCTCTTTTTTCCCCCGGACAACGTAGGAACATTTTTCGGCGAATGTACGGGCGAACTTCTCTGCGAATCCGTCGAGGTTCACGGGCAAAAAATTCGTAGGAAATTATGAGGCCGGGTTTACATTGAATCTCGCTGGTTATAAATAGACGCGCGTGTACGTCCTCCGCGCGTTTCTGCTGCCACGAAAATTGTACTTCCATTAGGCGAAATTGGATTATCATTTTGTAAGAAATTCGTTGGGAAGTGACATTGTAGTGTCACGTTTATAAAGCGGTTATTAAATTGCAGCATCCACTAACGGAACGTTATTTTATATTTTGCACAACGTAAACGTTTTACAGAAAGCATCACAGCTTTTGTCATATCTGGACGAAAATGAATGTCTAGTAACGAGTTTGCTTTCCATTCCGATTAATACGTCTGAAGTAATCTGACTAAAAAAAAATGTTTGTACAATAAATAATAACTGTTTTATTGTATTGTATACAATTGTATCTGTTTACTTTTAACAATACAAAATTAATAAATATCGAATATCCCGCATAACTCCTACGAAGGTCGTTTGAAGGTCAATGTATAGATCAGTACTTAATGATAAAAGACACGGTTCGAAAATCTGTGTAACAGATTTCGATGTATTCCCAGCTTTTTACCAGATTTTGTTTTCTTTATTTCTGTATTTTAAGAAATTCACACTCTACCATCAAGAATATTAAACAATTTTAAACCCTCAGTTATGTGCTCTCCGAGGTAATTTATGTCGTAAACGTGTCCTATCATTTCGCAACAAGTCGCTGGCACAGGTTTGACAATAAATTTCTGCTTCCATTCGGTAGAAATATCGAAGACATCGCTCATTCTTTTTGGCAATATTGATTTTTTAGGGGCGCACTTCAGCTTCTGTTTACGTCTTTGACACATTTATAACTCCGGATACACATGATCCTAAGCATTATTTCTGAATATTCGATTCCTGGTGTTGCGACTCGCGGGATTCCGTAATATATCTTTTAACCTCCGTTTTGATCCTTCATTTTTAACCTCTGCATAAATTTTGGAAAGTTTTCAGTTTTACATACAGGGTGAGTCACGTAAACTAAGCCTCCCGAATAGCTTATTTTGAGATAGGAAGAAATGTTCCATGAGAGACAAACGTAGTTCTCGAGACAATTTCAACGATATAATCGTTCAAGGTCATTCAAGGCAACAAACGTAAAAGAAGGATGAAAAATATAAATTCACTGCGAATATTCTCAGCTTTATTAAGGGGTTACGCCACCCTGAGATTAAAAAAAATCGAATTTTTAAAAATTCTCCTTTAATTTAGAGTTCAGGGAATAATTTAAGCCATGGTAGATGCAACAGCTCCCAAAAATAGCGAAGTCACGGTGCTTAGAATTTCGTGCGGCAGTCGCCGTTTCCGAGCAGATAGGTCGTGTTTCCAAGTCGCACTTTTCCTTCTTTTGCGTTTTTCTCGAAACTACATTTTTACAATTGGTGTAACAAATGTCTCGGAAACTATACGTCCGATTTACTTCAAATTTGATACAGATAATTCTAATAACATTATCTATCGTGTAGCGTAGGATTATTTTGATACGATATCACAATTGTTTATAATAATCGTTTAAAGTTTGAATTTTGTTGGTAAAAATGAGACGTTCAACTTCAATTTGTAATTTCCAAAAAACTGAGGACACATTTTTGATCGAATTTTTCATAAATTGAATCGTTTGTGAACATTACGACAAGTAGTATTCGAAATCCTTAATGTTCTTTATAAAGGACTCGAGAATAAGATCACTCGGCAAATGCAGCTGCTTAGCGTGCTCTGTGCGTGGTAAGTTCTCTGTTAGGACATCACGATTGGATGTTCGATTTGTGGATACGGGAATTCTCCCTAACAATGGATCGAACCCCCTAATAGAGATTACGGCAGGATTACCATAGCATAGTATGCAAAGTACGACGACTATGCTGAGTCTAAGACATGAAACGTTAAAGACAATCTAACGCTAGGTCTTATTCGATCTGTATATGAGTAATACATGTCAGTTGTGCATAGGGTTTGCAATGCCGAACCAAAAATACAATACCGATATTCGGTATTTTTTTAAACGTTGGACCGTAATACCGGTATCAATACCGGTATTACGAATTTTCAAAAAGGTACAAAAACACAGCTGTTTCTTTACCATATATATTAGTTTTATACAAAAAATAATAAACTATAAAAATATAAACAATTTTGTTACGTACAAATATAAAATAAAGGAACAAATGTTATAATCAAATATTACTAATAAGAGCAGTAAAATAATAATTTTTAACATTAGAGACAGAAAATATAATATGGAAAATAAACCATTACATAGTATTATAATACAATAAAGGAACAAAACGTATAGTATTATTATTAAGAAGATACTAATAACCAAGAGGAAATAGTATTGATGCTAAGAATAAATATGAAATCTTGTTGTATAGTCTATTATATTGTATAACGTCTATTAACACTTAGCACTCGAGTGACGCCTCTGAGGCGACATTAATAATTGCTGTACCATTAATTAAAATATTGTTTATATTATTCGATCTGTCGGTATCTAATCAATTACTGAACATTTAAGTATTGTACGAAGTATTACATCAATTTCATATCTACCAAATTTAAAAAATCACACAGGATGGAAATATTCTAGATCGCAAGAAACGTTTAATTTTCCAGTTAAAATAGCTCCGAGTGCAAAGGGTTGATAGAAAAAGACATTAACTAATTTATTAACTGCATATTTTTGAAATGTGATTGTAAAAAACATAATGCATCCATTGAACTGTCGTTAAGCCTGGAACGTATTTTTCTGCACTAATTACCGGCAGTTGAAAATGCTCTTTCCGCATCCACGCCGGTTGATGTTACCGTTAATAATGAGCAATACACATCCTCTAAATATTTGCCTCCGCGGTAATGTTCCTTGATCGGTAACAAACACACACGTATCGTCAGCGGCGAACCCTTATAAATGTGAGGTTAGGTTTCAACAATTGACAAGACAGCAAACGATTGATGTTGATACTACTGTAAATACGTATTTCACGTAAGAGTAGATATCCAAAAAAGATATTTATTATTTATAGCTAATACCGAAAATACCGGTATTTTACCTTAGCAAATACCGGTTTCACGAAATTGCAAAATAGCACGAAACACCGGTATTCGGTATACCGATGTACCGGTATTGCAATCCCTAGTTGTGCACAATTGAAAACGATATGTATAAATATTCTGTTCAGACAAAATTTAATCGAAGTCGCTGAACAATTTTAGAAGTCAGAGGTCGCTTCAAGGTTTCAATGTCGACTAGAATATGCAAGGAAGAAACATATACATTTACAAGAGAAAAAATGTCGATCGCCTTAAAAATTCCGGAAAAAATGATCTTGAGGAAAAATAAGAGCATTCACTTTGCGATATCATTGTATTAAAAATATTTGTTGTCATCGCGGATAAAGGATATATTTAGATGGCTACATTTACGTGGGCCACCCTGTATGTAAACCTTCATCGAGATTTTCTAAATAATTAAAGGATTCTAGAACTCTATGCAATGATAATGTTAATATGAATGAAATTAATTTTTTATAAATGTAAAAGTAATTCAGAAAGAATTTATTATGGACTGTGCGTAAAATTAAAATTTGGTACTTTTTCATCTCGAAAATGTAGTTATAATTACAAACACAATTTTGTATAGCACAATTATATAATTGTACTGTGAAATGCCGTAAAATTGAGGTTCCATTGGAATTTATAATTGCGCATGTTTTATCGTTTCCAAGCTTGCGTTCATAATTAATTCTACAGAGAACTGTATGAAAAAATTTTCATTATAAATCTCGTTTCCGCGAGAATCCGAACGAAAAATTAGTCGAAAATATTTGCATTTGGCTACATCCTGCGCTAGATTTTTTCAAATACGAGGTCTCACGAAAAGTCTACTTTTTATTTATTTTCGCATGTAGAATAGCTCTTTATCGATTATCTATATTTAGTTGGGAGTTAGTCGAATACAGTGATTTGTTCTTAACCTATTTCTCAGGATTTCCGATAACACTGTCGAACAAATAAAAACTTTGACTTTCCGGCGATCAGACAGCATGTGAGGAATCATTCTATATTCATTCTATTTACTTCAAATTCTTTACTTCCTTATTATTTACTTCAAAATTCTAACCATTTTATTATCTAACGACTGCGGCGTCACCTTTCTACTGGCGCAAGTTCAACTCTTGAGGGAACACTGTGAATTGACTCTCCCCGCGTGCTGGACGTGGAAAAGAGTATTGTCGTTTCGATTGAAGAGAGAATGTTGTATCTAGATAGAGATAGAATAAATAAAGTTATGTTAAAGATTAACAAAGAGGCACTCTACAACGAAGTATATTTCTAACACATTTTAATAAAATAGAGGATAATCTAATCTTCAAATCTATGGTAGATCTCATTGTAAAAATTCACTCGTCATATCGCGCAAAAATGTGGAGAAAATGAGCTACGGATCGTTGACGTAGAAGCTTGAAACATTCAAATGAGTCCACGCTCGAAAAGTAACGTAGAATCTAATAAAGCATTTCAGTAAAAAGTAGGGCCTAAGCTAGCAGAGGCCCTTCTCGTATCCAACACAGTAGAATTTGCATTCCTATTTGCTGGTCCACGCACGGGCGAAAAAGAGGAGGGAAAAAAGAAGAAGACATTTCACTGGGAAATGTAGTAATGGGGCCAGTTGGAGCGTCCCGGGTTTTACGCATTCCCTTTCACTCGTGGCATCGAAAG
The DNA here is from genome assembly GCA_028455805.1 of Lasioglossum figueresi. Lineage (NCBI taxonomy): Eukaryota > Metazoa > Arthropoda > Insecta > Hymenoptera > Halictidae > Lasioglossum > Lasioglossum figueresi. The sequence goes on along the minus strand of CM052200.1, from coordinate 22,976,373 downwards.
AAACGAATCTCCGTGGCCCGAAACGCTTCCGCATACGAGATTAAGGAAAACACATTTTCCCGACGGCGTGCTCTCGGGCTACGGATTCTCTCTGACTCTTCTTCCCCTCCCCCTTTTTGATCTTTGAGACGGTTGGGAGGGTAAAGGGTATGAAAATAGAATGTTATTGCCCGTTTGGACGTAGCGGCGCAGTCGATATTCTCGTTTAAAGCGGGCACTTGTCCTGGCAAGGAAGGGAAGAAAATGGAGCAACGCGTAGAGAGAGAGCGGAGAAAGAGGCTTTTATTGACAACGAATATCGGTTATCGAGACGTTGTTGAGAGGAACGTTTGCCTCTGCTTTCAGCGCCGCGGATCTTCGGTGACAAGGTGCCTATCAACCTAATCAATACGAACAACAGGAGGGTCCAGCAGAAGATCGTCAATGTCCACAATTACTTTCGCACTCAGGTCAAACCACCCGCTGCTAACATGCTCATGATGGTAAGCGCTTAATTATCTTCCTTGTAGCTTAATTACAAATACCGACGACTAGCGACTGTCCGATCGGGATGCAATCGGGCATACAGAAAATTCAAACCCATTTCCTCAGAACGTTATTATTTGTCTGTCTCGCAACACGTTCAACTCGCAGTTAATTTTTTCCCACTTCCTACGTAACGTTTCGGTACAAAAATACACCTCTGCACAAGCAGCGGACTTCCTCACCACATTTTTGGTTATTCTGTTTCAAGTAAATTTGGTAAGACAGGGTAAACATTTTTTTTATATTATTATTATACAGGGTGAGGCGGGAGGAACACAGGAAAATAATGTAAAAAAACTCATATGTTCTTATTCGATATTCATTTTATTTTTTCAATCAGAAGAGCAACAGCCGCCCTTTGTAGATGTCAAGGGTGGTGTTTACGAACATTTATTAAAATAAGAATATGATAATCGACATGTTGATGTATGAAATTTTGTTTAATTGTAATCACGCTATGAAACGAAAACAAATGAAAATCGGATAAGAACATACGAGTTTTTTAACATTATATTTCTCCGTACAATATTTTGGAGTTTGATCCGTTCCTCCCGACTCACCCTGTATAAGATTTACATGATTTTAATTTATATTCACATTGCAACTGCAATTTGTTTCTGTACACTATTACAAGTTTAATAACGTATGAGTAAAATCAAATTGCATTTGACCAACCGTAATCACATTTTTGCCAAAATCTAGCCTGAAAATCTAAATGTTAACAAAGTTCTTTGCATTTAATGACAGCAGCAACGCTTAAGTCGTTTGGTCCAATTTTTAGGGTATTTAGTTTTGAAAGGTTGCCCATTGAATATTGTTCGACTGTATATAGTCTAAGCAAGAAATCGTATTTGGATTTTGGAATTCATCGATAGAGAGTATGATTTTTCGAAATTGAACGTGACCTTCCTCAGGGGGTGAATAGTCTTCCGATCGGTTCGCGTGCTGTGAATGCGTCACGGGTTCATAACCCTGAAAGGTGAATGATGCGGATCGGCCATGCGCCGGTTCAACCTTTACTCGAGCCTCTTTCACTTGCTTTGAAGTTCCATCGATTTTGCCGGATTCCTGAACGAAATCCCGCGGCGCAGATACCGTCGGTAATTTTCGAGCACTCCTCCAGATGGAATCGTCCCCGTCGAATCCGGATTCTTTGGTCTTCCTTTCTATGGAAATTACGTTCGACTGCATTTAACGTGATCGGTTCCCGTGGAAGATTTCTATTCCGTCGCATATACTTTGGCGAAATGTTTTTTCAATGGGACACGGATCAATTTTTAACGAATATTCAATCCCTATGTTGATAACGTAAACCGCATGCAGCATCAAATTCTTGATACTTCATAAAAATATCGTTAATTTTAATTTTTCTATAGAAACCTCCAATTTTATTTATTGCGTACACAACACTAAGACGTATTGAATTATTGAACGAATGAACGTATTCATTCCATGAAGTCAATGAAAAAAGATTTTCTACGGGAAACATGTTCACTTTCCAAAACTTTTCCAACCGCAACGTTGTATTATAAAAACACATGTTAATCTACAAAAAATATCGATCATCTTGACAAAAATTCACAAACCACAATGTACCTCGTTCTAAACCTAACAACTTTGTCCTGACAAAATTTTTCGAATCCATGTTAAACGAAATACCTTGTATATAATAGTACATCGGCGTTTCAGTAAGTTTTTTTCCTCCCAGTATATTGCATTCGATTACTTCTTATTCCCAATCTCCATTAAGTACCTCAGTGTGTTTAGAATGACTCTGTGCAAAGAGCGCTATTAGTTGCACGATTTCCCGGAGCCCTTCGACAAAAAGAACCGAACAGCCGCCGGTGAGTTTTATCGCGGGGAAGGAAATTACTTTTGGATCATGTTTATCCCAGTAATACCGACATTAAACTTTACGCAGGAACTGCAGTTTACATAATCAGGACTCTGGAACTACTTTCTCTATAAACAATGTCGTTCCCCTTTCGATTTTATGGCTCAGTTTTTCGGTAATGCAACGGAACCTCTGCTCAACATCTTCATACTTGACTAATCAATAATTAACATTAGAATAATCAGATCACTCGGAATTACTCGTTTATATTTTTGTTTTTACGGTTATCACGTTTGTGAGAATGATTCTGCAAAAACTGGTTCAATAGATTCCATTTATTTACTCGAAAATCCTATAATTTATATGGTACAGGGTGTATAGAAATTCACAGCGAGATTCTACGCTCGGTTTGGATGGAAATTGATTTAACCTCCCGCAATATTCAAGCTCAAAAGGTCAGCAATAAAATTCATGAGAACGATTTAGTTTCGATCGATGGTTCTTTTTGCACTTTTTATCCTTGCGAATAATAGAAAATTCAAAGTCCAACATAAAACATGCGGTGTAAACCACGCAAAGCGTTACAAATCAATTTCTTCTAAAGTGCAGTAGCTACTAACGTCTTACTTCATTTCACTCTTAATTAACCCTCCAACCGCGGGCGATTTTCCCGTTTTTACGTACAAATTCGCGGGGAGATTTCAGTAGCTAAACGCGTACGTAGGTTAAGAGTTCAAAAATCCTACTTAAATATTTGTAGGGCTCATCAAAATCCTACACTTAAAATTTTTTCTTTTAACTCCTAACTGACTAACATGAGCTCGTTGTAGCAGATAGCACTCGACGTCTCGTACACGTCTATTTTACATAGTTTTTACGTCTGTAATAAGACGTCTTTTCGTAGATGTCGTCTAAAAAGACACCCAAATTACGTCTTAAAGACGTCTTTTCGTAGATGTCGTCTAAAAAGACACCTAAATTACGTCTTAAAGACGTCTGAAGACATCTCTGAGACGTACCGTTTTGTAACGCAAGACATTCAGGAGACTCTCGGGAGCCGTTCAGACGTCTTTGAGACGTCCGAATGTCTTGCGGCAGGCGTCTTACAGCTGTCTTGGAGATGTCTCTGTGCTATCTGGGAGTAAGTCTCTACTGTCTCTTTCAGAACTTTAGAAGAACTTCAACTATGCCGGTTTTTGACATTCCACTTTTTCGTCTGTATTATTATTTTCCCCTGTTCCTCTCTGTATTGCGTACGCGATACCGTTCGCGCGTCCCCGGAGAGGTGCAGTCGTGCGCAACTCACTTATATCCAAAAGTTGTATCCCCTATTTCCTATTATATCCATTACTTCCTGGGCCCGAGTGCGATCGTATTACTTACTACCCGCTGAATTCGGATGGCTTCACACGTCTCGAAGATGGATCCTTCACTTGTGTTACTTAATGTATAAAATCCTCGCATCATGTTCCCATTCTTACCTACGTGATCTAATACATCGCAACTACCGTGCATCCCTCATCCAACTTCTATCACACACGTTCCGAATTCCGGCTCTCCATTTCCAGGTTCCATTCAACTAAATTTCCGAGGTTCTCCTTCCATATGCACCTCATTTCTTCGACCATTTATCAGATGACATATGTACGATTTCGGAAGTGTGTATCTGCAGGAGATTTATCAACAGTTTCTTGTCCAATTGTCTCTCTCCTATCGATTAATCTTGCTTATACGTTCCTGTCTTGACGTTAACCACGTGTACAGGGTTTCTCGGATAAGTTAATTCATTTCTGACGTTCTAGTATACACAGTATTTCATTTATATCTGGGGTTCTAAACACAATGCAAAATATAATTTACAAATATCAAAAGTAACAAAATGTGAGATTAAAATCAGAAATAATTAAAAGTAATTGTTAGAAATAATTAACATGGAAATTACTTCTCATAATATTACATATTACTTTAGAACTCTTTTCCACAATAATGATCGCTAGACTGCGGATCTTGATCCAAAATAAAAAATCTTCGTATTGATCGCAGAACACAGGAACCAAATAAATATTGCGTTCTTCTTTTAATTATCCTATAAAGCTGAAACTAATACATTGATGTCGTTAAATATTCGTAACATGTCCACAGCTCTTTAAATTGTACGTGCCCATTTTTTGTCATAAATGCATAAAATCCGCAGTCTAACGATCACTATACTATGTACAATTGTTCTTCACAATAATGATCACTATACTATGTACAATTGTTCTTCACAATAATGATCACTATGCTATGTACAATTGTTCTTCACAATAATGATCACTATACTATGCACAATTGTTCTTCACAATAATGATCGCTATACTATGTACAATTGTTCTTCACAATAATGATCGCTATACTATGTGCAATTGTTCTCCACACTAATCATCACTTTACCGCGGATCTTTAAACATTTATGGCTTATGAAAATTTTCAAAAAATACTAGAATACGAACTAAAATAGAATTTAGTAAGATTTTTATTTGTTTCGGATCTACAAAGACTGTTCCCATTAAAAATAGGATTTTATTTCATGCCAATTTCTCCAAACTTGTCTATAAAAATGGCATAAACATCCGCAGTCTAGATTCAGCACTCATCAGCAGTCATCCGCACTCACAATTCTTTGGAGCACGCAAAGAGTCGCCTATACTTATACGTATAACATTTTAACGCAGTATTTTATAACGTGCGATTTTTATTACTCCTACAAATGACTTTTTAAAAATCCTCGATTCCGAAAGGGCGAAGAAAGTGAGAAACCCGCAAGAAATGAAATGGGGATGTTCGCCGACGCGGAATTTCCAATTAAACCGCGCGGGAATGATGTTCTCGGGACAGCAGCGTTATCAAATAAAGGGTTAACTCACTGGAACGCCGTATTTCCTTTGTATCTTTCCCGCGGTTCGTTAGCTGGTGCGACAAAAGCAGTTGGTCGGTTTGTTTTTTTCGGGTGACGAGCCGGGCTGTGCGGCTCATTGCGTCGCCGAGAGGAAATTCGTCTGCTGAAGAGAACACCGTCATTAGGTGTTCCCACGTTACAAATATTTTCGCTCGTTCAAACGAGCAACGATCCGTTCGAAACCCGCTTAAACGCTATTCGATACTTCCGCTTGGGGCTGGCAGAGCGATCTCGACTTAGAACCTGTCGCAGTTCGCTAAATGCGACAATAATCGTATTCCGCACGAGCCATTGCTATTCTTAATAGATTCACGCGTGCTTCTGGAACGGCCAGGCTTTTCGATTCATTTATTTCACACTAACCCTCTCGAACAGTCCAATCGTTGAAGATTTTCTTCTATTTTCAATTCCGGTGCAGCTACGTCCTCTACACAGTTTTTTAAATTTATTCTATTAATCTTAATAGATTGATCGGTTAATACCTAATTAAGTTGTGCGAATGAAACGATTTAATAATTAACTTGTAAAATACTAACCAAATATCATGTACAGTAAAGTCGCGTTATTTCTCAGCGACCGCCTACCCAGAATTTGTCAAGTCTCTACCCCTCCACTGAGGGGCAACGCCGCAGGGACCGCGAAGCTCGAGTCGCCTCGGGCTACTACATGCCGGGTAATCTGATCTCGACTCGGGTATATCGGTGTGAACCACCACTAATCCAATTACAAAACTTCTTTATTTTTCACTCGCTGTACCCGGCCACGCGTTGCTGTGGCTCAGTCTGGTTAAATGGGAAAGAAAGGAAAGAGAAAGCGCACGTTTCTAATATGTTTAATTTCACAGTGCTTGTGGGTATACAATATTTTGTGTTGTTCCATTGTCTGTGCAGATATAGAGATTGTCAAAAAGAAAAAAATAGAAATAAATACTTACGAAATATTTTGAACAAACGAACATTTACATTTTTATTTATATAGATTTATATTTATATTTGTATAGATTACATAGATTAGGTATATAGAAACACGCGCGTATTCGAATGCAACGTTGTGTCAAAATTCCAATGCAATCGGTGAAAAACTTCCGGAGTCTTAAGATTCTGAAAAAACGAACATTAAAATTTTTATTTGTATACATTATTTTCTTGTGGGACTTTCACGAACTTATGCGTGGCATTTTTCTGATTAAAATGACACTAAACACGATATAATTTCAACTGTATTTAGTGGTTTAATTCACGATGAAAGTTTCGGGCGCAAGGAAGGACACCGCGATCCGTGTTTACATGCTGTCCTTTTCTACGTTCGGCTTCCTTTGTACTTTCGGCGCGGTCGACGCGGTAGAGTGGCATAAAAAAAGTGTCCCCATACGATATTTCTCCGTGCAGAACACAGCCGTTTGCAAAATAACGCGACTTTACTGTAGCATGATGTACATATCGATTGTTCAAAGAAATATTATTTTATATATAAAAAAAAGTTGAATTTCCCTCATTTTTCAATTCTTCAAAGATGTACAGGGTACATAATATGTATTGAATCCGACAGCGCGAAAACTGTTGCTGTTGCCGCGCGCGGACAATCTGACTTTAATTAAAATTAAACGACAAAAATGCGGGAGTTTGTTATCCGTAGCAATGTTTTGCGGAATCTGTTCGTGACAGCCGGCATTCCACGGATTCGATTCGAACTAACTGACGGATATGCAGGAGCTCGTTATCGGCGAAACTACTGTGAGAAATTTATTCGACCCTCGTTACGTGTGTAAAATTTCCTGACAGGATGAAATTCAAGTTGAATAGCAGCTTAACCCTCGCTTTGATAATGAAATTGTTTTACAATGCTCGTTAAATTGAAACACTCCGGTCCGGAAAATTTTTGGTGTTTTCGCGATCGCATAAATAAATTAATATTATATGTAATATATTGTCGCAACAAACTAGTTTCAGGTAGAAATATCTACCTCTTTTTGATCATTTTAATTGATTGAAAATAATATAACAGTACGTTTAATTGCTTCTAATGTTTTAAATTAATGTTTAACGAAACAGTTATACAATGAAGATATTAATTAAATCAATCTTCATTTGATATTGTAACGCTAATAACAATCATCAGCTTTTGTTTCGATTGTTTGCTTAAATAATACATTAATAAACACAAATGTAAGAAGCACAAGTCAATAATATATTAATAAGCATAAATTAAAGTTGCATAAATAAATATTGAAGAAAGAAATTAATACGATAGTTACTTATATAATATTATATAATTAACTTGAAAGTGTTTTCCATATTCTTTATGTAATAGGAAATACAATACGAATACCATGAAACCATTATTCATCGTATCATCTAATATACAAAAATGTTATGAGAAGTTGCACTTACATTTCCGTAGACTTGTCATCATTTTTTAGTAAATCCGCGTTGCTCGTTCACTAGACGAGCCTCTCAGCATTAGACACGTGGAAAAACTCTCAACCCGAGACCAATTTTGATGAAACTTTGCGAGATTGTACGGTATATGGAGCTACAACGCGAAGGCTGTTCTTTTTCAGTAAAAACTCACGCCGAAAGCATGAAATCAACCCTCAAGGGATTCGCGGTCTCTATTTTTTGGACATAACTTTGGAACTGTACGATGAATGCACAGAACAATGTACACGTTTCTATAGATGGAATCAGAAAATTCTTCTATTGTATTTCTACAATAAAATAAAAAACTTCCATTCCAAAACTTCCATTTCTGTAGGATAAAATTCTTCTATCTGCGCGACACAGTAAGAGTTTCTCATAAATGAAATAAAATATAATATAGAATTATCAGCAGAAAGAATCAAAAAATCTATTGTACTCAAATAAATTACTTGTATACTTAAATAAATTAATACTGCCGAACTTGTTCGAACGATCTATCATTTCCACGTGTCAGGTGCACTACATTCCAAAAAATGTTTTGGGTTTTTCGAGAACGAGGATTTTGCATTTTTCGAAGGTACTCGTCTGAATATTTGGCGTCGGTATAATTTTCCCCTCCGCTTTTCGGAGTCGCGAAATTTCGCAGCGAGAGTACGTCTCCGCAGGGGATGAATTTAATGGATGGATTCTGTGTGCACTCGGCGATACGTGAATACATTTTTATGAAGGCGTTTAAAATGCAACTTCCCGCCTCACCTATCGAAGCGGGTTAAATTTGTATTTTCTGGTGTACGACATTGTATAAATAACGTTCCCGTCAAAATATCACCTTCCGCTTCGTCTTCGAGGATAAAAATTTCCTTGCACTCGAAGAGAAAAAGCCAATGAGAACTCCTTCTAAAAAAGTTCAACTTCCGTGATGCATGATACGTGACGTACGTTCACTATTTCTGTCATACTTTCATAAATTGTATTTCTTTTAGTTAATGGTTGTAGAATATTGTGAGTGTGAATTTTTGTGTGCCCTCGCGTTTGAGACACGTCCTTTACAAGAAGAACAAGAGCGCAGTGCGATCTACCGACGCACAATCAGATTGTATTGCGTTAACAAGAAAGTAATTTCGGTATTTTAAGGTGAAATAAAACCGAATTTCTTTGTTCGACCGATGAAATTTTATGAGTAAAATATTTTCTTATTTGTTCCTTTTTGGTAAAAGATCATTGTTTGAATAAAAAAATTAGGCTCCATTTCACCTTAAAGTGCCGAAATTACTTTCTTGCCAACCCAATACAATGGTTCATACATAAAAAACCTTGTACACGGTAAACATAATTTCTTCTTCTCTAATTCCCTAATTTATAAACTTGTTAATCATACAACATTATATTTTTGTTTACCTATTGATGTATATACATACATGCAAACCATCTAGGAGGTAAAAATAATTTCTTTTTCTCTAATTCTGCATTCTCTAATTCTACTCGAATTTTGCATGTCCGGAGTCAGTTGTAAAATTATTCAAGTTGTAAATCGTTTCTTCTATTAAAAGAAAATGCCTCATTGTTGTACGGACAAATGCAATTTTCATTGCATCTCGTTCGAGATATTCGAAGGTCTTCTCTCACAAATAAAGGGGGAACCTTATGTAAATGACCTGTTTTTCAAGAATTTTTTTTTAAATGTAATGCGTAGATCGATTTAAAATTTGAGGTATCATTTATTAATGTTATAATGTAAAACCAACAATTTTTTATAAATTTTAATTGGTCGTAACAATGGTGCGATGGCGGCTTGAAAATGATATCCTGTAAATGCGCCGTGCAGCGTCCAGGGCACAAAAATGATCAGAAACAAAAAAATCAAAATAGAATCGTTGGTTTACGTAAAAACGCTCAGCACGACATTCTCCTTTTATTATTATAAAATTTGCAAAATTGCAAAAATGGCGAAGATTTGAAAAAACGAATTTTCTGTTACGAACAATTGCCAATAACAATATTTCAAATAAAAAATTTAGAAATCGGAGCTCGTCATGCTGAGGCCAATTATTTATAGAATATATACAGGGTGAGTCACCTAAGACAAGCCACCTGAATTAACTTCTAGATTGTTTGAGACAGGAAGAAATGCTTCAGACAACAGTTGTTTGGTTTCTATGGGCCCATTATGTGGTCTACATAACTTTTTGCAAGTAGAAGTGCTTATGAGATTAGAAGCTCAACTTAATTTTTTAAAATGGAATCACATATTTTCGAACTCCTACGATTGTAGCCCTTTTCGAGACAATTTCAACGATATAGTCAATCAAAGTCGTAAACTTTAAAATTGATGAAAAACAGAAATTAATCGTAAATCTAGGGGGCTGTTTGCCTCAATAGTCCTACTTCTACGTTTACGACGCGTAATTCTCATTATTCGGCAGCATATCGAGAGCCACGCTAGGCGGCAGCACCGGCGCCTGTCCATTGTTTCTCGCGGCTCAGCGACATGCTGCCGAATAATGAGAATTACGCGTCGTAAACGTGAAAGTGGAACTTTTGAGGCAAATAGCCTCCTAGATTGATCTTTCATGTAGTGATTTTGAATTCTAAGAAACCCCGTCTTTGCATTATTAAGAAATCAGGAGTGGAATCCCGGACCCTTGCAATCCTCGCGAACGTATACGTGGTCTAGCGGTGTGCGAGTGTACCGAGGTGACTGTGCGAAGTCACGCGCGAGTGTCGTCTGTGTAGGAGACGCAGTCCTTAAGCAATGGTATTTCGCATATTTTAAAAAAGACAAGTTTCCTCATCTCAGAGTGAACTTTTCTCCTCATTTTTCCGCGTTTCGACTTTTCACCACCTGCTTTCCTTTTTCAGTATCTTATACTTCGTTTGCGCCATTACCTTTATCTTGCTTTCTTCGTTTTGTTCGCCGAGCCCACTTATAGACGATCACAACGATGAAAGTAAGATCGCCAGTAATTTTCGCGACGACAGCCAAAGTCGACTTTAATGGAACTTCTGTTCGTAATTTCTGCCTAATACCGACTAAGTGGACTATTTCACTGCGGAATTAGATTTCTCTGCGGATTATTAATCGCACCGGTGTTTCCGTTAACACGTTCTCCTTGCGATACGATGTAATTATTTCAGCGAAACGATCTCGGGACAATTAGACTAATTGCATTCGGTTAAGAGTCTGTTTCTCGGTACAGTGAATTCCAATTTCTTTTCGAATGTAATTTAAACAATATATCACTGACTCGGTACTAGATTATAATAACAGAGCTTTAACACGTTCCGTGCCACGTGTACCACCGATGGTACACGCTAAACTTTCCATTCAGGCTGCGTGTACCACCTAGCGGTACTAATATTTATTTAATGTGATAAATACATATATTTTATAACAAGTTTCAGACTATAAAATATATTTCCACCAAAAGAACGAGGGTCTGCTCTTTACTTTACCGGACTCGAAATTTTTGCCTTTCTTCTATAAATTATTATGCGTTTGGTATGTAATCAAGTAGATTTGTATCTGGAGAACCTGCAGATCGAAGTTTCGATTTTGTAGGATCAATAGTTCAGGAGTCATGGTTGTTTAAAGTTGAGCAATTTGCAGTGTTTTTGACAGGTAAGGCCGCCGCCATATTGGTTTGTAGCGACGATCGCGCGTCGCTTACCGAGCAGAACCGCTAGATGGTAGCACGGGCACTCGTTAATGCTGATAATATATAGCGGGTATTGCGATTGTTATTTGAATTTTGGAAGACGAGGAAGAATGAGGGTCTGCTCTTTACTTTACCGGACTCGAAATTTTTGCCTTTCTTCTATAAATTATTATGCGTTTGGTATGTAATCAAGTAGATTTGTATCTGGAGAACCTGCAGATCAAAGTTTCGATTTTGTAGGATCAATAGTTCAGGAGTCATGGTTGTTTAAAGTTGAGCAATTTGCAGTGATTTTGACAGGTAAGGCCGCCGCCATATTGGTTTGTAGCGACGATCGCGCGTCGCTTACCGAGCAGAACCGATAGATGGCAGCACGGGCACTCGTTAATGCTGATAATATAGAGCGGGTATAGCGATTGTTGTTTGAATTTTGGAAGATATGGCCCCGATGTTGCGTTTTAACTTGTCTGGGTTAGTTCTGGGGTAGGTCTGGATTAGGTTTTTGTAAATATTTTCCACGATTTTCGTCTCAAACATTTTCTGGGGTATTATCTCTATGTCAGCGATATTACTGTGTGCCCGTGCTGCCATCGAGCGGTTCATCATAGAACAAAGCACATAAGTTTCTTTAATTGCTATATATACAATAAATTAATAATTACATATAACGATTCACATTGTTAAAGCAACGAAACGGTGAAAATCGCTGAACTTTAATCACGCACAACTATTGAACTACTGGATTCCTAGGATTGAAACTTGGATTTCTACTACTATCTATCTATTGCTACTACTTGGAAAATCTACGGGATTATATAAAAAAAAGTCAAAAATTTGTGGTCTCCTAAACCGAACAGCAGCCGATGAAAGAATAAACTATTGAAACAATGAAAGTTTAAAAAGAAACTTGTTTTCCAAGGAAGACAAAAAACAATTGAAAAACAATAAATGTTATCTACGTATGTTTACCGATGCCTTCTTTCGTTGAAAAATTAAAATTGATTGCAGCGCTACGTGGACCACGGATGGCACACGATGCGATAACTACTCTATACAAGCTAATTAATTATGGATTGTTGAGATAATGAACTATTGTGTGTCTGTGATAATATATCAATCTTCAGTCAAAACATCAACTAGCCTCAATGAAAAGTCCAGCATTTTTACTGCTTGGCACGGAACGTGTTAATAACAGCACAGATACACGTGTCATGTGAACGCGTATATACACGGCATGTTTACACTTTACACTGCCCCCCCCCCCCAGTGGAGGGGGTAGGTGAATTGACTAATACGACGTAACAGATTCAAATCCGAATCGAAAACGTTTGAGTGTTACAAAATACCTATATAGTGTAGAATTTGATCGAAACCGTGGCGCCGAGAAAAATTATTCTATGTTTATTCAAACATTTCTACGATCGATATGAAGAGCTCATTTATCATACAGCTCCGTTCGGTTCAGATCAAAACTTCACTGTGATATGAATTTTATCATTGCTTTTTATGGAGATTTTCGAACTTTTGATAAATGGCGATCGTATTCACGACTGTTACGATATGTGATTACGATAAGTGACTGAACTAATTGTAACGTAATTGTGGTTTCAGTCATGGCACCCTGGATTGGCCAAATCAGCGCAGAGATGGGCCAATCAATGTCCCGGTTTGGTTCACGATAACGCGACAGATCGATACTTAAATGATATTGGTAACACTGGACAGAATCTTTTCGTGACAACGAGACGAACATATTGGTGAGTAACGACAAAATTGGTTCCTCATTTTGAAACTTATAATCGCTTATACTATTATTTTTTGAAATTACAAAATTAACGCGTCTGAAATTATGAAAACTAATCGTTAAATAATAGAATACGACTCGTGACTTTTTCAGTCGAGTTCATTAATAATTGATTATTCTACTTTTTATCTATCTTTCTATTTTTTCTGCATGAAATAAAAGAAAACAAAAATTTCCAAAAACCAATTATTAGAGAATTCTCTCGAAACCTTAAGTCTTGGATATATTGATTAGACGCATGACAAGATTTCATCTTTTAACACTAAGCCTACCACCACCGGTCAAAATGACCGGTTCCAGATTTGTTATTTTACAATAATTGAACTAATAAAAATGATTTCGTAAGAAAAGATTGTATTGATATCTTTAGTAGAGCACGCATTACAATAGGAGCCGCACAAAGTCTAAATAAAATAAATCTTGTCATTTTTATAAGGGAACATGTTACAGTTACTTTTAAGGCTCGATAGGTCTAGCGTTAAACCACGCGGTTTGGATAAAAAGTATTTATGATATTGAAACAAACAGAGTTTTCACGTCTTAACTTTGTAGATTGTTTTTATTACATCGCGAATGTTGTTCTGACAACTATCCGTACGTACTTCGTCAAAGTCGGTATTTCTAAAGCCGGTTCTGTTATGTATTTCCGCTGGTAAGTAGAAAAGGCTAGCATTGTTCTGACACGGAACTTCTGTTTGATCTGAAGTCAGAATTCTGGGCTATTGTTCTATTTCTGTGTAACGATAAGTTGCTTTCACGTGCATTGCTCTCTTCTGGGAGCCACCTGTTGATGTTCAATGAACAATTGTCGCGGATGTCACTTTCCTGTCTTCTTGTGGCACAAACAATGCCGACGGTGCTATGAAAGCAACCGCGTTCCGTTTTTAATGCGTTCTATGCGGTTGCTTTCGTCTCTCGAACGATTGTACGGATATTGATCTTTCCAAAGCGTATAAAACATGGAGAAGAGGAATTTGTCAATAAATAACACGAATTCAAATTTTCTCAAAAATTCATTTAAATCTAAATTGTAATTTAAACGAAATTAATATGCATTTATAACGGATATGATTATGTAATTTTTGAGTATGTTAACAAATTTCAGAAACTTTGATAGGATTCTTATTTTATTGAATTGCGAATCTTTATATACAAACTAAAAATTTTCCATTACAAGACGCAGGAGCCATATCAAAATTTCTTTCTTTAACAATTTCAATAAATTGAACATTTGGAGTATTCTTTTTTTATGAATGAAAAAATAATACTGAAAACAGTATTGTGTGATGCCCAATCAAAATAGATATATTGGTCTATACAGGGTGTCCCAATAATATAGTACTTCCTTGAAATAGGTGATTCCTAAGGTCATTTGAAATTTTTTCTTTACGAAACTTTACTCTTCCTCGCTGCGTGGCTCAACAATACTCGAGCACATATCTCCTGGATTATTTAACACTTCGAGTCTAGGTCGAGCTCCTCTGAGAGTCTGATATTTTCCGGAAGAACGAGTTTATGACTCTCCATAAATTGTTCGCATTTCAGGGAAGTTTGTCTCAAATTCGAAATTATTAGATCCTCAAGCTTTCACATTGGGAAGTTCAAATCCCCCTAAGTTATTCCAAAAAGATCTAGAATTTGCATAATATTATGAAATCCTTAGAGTTGTATGTACATTTTTGTAGAACAGACGGAGAAAGAATTGAGTGAAGATGAGGCAAGATCCACCTTCATCATCTCTAAAAAATGAATGGTTCAATTAATAAAAAAGTTCAAACTTTAATTTTTTCCATATTACAATGTTAGATCTGTGAATTTTTATATTGTGTTAAATAGATAGGAAAATGATACTTGAAAAAATGTGCAATTTGAGTGGTATCAAGTGGCCAGTATCTCGCAGTGGTTGTTTTACTTGAATGTTGTTATTTCTGGTAGTATTCAAGATCATCGATGTTTTTTTTAAATAATCACATTAATTAGGTTGGCAACTAATTCGCGACCTTTTGTTTCATAATTCTTTGATTGTATCATAACAGCCTCATTCGGTGACCATTCCTTTTGAACTGTATATCATTGGAAAGCTTCGAATTTTGCGATTAATTTGATATAAAATACTCGTGCTTATAAAAAACATATAATATATAAATGACTCTGTTTGGGAAAATGTGGAGGTCGCGAACTTAGTTGTCAATCTATATATTCGTGTTGACATAACCTTCAAATGATTTTGACCTCCGAAGATAAAAGGTTCATACGATAGAGTAATTCGATGAATTCGTTTCATTTTCAGGCAATTCGCCATCAGGGCGTGGTTCCTGGAGTACAAGGACTTCAAATACGGTTATACACCGAAGGATTTCCACAAGGTCGGTCATTATACTCAAATCGTGTGGGCAACGACGCATCTTGTCGGCTGCGGTGTTAACCATTGCACCAACAGCAACGGTCCGCTTGGCAAGGACTACTTCATCTACGTCTGCAACTACGCGCCAAGGTGAGTGAACCAGAAGAAAGAGACAATCCAGAGAACGTATTGGTTCGTAAGATAAATTCATTTATCTTCAAGATTTACCATTGATTTATCAATCATGTTGAGAGGTGCAATCAGTCAATTATAAAATAAATGACGATAAATGCAGTAAAGTCGCGATTCTTGGCAAACGACTGTGTTCTGCACGGACGTTCTAGTCTACCGCGCCAACCACGCCGAGAGTACAAACGAAGCCGAACGTAGAAAAGGACAGCATGTAAATACGGATCGCACGGCCGAATCGTATCGGTGTGAACCATTATCTACTAATCGAATTACAAAACTTCTTTATTTCTCATTATCTTTTTATGGAACTTTCACCAACTTATTTCTAGCTTTTTTTTTATTAAAATGACACCAAACATGATATAATTTCAACTGTATTTAGTGGTTTAATCAACGATGAACCACTCTTCTTCGCACTTCTTTGAACTGTACCACTGTCCGTATCTCTTTCTTTCCCATACACTGTCCTTCCTTGCGCCCGAAACTTTCATCGTCGATCAAACCACTAAATACAGTTGAAATTAGACCGTGTTTGGTGTCATTGTAACCAGAAGAATGCAAGAAATAAGTTGGTGAAAGTCTCACAAAAAAATTATGAAAAATAAAGAAGTTTTGTAATTGGATTAGTAGTGGTTCACACCGATATACCCGAACCGAGATCAATCATCGACGCTCTGACTAGCATCGCTTGCGCGGTCGCTGATAAATATCGCGACTTTACTGTAGTTACAGTTTAAGTCTAATTACGGTTATTTGTATAC
Organism: Lasioglossum figueresi; assembly: GCA_028455805.1. Taxonomy (NCBI): domain Eukaryota; kingdom Metazoa; phylum Arthropoda; class Insecta; order Hymenoptera; family Halictidae; genus Lasioglossum; species Lasioglossum figueresi. Next base: position 22,959,899 of record CM052200.1, on the reverse strand, counting down.
TTAATATATTTATATTAAAAACCGAATGAATTTATATTACGAGCTTTCATAGCGAATGAATACCCTCGAGTTGAATGAACATTAACCGTATGAACAGGAAAAATTAACGCCAGGTTTACGGGTCGTTATCCACGAGAAATTTTTCGACAAATATTGTTTTAGGAAAATGCCAAAAAATTTGGATTTGATACATTCTTGTTCCTTTTATAGTAATAGTATTTTTATAAAATAAGATCTCTTCAGCGAGTCATCTGAGAACTTACAATAGAGTTACTGCATACGTTTCAACACGAAGCATCATAAATGTTATACTTTAATACGAACTATGTATGTTCATTCACTGGAGAGGTCAAACATATTTAAAAATTCAATTTCTTCTGTTCTGCCATAGCCGTTTAATTGATTTCAATTCGAATGTGCAGAGCACACGCGTAAAATTGGCATGGCAATCAACGCGTTAAATAACAATGTATAATAACGAGTCAGACTCATGACGAAGATACCAAACAAAATCTACTAAATATCCTGCCTCTATTTTAGGGCGAAATAAAATTCCATTTTGTTTGCGACCAATATTGTTGCAATAAAAATTCCTTTAATTGCAGGACCCGAGAACCAAGATAATTTTATTTCTTTTGTAGCATTATTATGGTCTAAACATTTGTTGATGCCCTCAAATTCTTTTATATTTCCACTTTTTTTAAATCACACCCATCCATTTTTGTCATGAAAGTATAAAATCCGCAGTCTGGTTATTGACATAAAAATGAAATTGCTAAACCAATTGACGATGGGGAGTAGCGACAGTTACGGAATTACCTTTATTTTAAGCGTTTATTTCGAACACTATATGAAACGTTTATTCGTTGGACAGGTGACCCTGTATGCAACAGGAACCAATCTCTATCGACTTGTTTGCTTCGCATCGTTATATCCCCGTTTGTTTTCCCAGGAAGACTTCACTTTATGACGGTTAAGCGAGATCTTCGGCGGAAAGTACCTCGCCGGGAGAATAACAATCGCGACGCGAGCTTTTATAAGATTATCTCGCTATTGAAAGATACAACGGTGAATGCTCAGCGTGCTTCGAACGACCGGAAGCGTACGCGTGATCTGGTATTCCGTGCAAGCGCAGCTTTAATCCCGTGCTATGCAGTTTTCCCGTTCTTGGGAATCAGAATGTTTTCCGGATTTTCGGTTTGGAATTCGCGGTTGTGTATTCGAACGCCGTGGGTTCGTACACAGGGCGAGGATGCTTTAAATAACTGGAAGTACAGTAAAGTCGAGATTACTGTCCTCAGTAAACACCGGGTTCTAAGTCCAGTGCCTACTCATTCCACTGGCGGTATATCGGTGTAAACACCACACATTGACTCGAATGAATCGAAATGTTCAACTTTCTTAATTTTCAATATTTTTTTAATGAAATTTCATTCACGAAATTCAAACACGATATAATTCCAATTGTATTCAGTGGTTAAATCGACGATTCAAATTTCGGTCGCAAGGAAGGACAGCGTATGAGAAAGAAAGAGACACTCATTCTGTCCTTCCCTATGTTCGGTTTCTCCTTCGAATTTCATTCTGTCCTTCTCCATGTTCGAACTCTCCTTTGAATTTCATTCTGTCCTTGTCTATGTTCGGACTCTCCTTTGAAGTAACAAAAATACAATCACAAACACCAACATTACTGTCCACCATAAATACGGCTGTTGAACAGTAATTTCGACTTTACTGTAGTATCAATTCGATTATTCCTCTGTTCAACAAGATTGAACTTTCTCGAACGGGACGTCAGCCGTCCAGAGCCAAGCGAATATTCACCTTTCGAGAAATCTAAAATGTTTTAAGCCAAGGCATTTTATTGATGCTTCACCTTTCCCACTTAATTCATTTTAATTTTTTAATCAATTAATATTTGGGACTCGTACAGGCTGTTTCCAAACTACATGACGCGACGAGTATAGCGGAGATCTGTTAAATAAATTTAACCACAAAATTGACCTTGACCCTCTTGTCAAGGTCAAAATTGTTTCTTATCGCGAAGAACAACCGTTCCCTTAGAAAACGAATTTAAAGTTTGAAGAATGGGTCAAGCTCAATTTTGCGGTCCACTTTTTTTAAGAAATTCAAAGGTGTAGAAGACAGTTTTTATTATAATAACTGAATTATGTTGATTTTGTGGGTTGATTGTTCAGCAATCAACGCGTCAATAACAAAAATTGAAACAACTGTTAAAAATACATGTGTAATATTTAATCCATTTTCTTTACCTTCTATTTCATGGAGTTAATCGATTTGGAAAATTAATGGCTCGTATGATAAATAGACTGGCAACGAGACATAAAATTTTATAAAAACTAAAAATTTGTTCTGGAACTAATTTTGGGGGAATTTTATTGGCGACATCATGTAGCGAAGTTCGCAATTTAGCGAAAAATGTCGAGTATGCAATTTTTTTAGATGAATATCAATCTCTGAGTTTTAAACATAAAAAGTTGCAATATATTTCAAAGCATAATTGTTAAAACATGGTCCGCTCGAAAAATTCCGTATAGAAATCAATTGAATCCTAGAAATGATGGGATATTCGTGCTCTGGTTGGCATGTCTGATCATTACACGCTATCTCTACTTACTGAACATATCGGTGATAGCATTATTTGTCTCGTATAGATTTCGTTGTCGTTTAACCATCAATCTGTGAAATTGTTGTCAAACGCAGATAGTGGCACGACACTGTTAACGTTGATAAATTGAAATATAAATAATACGTAACAAATGGGACACGTTATGCAAGTGACATTCCATCACAATCAAACACAGTTTGATTAATAGCGAATACCATTTTTCCCAGAAAATAAAGAGAAAATAATATTTTATAAATAAATCTGGACCGATTGACCGGTGGTATCAGGGTTGAGCACATTTTACTGGAAATAGAATAACAAATAATCATTTGAAATAATGAATTATTCTTATTTTGTGTTCCATTCGAATTGTCGAACCATTAATTATTTCGGATACTTGACTCAAACGAAGTAACAAATAATTTTATGTAGCATATTGAACTAAATTAATTCATTCAGTTTAACCGAGTTAGATGCGTGAGGCACTATACACACAGAATCTGTGTTTCAATTACAGTACATTTAAGATTTTATTTTAGAGAGTATTTGATGAAATAATAATTTAAAAAAAAATTGTTTCGTATAAAGTTGAAACAACAAAATAATTTAAAAAAAATTATCTATCTATTCAAATACAATAACGCGACATCATTTCAAGTAATTATATCATTACACAACATGTAACGCAATTATTTCAAATTATATAAATGAAGTCTCGCACTAAATGTATATCTGTAATTCAATCGAAGCAAGTTCACCATCAGCACAAAACATCTTTTTGCGCTCGGCTTTACACTGCGATTTATTACATCGTTTACATTTGTTAACTTCCTTCCGACCCCAATCACGCGTGCACTCGGTCTTAAGAAACCCTATTAAGGTGAAGTGGAGTAAATGCAGACTAGTTTTTGTAAAGTTGTATTTTAAACCTTTGTATTTTCAGTTTGGTATGTAAATACTTAACGTTGTCGGTATCAAACGCTTTGCACAGTTATTACTGGTGAATTAATATTATGCAGGACTCTAATTTATCTTGAAAATTTTCATTTTTATAGGATATTATAGAAAATGTCAACAAAAAGATACAATAAAAACTCTTTGTATAATGAAAACTTACATCAGTATTTTTTGTACTTACCTAAAATAACAACACAGAATATACAGGGTGGGGCAATAACTTTGACCACTTTAAATATTGCCGTTATTTGTAATAATATGAAAAAATATTGTATACAAAACCTAAAAGGTACAGAGAGGGACATATTGTGACACAAACATTTTCTACGTGGGTGAATGCAAAGAGGAGATTTCAAGGTCACCTTAAGTTTTTTAAATGGAAAGATATACTTTCTGTGTCACGAATCGATAGATTATCGAATTCTGAGTAAAAATGTATTGACCTTCGTATGCCCTAAACCTAATAGTTAACGAGATATCATCGAAATAATTTTCATTCTTCTTTGGATAATATCTCGTTAACTATTAGGTTTAGGGCATACGAAGCTCAATACATTTTTACTCAGAATTCGATAATCTATCGATTCGTGATACAGAAAGGAGGTCTTTCGATTTAAAAAAATCAAGATGACCTTGAAATCTCCTCTATGCATTCACCCACGCAGAAAATGTTTGTGTCGCAATATACCCCCCTCTATACCATGTAAGTTTTGTATACAACATTTTTTCATATTATTACAACTAACGGCAATATTTAAAGTGGCCATAGTTATTGCCCCACCCTGTATAATTAACTTATGAACTATTGCACGTTTAAGGTAACCTCAAAGTTGTACGTGTACCTCTCACGTGACTGTTTAGCACTGGTTGATTTAAGCGAGGAAAACACCTTTATTCTTAGGCGATATCAATGTCGAATAGTTCAGATTAACTTATAGTACATTAATAAATAGAAGCTAGTGAAATTTCGCTGATATTATAATAAAAATAACCAGTTTATGCACCTGCCCCGTTCACGCACTTACTCCACTCCACCTAACCTGCTTCACAGGAACCATTCGCTTCCACTGGATTCGAACGATACAAAGGATTCAGCGATTTCCTTAACATTTGTTGCAATGATAAAAGGTATAACGTAACAGCGAACTGTGAAAAGGCTACTTGTCAGGGAACAAGGAGATTGCAGAAAGCAGGCCGGTAAACAAGCCCGATACAATGTAGGGCGGCAATAATACACTCATCTATGAGTTGGAGCACCTTGTCCGCGTTCCCTTCGAAGCTACCCGCGTACGTACCGTGCACTCTAATTTCCGGATTTCTGTTATTTCCTGTGGTTTTCGTGGTTTAGTTATTTCAGAAACATCTAGACCCGGCTGGCTGTTTTTATTTTATTTACGGGCACCGTGAACGCTCGTTTAATTTGCCCGACTTCCAACCTGAACGCAATGACCGTCTTCAAATTTTAGACGTGGCCGAAATTATGGATAATGGTCAAACAGCATGCACGAGCGGCGTAGCTAAATACGGAATCGCAACGAATGCGGGTTAAGAGTAAACTTGTATTTCTAACATTATACACGCGTTTTAAAATTAACCCTTTGCCGTATTTTAACGAGTCAGATTCGTCATGAAGATTTTAACAAAGTCTAACAAATACGAATGTTATGTGTTTCTTTTGAGATGAAATAAAATTTGATTCTCGTTCGTAATCAATATTTGAGCATCAAGATAAATGTAGCCGTACAAAAAATATAAACTTTCTTTTTCCTGCTACGACATTTTTCGAGATAAAGACGTTTTAATCACTGTAACTGTAAAGAAAATGATACGGTAAGGGGTTAAAATCACAAATATACGTTATGGAGTGGTACAGAAAAAAAATGTTGCTGGTGAATTATCCTTTTTTCTCTAAAAGATTTTTACATTATGCATTCCGCGTGTTTCAATATTAATCCCTTGCCGTATTTTAACGAGTCAGACTTGTCATGAAGATTTTAACAAAGTCTAACAAATACGAATGTTATGTGTTTCTTTCGAGATGAAATAAAATTTGATTCTCGTTCGCAATCAATATTTGAGCATCAAAATAAATGTAGCCGTACAAGAAATATAAACTTTCTTTTCCCTGTTACGACATTTTTCGAGATAAAGACGTTTTAATCACTTAAACTAATAATAACGTTGCATCCTCGTGCCGCTAAAACCAACACATTTTTACTCTATTTAATCGTGTACTTTACACAAGGTGGAACAGTAGATTTTCATGGGAAATACACATTGCGTCACAATGAACAGGATTTAAGTCGGAAATTCACGTCTCCTTTAGTCATTTTAAAAAACTATTTTATTGTTTAAAGTGGAGTGAGGTTTAATGCGTTTACGCACGACTTCCGGTGGCCACTTCAGCCCCAGAGAAGTGAGGGGCTCCCACGGCGATCACCCCTCGATTAGCGGTGGTGATGTGCAGGACTACCCTCTAACACTCCTCCCTCCACTAGCGCCTCCGGTAACTGAGCAGGGCTACCCAGCTTGCCCGGAGGTGATGCTTCGGTTAGTCATTTTAATAAGCTGTGATTAATAGTGATCATCCACCAGGAGACGGCAGTGATTTCGACAGTGTGGCGCAGTGGGATTTGCGGACCCCACTCTTAGGTTCTGGCGGGAACGGTCGACACAGGAGCTCAGCGTTAACAAAACGCTCTGCTCCAGTCAAGCAAATATGTAAGGTGACGTAGGCAAGAATGCGCAGCCGATTGGTTAGCTCGGAAGGAGCGCGCCTTCTATTGGCCGAAGCGGTTACGCGTACGCTACTACAGTAAAGTCGCGTTATTTTGCAAACGGCTGTGTTCTACACGGAGAAATATAGTGTAGGGTCACTATTTCTTGTAACAGTCTACCGCGCCGAAAGTACAAAGGAAGCCGAACGTAGAAAAGGACAGCATGTAAACACGGACCGCGCTGTCCTTCCTTACGCTCGAAAGTTTCGGAGTCAATTAAACCACTAAATAAATCAGGAAAATGCCACAATTAAGTTAGTGAAAGACCCCTTAAAAATAATGAATAATAAAGAAGTTTTGTATCGGATTAGTAGTGGTTCGCACCGATATACCCGAGCCGAGATCAGATTAGGCGTGTTTGCTCTGCTCGAAGACCGAGGTAGCTTCGCGGCCCCTGGCGGCGTTGCCCCTCGGTGAAGGGGGTAGGCACTTGACAAATTCCGGGTAGGCGATCGCTGAGAAATAACGCGACTTTACTGTACTACTACGCAGAACGATAGACCCCTCTTGTCATCTCACCACAGCACTCTCCGTGCCACACACGAAGTTCGCGGGACGGTACAGGGGCAAAGGGGGTCCACGCTCTCAGCCAATGGTTAGGTTTTGATGTCGCATACTTCAGCCAATAATTCGGCTAGAACCGAAAGTGCGCGTGGAATGACCTATTCGGACGGCTTGCCTGCCTCCGCCCAACTGTCTCACTGCCATTTCCTGAAGGCCGATCAGTACAATGGACCACTTAAATTCTTCTAATCTGTTCCCTCCTTTAAACTGCACCTGGTCATTCTTACCACAATTGCAAATTCGCAGTTTTAGTTACAAACAAGAGGGTTAAACGCAACCGAAAAGTTCTACAGCGTGTTCGATCCCTGTACCATTGTGTACATTCGTGAAAGTGAAAACTTGGTTTCTCGGACTTGTGCGCTATCCTCTAGCGAACATAATACGTCGCAATCAGAACAATATGTCTCGTTGCAAGGACAACAGAAGCTGAATCATTCGTAACTATTCATTTCAGCGCAACTTCTCTCGGATTCCCTACCAACAACCTCGTATTTATCTACTTCCGTTCGTTCCCGGCCGGGGCTATCTTGGTCTGATCTTCGAGACAATTAAGCTGGACCGGGGCAAGCTTCAACCGAGGAAACGGTCGGCGAACTTTTGTTGATCCCTCAGCATTCTACCAGCCGCAATATAAAAAGACGCCTGTCAGTTTGCGACGGTATCAGAGAAAGTTTGACAGGCTGTCATTTCTTTATGCGGGGGCATATCAGTTTGCCAATCTTCATCCAGCTGGGGAATTCGCTCGAATTGAGGGGAAAAGTTACCCCTCTCTCCGCCAGTACATGCCGGGTTGTTCACGTGACATTGTGAAGCATGCTCGAGAGAGGGGAACGCGTCATGTGACCGTAGCGTAGAGTGGGGAGACACTTAATCTGGACTGCTACATGCAATTTAGTAAAAGTTCGATCACGTGTCTCCGAGATTTCACGATATACCCAAAAAGGAATAATATTGCTATTTCCACAACAAAGAAATTAGGTGATCGATGCCGAGGCGTTTGCACGCAGTTGTAGATGTTCAAGGAAATGCAACAAAATATTAATGTTATGTAATTAAGAAATGTTAGGTTTCAAAGGACAATTTCGTAGTAGAAATAGAAGTATCGTTCGTTTTACTTAACACTAGATTGCCTAAGGAAAAACAATGACACAGCTTCTTAGAATTTTGTGACTTTTTGTACAACATATAAATGCGTTTATTAATCATTGTAGTTGCCTCCCCCTCCTTCATTTCCGGTATATATATATATATATATATGTGTGTGTTATACCTGTATTGCCCAAAAGCAGTAATTTTGACTACTTGGGAAATTTCAAATAATCAAATGACTTTTATTATTGAATCGAGTAAATTTCTTATATGGCCAGTTCGGCTCTGGATTGGAATAACAGTTTATATATTTTTTATTACCGTCACACGATAACATACAAGTTCATGATAAATTGTCGATTTGAGCATATACTTGATAAGTTGCAGTTGTTCGATAACTAAAATAGTACTTGTTATTCGAATCTTTATGCCAGGCCTGCCCACGCGCCTCGTTCCCCTTGAACGCGCGTGAATGTATGACTGTAAATAATATACAAAATATTAAAAATTAATTTTAAACAAATTTCTTTACACATTAGTTATTCTTTTACGATGCAGCCATTTTGACTGCATTGGGGCAATATAGGTATATACTAAGTTTCAGTC